>QLTV01001682.1:4864207-4888610 GCA_003457575.1 Thermophis baileyi
GCCTGGGGCCAATAGTTGTTCTGATTGGCCCATGCATGGTTGTGTGAATGTTTTATTTTAAATATAGATGTTTTTTTTCTTTTTCTTTCCTTTTTTAAATTGTTTTTATATGTTTTATTTTTTTATGATGTAAGCCGCCCAGAGTCCTTCGGGAGTTGGGCGGCATATAAATTTTATAAAATAAATAAATAAATAAATAAATAGAACCTGCAGATATATGGACAGTATCAACTTATGCACAATATTAATAATGTTCCAGTGTGAATGCTAAAACTTCATAGTCAAAATGGTTTCATTCATAAATAACATAAAACCCCAATGATTTTAGAAATATATAATATTTTTGCCATAATGGGCTAAAAAGGGTCATCCAAATAGTTCAATGAGGATCAGACAAATGCTCAGTGATCCCAAAATGTTCAATGTCTGATTGAGATAGAGGATCAGAACAATCAGAGAGAAAGATAATGCAGCTGATGGGATGGCACCTAAAACGAAATGACTACTTGAAAATGATGGGAAAATAGACTAGCAGGATATAATTCCTTCATTTAAATAATATACAGATTTTGAATGGCCAAATACCACAGATATGGAAAAAAATGCAAGAAAAGTTTAAAACTTCCATTGTTAGTTTTGAAAAACATAGCATGGAGTAAAGGGAAGAAAGAGTTTAGTTCTACTTGTTTTGTACTATATTATTGATGAGCTGCAAAAATAACTTCTGAAATTGAATATAGTTTCAGTTTACTACATAAAGACAATAAAAAAAGACACGGAGTAAAAGTAAAAATGACCGCTGACTGTTAACATTAGAACACACACACACACACACACACACACACACACACATTCCTATTTAGCCACAGAGTCCCTAGGTGATGTTGAGCCAATCACACTGTCTTGATTTTACAAGATTATTATAAGAAAAAATTGGATGGTAAGTACTATGTATCCTTTACAGTTTCTGAAGGAACCACAGAAACATGTACAGATATACTCCCTCAAGTCAAGTTTGTCCATAGGTTTCTTGACAATAATATAGAAGTACTTTGTGATTGATTTCTTCAAAGGTTTTATTTCAACTTCTCAGTTTAAATCCACTTGATTCTCTAGTATTCTCCTAACCAAGTACTAATTGGGTCCAACCTTGCCTACTTTAAAAAAAACCAGGATATAAATTAAATATATCTCCATGTTCAACAGCAACTTTCCTTAAAAAACTATGGCATTGTGGTTGGACTGTCAAATTAGAACTAAGGAGATGTGAATTCAAATCACTCAATCACCAAGAAGATAGAGTTTTGTTTAGACTAACCTGTTTCATATGATTATTCTGAGAAGAAATATACAGTATATATTGTATACACACAGACATACATATACATACATATACGTACCTACATTCACACTCCCTTGAATTCCTTTCAGGAAAATCAAGTGAAAAGTGCAATATAAGAAATAGCATGGAGATCTATGATTGAGTCTCATTTCAAAAACAGAAGTTCACTTAGTAATTTGGACCAGTCCCTCTCATAGCAAAATTCACCAGCCCAACCTACCTCACAGTATTATTATTTCAGATGGAGGAGGAAGACAAAGGGGTGCTATTTTTATTACCTTGAGCTCCTGGAAGAAAGGTGAGATAAAAATGTAACAAAAACATAAATAAAATATGAGATTTCCTAAATCTGGTGCCTTCTAAATGTTATCTATAGTATTGCAATTCCCAGCATTTCCAGGTTATATACTATATAGAAAGGTTGTAACATGACATTGGATAGAAGATGTTTATTGTTTCCATGTGCTCCTCTGGTTGTTCAATCTTGGAGGTAGGAAACTAGATTAAATTAAGTCCATCTAGGAAGATGGCTTATATGTTGATCAGAGAAACATGATAGTAAAGATTGCTCTGCTTATTATCAAAACAATTTGCCATTTGGTAAATTTCTATCCTACTTAGTAAATCTAAATAATGTTATGGGCTGCCTTTTTTGATCTCAGATCTCAGTACTTCTGTTATTTAAAACCACAAATAAGAAACATACTGATACAACATGCATGGCTAGTTCTTAACAGCAAAGTTCTTAGATGAAGATAGAATATGGAGAAGCTTAGAACAGCTTCTAAGCATCCTTTGGTCATTTGAAAAGATAAAAGATCTTGAGATCCTGAGAACAAGTTAATTTTCTGAGATTTTCTAGCACAAATATTCCATTGCTGCTGCTGCTGCTGCTGCTGCTGCTGCTGCTGCTATTATTATTATAAACTTTTATTCACCAAACATGAAACTCAGTCAACTGAACATTCAAAAATGCATCACAAATACCATTGACTGGCGCTAATGGTTGATATGGGTTGCTGCCAGCGTCCTAGGTATCAACCAAGTACCTTCTTAAGATGTACGATGTTCCGAGTAGCGCAGTCTTTTGCAGTTCCGTTGGTGTTACTGCAGGAAGCTGCAATTTCTTATTATTACCGTGTTTCCCTAAAAATAAGACCCTGTCTTATATTTTTTTGAACCCTGAAATAAGCGCTTGGCCTTATTGCCATGCACTCAAAAGCCCGATTGGCCTTATTATCAGGGGATGTCTTATTTTGGGGGAAACAGGGTAGTATTAGTATTAGTATTATCCACAGAACCATTGACTAGATAACTGAATCTATTGGAATCATTGGAATCATAGAATCCTTTTCTTTGACCTGATCCACCTGGTTATTGTAATCAGTTTAAGTTAAAGATACTGTAAAATCAAGCACTATGATTTATCTTTCACAATCTTTTCAGCCCGGAAACCATTTCACTCTCCAGTGCACACTAATCTGGAAATGCATCTAATATCTACAAGCCATTCTCATAAAGACAACATCCAGATCCATAAAATAGTTTAAAGCAGACATCCATTAAAAAAAAAACACCAGTTACAATTACAAACAGTTACAGAGGCAAACACTGACGTGCTGACCAAATGCAACATGTAATTTCAGAAAGAAATATCTTCTAGGCAGTTACTTCTTCTATGCAATTTTAGATAGATGGTTTAAGGTCTGACTGTATTCCCTGCTGAAGCAACTGCTAATTCCTCTCAGGCATTATGTTCATATCTGACATTATCTCAAATATTGTAGTTCCTTTTAACTAGCATTCCATTTGCCTCCAAATGTGAAGAAGACATCAGTATTTAAATTGAAGAATTTTCTGAAGAACGGTAATATTTTTCTGGGGTAAGAAATGACGAGTGTTTATGAGAGTGACACAGATTTGTAGCAAACGGCAGGAGAGAAATGTGTGGAAAGGGAAGGCCAGAGCAGTGCAAGAAGCAGTTGTATGCATATTTTCAGGAATACGTGTGTAACAGTGTGGGATGGAAACAGTGTGGGGAGGAGAGGTTGTGCTCAAGAGTTCATTGAGGCAAGTGTATGCGGAGCCATTTAAATGTCAGTCATTATTCAGAGGAAGGTGAAGAAGGAGTCTTCCTCTTCCTCTTCTCCCCAAAAAACAACAGGATAACCATGATCACTATCTCTTTCTGCCACCCCAAAATTACTCATCGCTCCTCTTCCAAAGGTTGCTTTCACTTCCTTCAAGGAGTCCTGTGTGCTGGCCAGTCGGGGACACCCCCCACCACCTGCTCGGAAGGAAGAAGGGAGACATGGTGCTGGCATCCACCTGCTTGTTAATGCCTGGCAAGGCTCAAGCTGGAGTGGCGAGAAAGAAAGGGGAGGTCAGCTGCACATCCCCACTGGCCTTCCGATTCGACTATTCGGACCCCCAAATCTCCTACCCTCCCTACCCCTGCCGAGGTGTGAATGAACTAGCAGGGAGCGGGAAATCTCCAAACGCCTTCCCTTTTCATCTTATGGGCTGGAGCATGGGTGAGAAGAAGCCTCATTCATCTCATCCCCTATAATAAACATCAAGGCAATAGATAACAGGGATGGGGCGGGAACCTCTCTCTCTCTCTCTCTCTCTCTCTCTCTCTCTCTCTCTCTCTCAGCAGCCCCACAGAATGAAGGGGGAAAGGATGCCCGGGGGAGCGCGCGGGGGGGAAGGTAAATCATGGAAAAACGGGTTAGAAAAGAAATGGCAGAGTACAGGCTGTTGCTTCCTTCCTCCCCCCCCCCTTTCCCACCTTTCCTGCCGCTACAGCATCTCCTTTCCCAAAGGCTCCCCCAAGGGTGGCTGAGATGGGGGGGGGAACTCCAGTACCTGAAACTGGGGGGCGAGGCGAGGTGCAGCCCCAAGAACGGGGAGGATCCGGTCGGGGACGTGGCTCCTTTCTCTCTCTCCGCCATTCTCCCTCTCCATGCAAGCGGGGGTGGGGGGGGGAGGAAGAGAGGCGGAGGGGAGGCTGCTGATGCTGGCTGGCAGGCCGGTAGGCGGGCAGGGCGAGGGGAGTGTTCGCAACCA
This sequence comes from Thermophis baileyi, assembly GCA_003457575.1. NCBI lineage: Eukaryota > Metazoa > Chordata > Lepidosauria > Squamata > Dipsadidae > Thermophis > Thermophis baileyi. The sequence goes on from QLTV01001682.1 coordinate 4,868,619, forward strand.
GACGGCGATTAGTTACCGGAGCGGGCGCGGATGGTGGCGGTGCTGGCGCGGTGGCGAGAAATGGGGTGGGAGGGAAGAGGGTCGCCAACGGTTCGGAGCGAGCGGGCGGGGGACGGAGAGGGGCAGGCAGAGGTGACCACGAGCAACTGCAACAAGACGGAAGGTCGCCTCCCCACTGCCAGGCTGGAATACAGCAGCCCCGTCCTCCCCCCACTCCCTCTTTGCTCTTGCCAAGAGCAGGTGAAGCTACTGCTCCCCCCCCCGCCCCCAAACCGCGGCCAAGCGGGTGGCCTGCAAGGTTGGGGACGGGTGTGTGTGAAGGGAGCAGAGAAGAAGCACCTGTGAAGGAGAGACAGAAAGGTGGGAAGCTGCTGTGGGGCCTGAATGCCCGGCGAGGGGGGAGGGGGGAGAGGAGGAACTGGTGGCAGAGAAGCAGGTGGGGTGAATTGCGCGAGGCAAGTGGGGCGAGGACCCGAGCAAGGCAAGAGGAGACCCCTAGCAGTGGTGACGGTGGGGGTAGTGGTGGCAGGGATTAAAATAAATTGTTTTAATTGTATGCTGCCCAGAGTAGCTTTTCAGAGTGAGATGGTGGTATATAAATTTAATAAACAAATTAAAAGCTTCCAGTGCTAATACCAAGAGTATAATAAATGTCTATGAACAAGTAACAGAACAGAACAGAATAACAGAGTTGGAAGGAACCTTGGAGGCTTAGGCAGGAAACCCTACACCACTTCAAGTCTAAGTGCTATTCAGACAAATGATTATCCAATATCTACTTAAAAACTTCCAGTGTTGGAGCATTCACAACTTCTGGAGGCAAGTTGTTCCACTGATTAATTGTACTAACTGTCAGGAAATTTCTCCTTAGTTCTAGGTTGCTTCTCTCCTTGATTAGTTTCCACCCATTGCTTCTTGTCCTACCCTCAGGTGCTTTGGAGAAGAGCTTGACTCCCTCTTCTTTGTGGCAGCCCCTGAGATTGTCATCACCATCCAAAAGCACAGGCCAACCTTGAATCAACAGTCAGAAGGAAATCACTCATCCCTGCCCCCCCCCAAAGGACCCAGCTCTGCTTCCATGAAATTTACAGAATTAGTACAGGGGAGAGATTGTAGAGCTCAACAAAGGATGGGAAGTATGGTGGTTGAGGGAGGAAAAGGCCGATGTGCACACATGCAGCAAGGATATAGGGAATATCATCTCTAACATTTATTTTTTAGAGATATATCTCACTGGTCCTTTAGAAGATCAAGGCAATGTACAAATGCTTCCTCCGCCAGGTTTTGCCTCACCACAGTCTTCTGAAAGAATGATAGGTCCAAAATTACTAAACCAACGGTGGGTTTGAACCTGGCTCTCTCCAGTGTAGTCTAGCACCTTAATCCACTATACCATGATCCAGCCCTCTTATCAAGGCAACACACAACACTCTACTATCCCACATTGACCACACCACAACCTTCTAATTACACCATGAGGCTGAGATTAAGCAAAGAATCGGAGTCTAGCCCCAGATCACCCAAGTTGAATCTACAACCTCGGTTGTATTCTATATGGTTCTAATTGACAAGAAGGATCATTGATGTACCAATGATTTTTTCCCCATTGCTGGATTGAGTCTACAACTATCCTTAAATTGGCAGAAAACTATAGCAGCATGGAAAGTGCCATCCCTGTTGCCGGTTCTAATCTTATCTTTAATGCCTATGCCTCAATAAATAAATGAACAAGTATAATTTTTGACTAATGTCTTTAATTGGGTTCTTTCAGGGTGTCAGATGTTTAGGCTGGATTTGGCATTTTTATCCACTTACTGAGTCCTTCCCAGGGACCTGGGATAGGCAGATGCTGTCTTAAAGGTATCATCACAGGGTGTAAGCCAGTGATGGCTAACCTTTTTCTCGTCGCGTGCCGAAAGCGCGTGTGCGTGTGACAGCGCGTGCGCGCGGGTGCCAGCACCCATAATGCAATGTGCATGCAATACCCCACGCATATGCGCATGACCCCCTGCGCATGCACGTGCGACCCCCCGCACATGTGCACGCAACCCCCCCTGCACATGCGCGCATGACCCCCCCGCCACATTTTGGGCCTAACAGGCCTCCCTGCAGCCTCCTGGGACCAAAAACGGGCCGTGGGGGGGGGGCGCACACACACACATGCTCCCCTGCCCCCGTGCATGCGTGCATGACCCCCCACGCATGCACGCGCGTCTCCTGCATGCGCCCCACCCTCCGCGCATGCGCGGCAGATACCCAAAAATCAGCTGGCCGGTGGGAGGCACGCGCGCATGCGCGGTGGAGCTGAGCTGGGCGATGACTCGCGTGCCCACAGAGAGGGCTCTGCGTGCCACCTGTGGCACGCGTGCCATAGGTTTGCCATCATCCATAATGCAATGTGCATGCAATACCCCACGCATATGCGCATGACCCCCTGCGCATGCACGTGCGACCCCCCGCACATGTGCACGCAACCCCCCCTGCACATGCGCGCATGACCCCCCCGCCACATTTTGGGCCTAACAGGCCTCCCTGCAGCCTCCTGGGACCAAAAACGGGCCGTGGGGGGGGCGCCGCACACACACATGCTCCCCTGCCCCCGTGCATGCGTGCATGACCCCCCACGCATGCACACGCGTCTCCTGCATGCGCCCCACCCTCCGCGCATGCGCGGCAGATACCCAAAAATCAGCTGGCCGGTGGGAGGCACGCGCGCATGCGCGGTGGAGCTGAGCTGGGCGATGACTCGCGTGCCCACAGAGAGGGCTCTGCGTGCCACCTGTGGCACGCGTGCCATAGGTTTGCCATCACGGGTGTAAGCTATTCCAAGTAAGGCTGCGTCTTTGCAATTGACTGAATTCGTGATTTCGTCAATGCCGATGGTGTTCAAGTGGTGCTCCAAATGTTTTGGAATTGCATCCAAGGCACCTATCACTGTTAATACTATCTTCACTTTCTTTTGCCAGAGTCATTCTACTTCTATGTGCAGGTCTTTGTATTTTGTGATTTTCTCCAGTTCTTCCTCTTCTCTTTTGCTGTCTCCAGCTATTACAATGTTCTCTGTGCAGACTTTTTGTCTTTCTCATCAACAGTTAAGTCAGAGTATTGTGTGACAGATGCTAATATTATTACGAGTTTCCCAAGTGGTTAATATAACCCATTTCTCTTAACGTCTCCTGCAAATGATCTTAGCATCTAAAAGCTACACTAAATATATTTTTTTCAAGCTAAACCTATTCTGAAAACCATAGAAAGTATCTGAAGTGCTAATGCAGTTGTTAATTTCTTTATGCACAAATCTTATGGTTTTAATGTCAATGTAACAGTGGTCTCATCATTTGAGGCTTCTGGAGTCATTTGACATTTTAAGAACACGTGACTGCCCTTGCTGGACAATCTTTAGTCATTCACGAAATGGAAGCCGTAGCGAACCTAATAACTAAGAAGCAGTAATTTACATTCTCCTAGCACTGGATTCTTCTTTTCACCTTTGTTCTTTGTCTAGGCGTGTGGGCACAATTCCAGCAATACACTAAGCTACACCAACTCATCATTTTCATTGTTTAAGAAACGTTACATGGCTCAGAAGCATTTTTGGAAATAAAACTACAGGTAGTTCTTGACTTACGACCACAATTGAGCCCAAATTTTTTGTTGCTAAATGAAACATTTGTTAAGTGAATTTTGCCCCATTTTATGACCTTTCTTGCCCCGGTTGTTAAGTGAATCATTGCAACTGTTAAGTTAATAACATAGTTTTTAAGTGAACCTGGCTTCCCCATTGACGTTGCTTTTAAGGTTGCAAAAGGTGACATGTCCCCAGAACACGGCAAACGTCATAAATATGAGTCAGTTGCCAAGTGTCTGAATTTTGATCATGTGACCATGGGGATGCTGGAACAGTCGTAAGTGTGAAAAATTGTCATAAGTCACTCTTTTCATTGCCATTGTAACTTTGAACGGTTACTAAATGTTTTGACTTCTGACTAGCTGATTTACTTACTGGAATTACCAACAATTTAAAGATTGTGAAGTTTCAAGTCATTATTCTTTGACTTCTATGAATCCAGCAAGCAATTTCCAAAATCATTGAAAATTACTCCAAAGCCTTGGTTGGTCATGGCAATTTCTTTGCAAATATTTGCTCCATTGCTGATTATTTCAGGACAGTCAAGAAAGGTTGTTACTCTTGAAAGTCTAACTTAAAAATAATAATTCTGGGATTCCATTAATAAATTCTGTGGTAAAAAGATAAATGCAGTAAGAATGTAAAAAAATAATCCAAGCTTTCAGCTATTTTTTAAATTTGCTCTGAAAGTATAAGAGTTTGGGCATTCTTCAAAACTTTAGCTCACCATAGCAGCTGCGAAGCAACTTAATTGCATGGTATGATCTGAAGAATTTAGCACTGTTCAAAAGATGGAAAACAAAGTTGGGTGATGGATATGATGAAGGCTTGGGCTGAAACAAAGTGATTAGTCAAGACAAAACAATCTTTAATTTCAGAGTATTTTTTGAAACAGGTTATTCAAGCTACTTCTAGCAGTGAAAAGCATTCTTGCGTAGCTATATTGTGTTCTCAGTTATCCATTTCTTTCATTTCCCACAGTTCAAATTTCAGCTCAAATACAAATTCCGTTTGATACTTCCTCCTGTATTTTTTAAGTTTGTGTTTCTCAATCTTGGCAACTGTAAGATGTGGGGGCTTCAACCCCCAGAATTCTCCAGTCAATATGATGGCAGGGGAATTCTGGGAGTTGAAGCCTACATATATTAAGTTGTCAAGGTTGAAAACAATGATGTAAGCCATCATGTTTGTGATAACCTTTGAGTAATTTAGAGATTAGGAAGATTTTTTTGGCCTTCATGGAGACCAGCGGGGCACAGGTACTGATTGTGATGTCACTTGAGGAAGCAACAACATTAGAGATTGGGCAAATTTAACAGACAAAAAGGATCCTTCTTAAGCCTCTTGTGCCTTAAATTCCCACAGCAGGACAACTGGCCCAATTTTGGAAGAATTAAAGGTTTCTAAGGAGTTACTAGGAGTCCCTCAGTTTGGTACAGTTTATTGACAATAAATACAAAACAACATCGATTCATCCATTCAATTCATTGTAGAGAATAAAACACGTATAATATAGTTACTGTACAACATCTGTAAAAAGTGACAAAACATTTTGAGCTGAAACTGAAAATTTAAATTTATATTGTAGAACATGCATCTCTTTCCAACTAGTTGTAAGAAACAGGAATATATTTTCAGGAGACAGCATCAAATAGATAGATACATAGATAGAATTCTTTATTGGCCAAGTGTGATTGGACACACAAGGAATTTGTCTTTGGTGCATATGCTCTGTGTACATAAAAAGACAAGATACATTCATCAAGAATCATGAGGTACAACACTTAATGATTAATTAATTAATTAATTAATAATGCAGATTAATTATCATATATGAAAGTCAGAAATGATAGTTTAGCAATTAATAATAGCAACATGAGGTCAGAGATATTTTGACCTATGCAAATTTATCCAAGGATTATACTGGATAAATAGTATTAAAATGGTTTGTAAAATTGTTGTTGTTCAATCACTTGTGTCTCTGACCTGATGGACTCCATTTTGCCAGGATTGTCTATAGCAGCGGTTCTCAACCTGTGGGTCGCGACCCCTTTGGGGGTCGAACGACCATTTCACAGGGGTCGCCGCGCGTGTTAGCCCGCCATTTTGGTGCCACCGTCACTGCAGGAGTGAAAAGGTCCCGGTTCGGCCGTGCCTGCGGGTCGCCGGACAGCTGGTAGCCCGGACGCCGCCATTTGGGTTCTTCTACCCTCTGCGCATGCGCAGAATGCTTTGCGCATGCGCAGAGGGTAGAAGAACCCAAATAGCGGCGTCCGGGCGACGTCTCCCGCTTCCGATGCTATCAGCTGTCCGGCGACCGGCAGGCAAGCCCGAACCCGGAGCATTTCGCCCCTGGTGCCACGCCCTCTTTGTCACCTCATCCCGCGCGGGGAGGGGGCGGGGAGGGGGTTGTGGCGGCAGGGGGGGTCACGGCGGCAGCAGGGGGGTCGCAGGGGGGTCCACCTCATCCTGCGTGGGGAGAGGGTAGGGAGGGGGTCGCGGTGGTAGATGGGGGGGGTCGTGGGGGGGTCGCGGCATTAGAAAGGTTGAGAACCACTGGTCTATAGTAACTGTTTGCGTTTTTGTAAACTCTTGTTTGGGTCATTATATATATATTTGGGTCATGGTGATATCTAACTATGCCTTTGATTATTGCATTTGATTTTTCCAAGCATAAGGTTTTTCTCCAATTATTCTTGCCTTTACATTCTGTATTCAACATACTAAGTTTTAGTCTCATTATTAGTGTTTCCAATGAGCAGATTTTCCTTCATCTAGCATTATTTTATTTCTGGCAATCCAAATCAACTATTTTCTCGAGCAGAGTACATTTTTCTTCATTTAGCCTTTCTGATAGTCCACCTTTCACAAATCTATTAAAACTCTGCATGTCAAAAATTCTGTCAACCTGTTAGAGTAGCAGCTACTTATTTCATGGCAACAGTTACTATCTCTCTGAATTTTTGAGCCTAGGGGAAAAAGTTGGTTACTCTTTCAATTTCTTTACAGTATTGGCATTGGGTCAGCATTACTTGACATATTCTTAAAATTTTCGTTTTTGTTTAATATTCAGCAGCCGATTGGCTTTTCCACTCTCCTTTCATCTACAATAATCAGAGGAATTATCAAATTAATCGAATTAAGGTGACAAGGTTTACAACCTTGGTACACTTTCTCAATTTTGAAACATTTTGTTGCTCTATCTCAGAGGTCCCCAAACTTGGCAACTTTAAGACTTGTGGACTTCAACTCCCAGAATTCTCCAGCCAGCATAGCTATGCTGGCTGGAGAATTCTGGGAGCTGAAGTCCACAAGTCTTAAAGTTGCCAAGTTTGGGGACCTCTGCTCTATATTTTAGTTGCTCCTTCTTGGTTATCATACAGATTCTTCAATAGGGAGATGAGGTGCCTCAATATACCAGTTTTTAAGGGGTATGCACCTTGTGCTCTATCTTGGCAACTTTCAGACTTGTGGACTTCAACTCCCAGAATTCTCCAGCCAGCTATGAGAATTCTGGGAGTTGAAGTCCACAAGTCTTAAAGTTGCCAAGTTTGGGGACCTCTGCTCTATATTTTAGTTGCTCCTTCTTGGTTATCATACAGATTCTTCAATAGGGAGATGAGGTGCCTCAATATACCAGTTTTTAAGGGGTATGCACCTTGTGCTTTATTCTACAGAGTCAAAAGCAGTAGTATAATCAATATAGTAAAAATTAATGTCTTTTTGGAATTCCCTCCTTTAATTATGCATTGGAAATGCATAATTAGAAAGAGGAACTCTCCTTATGTAGGCAAGGTTTCAGATGACATCAAATGTATCTTTTAACTCTTCCACTGCAATGTCCAGTGGCCCAAAACTCCCAATTTTGAGAGTTTGACAGGAATAATTAATATTCCTAAGTGCAGCTGAGAAATGTTGCTCTTACTGTGAAAAGTCCCTTAGAAGCTCTCTGCTAACAAGATTGAAATGGAGGATACCACTGACATGGTTCCAGATCCATGAACCAATTTCATATTTTCAAGGATAAAGATATTTCTTTTCTTCATTACTGCGATGCTGTAGGAGCCAGCAATCCTGCTAAGGCTACACTAAAAATAAATATGCAGAATTTTTGAAGGAATTATGATGTTTCTGTCCAATGAAGTGAAGCTGGGGCTGGCTGGGGAATTCTGGGCGTTGAAGTCCACGCATCTTAAAGCAGCCAAGGTTGAGAAACATTGTGTATGGCATATAGGCCTTCATAAGCAATTTATTCGCAACAAGAAATAATGACAAAATCAGAATAGAAGAGACCTTTCAATTTCCCAACATCACAGTAATTCCATGCAAATCAGCATCAAATTGGGTCAATCCATGCCATGAATTCCTTAAAGAGAAAGAGGAATTTCATGGCAAAATTCCAGAGGTCAAAAAACTCTTCCAAAGCCAAACAGAACTTTGAAGCAGCTCAATTAGGATAGAGGAGTTCCCAATTTATTCAATTCCGACAAGTTATGGAGGAACACAAGAAACTACACAAGTCAGTGAAGCTGTACATTTTGATCTCAAGAAATCTTACTCAGCAAATTACCTGCTTTTGCTTTCAAATAGTTTTTTTTCAACCACAAGAGGTACATGAAACATGCTTTAGAATATACCATATTTAAAGCCAAGATTGTATATATAAGTAGAATACTGTGACTAATACTATTTTTTATGTTTTTGAAATCTATTGTTCTTTTCGTAGCAAAATTACAGTCATGTGAAAAAGGAAGTACAGGTAGTTCTCGACTTACAACAGTTCACTTAGTGACCGTTCAAATTTACAATGACACTGAAAAAAAAAATGACTTATTTTTAACAGTTATGACCGCTGCAGCATCCCTATGGTCACATGATCAAAATATGGACAGTTGGCAACTGACTCATATTTATGACAGACACAGTATCCCAGGGTCAGGCAATCACCTTTTGTGACCTTCTGACAAACAAAGTCAATGGGGAAACCAGATTCACTTAACAACTGTTACAAGTAATTTGTAAAATGGGGCAAAACTAGCTTAACAAATGTCTCACTTAGCAACAGAAATTTGGGGTCAATTGTGGTCGTAAGTCGAGGACTACCTGTACATCTTCTTTGAATTATATTGTTTTACCCATCAGGACATAGTAAAAATCATCTGGTCCTTAGCAGTTCTTAAAAGTTGGTAAAGTATATCAGCACAAACATCTCGTATCAACCGTTAAGCAGAGTAGTGGAGGGATGATGATTTGGGCTTGTTTTGCAGCCACAAGATTCGGGCATTTTGTAGTCATTGAGTCGACTATCAAGTCCTCCATGTACCAAAGTACTCCAGAATCAAATGTGAGGCCATCTGTCCAAAGCTTGGCTGACATTGGATCATGCAACAGAACAATGATCCCAAGCTCACCAGCAAATCTACAACAGATTGGCTGAAAAAGAAAAGAATCAAGGTGTTGCAATGGCCTAATCAAAGTTCAGACCTCAACTTGATTGAAATGCTGTGGCGGGACCTCAAGAGAGCTGTGCATAAACAAATCCCCACAAACCTCAATGAACTGAAGCAATGTTGTAAAGAAGAGTGGGCCAAAATTCTTCTAACAACGATGTGAGACTGATATTGCTGTTCAAGGTGGTTCTACAAGCTATTGAATCATAAGGTGAAATTAGTTTTTCACACATGGCTTCTTCATTTGGGCTTTCTTTTTGTAAAATAAATGATGACATGGTGTAATATGTCATGTGTTGTTGTTCATCTGAAGTTGCATTTGCCTATTTTTAAGAACTGCTAAGGACCAGGTGATTTTTACTATGTCCTGATGCGTAAAACCATAGAACTCATAGTACTTTCTTTTTCACATGACTGTAGGTGTTCAGTATATCTTTTTGGTTTCAGAATAACATCATTGGAAGATAAACACTCTAGTAAACATTAAATTTACTATTTTTAGTGCTTTCAAATTGGTCACTGTTGTTCCAGTACTGTGCCTTTATAGAAGCAATAAATACTAGTTTAATGATATTTTTATAGATGTGATTCATCTATATTATCATCTGTATACATGTTTAGTGGTTGCATGGAGTGTTTAAATGGAATTACTAGGAGCACCATGAAATATTTTGCACGGTTCATCCAGGTTCTTCCTAATAAACAATGACAACAGAAGAAGTAAGGATGTGCTAAATGAAGCAAAAAGGGATATACCATCTGCAGTACCTTGAATAAACTTGCAAATGAGCAAGTCTTAGCTCCAGATTTTCCTTAACCAATTCCCTAATCTCAAGAAAGGCACGTATTTGTTCACTGAGATTGTGTTTATTGACAAAACTTGTTCCCTGCCTCTTTCATTAGAGATTTAGAGTCCTTGTGTATTGTGCATTCAACATACTCAACAAATGAAATTGCTGTTCGGTGTTGTGATTCTTCATACGGAAATACTTCCCTATTACTCCATTATCCATTCTGTGACATTATTTTTGTCTCGTCAGTTTCCAAATTCAGTCTGAAAAGAAATGAGAAATCCAAGGTTATTTAGCAGTTTGCTCACAAGCTGAGAATGTAAGCAGAGAATACAATGAAAACATCTTTATCTACATATATTTATCACTATCCTGCAGAAAAACTGTGATCCAAATGAGTTTGTTCATTTATGGAACAGCTGAAAACTATGTACAATTGACTGTATCTGGAGTCAATTCTCTTTATTTGAGGATTATATATTTTCAAATTCGCCTACTCACGAAATATATTTGTTACTATAAAATCAATAGGGTACCTGCAGCGCTTTCATTTGTGACTATGCAGAGTGGTCAAAAAAATGAGTCATCCAATGCACAAGTTCCCAAGTGAGGTTTCAGTATTCGCTAATTCAGTGTTTGCAATGACTTTATAAAACACAACTCCAGGTATAGTCCTCATTCAGTGATCGTTTGAAATTACCACAGAGCTGAATGGGAGGACTTATGACCATTCTTCATAGTTGCATCCATTGCAAGAGGTCACATCAGCGGTGAAATCTTACCTTCCCTACCGGTTCAGAAGTGCGTGCTTTGCGCGTGCTTTTTCACCCTCTGCGCATGCGCAAAACGCTTTGTGCATGCACAGAGGGTTAAAAACAAGAAAATGGCAACATCCGGGCGCGCTGCCGCCGCTACCAGTTCTCCGAACCACCGGCAGCCGCCGCTACCGGTACACCTGGACCGGGCCGAACTGGTAGCATTTCACCCCTGGGTCACATGATTGTGATTTGGGCGCTTGGCAACTGGCTCACTATTACAATGGTTACAATGTCCCATGGTCACATGATTACTATTTATGACCCTCATTGCTCTCTTCCAACAAGCAAAGTCAATATGGGGAAGCTGGCAGGTGGTCACGAATGCCAATCATATGATCAAAAGATGCTGTGACTGTCTGAAATTCTCCTATCAATAGCAACAGATATTGCTGCCCGTGACATTATGCTTTACAACCACATCCATTTAGCAATGGAGTTGCCGGTCCCAATTACCCTTATTAAGCGAGGGCTATTCGCTTAATAATGAGCATCCTCTGTATTTTGAAAAGTCTCAAATATGGAAAAATGAACAGTCCTATCCACTAATTTACACTCTATATAAGTCAAAACAGAAAAGAAGACAAGAGGAAAGTTAAAGATTTGGGAGAGATGTACAAAGATGAAGTAGTAATATGGATGTCACAAAGCAGTAATTAACAGTCTAATGCAACCAAGAAGTTACATATTGGAAATCTGAAAAGTAGGAGATAAGAAAGAAAACTGGAACTAAATAAGGAGCCTAATGGTGAAGAGAGTTTCTGAAGGCAATTATAAAGAATGTGTAATGAGAAACATGATGTGGGCAAAACCAGAAAAGCAAGAAATGAATAAATAACGATGACAATATTCAATCTTTGCAGTAGAGGGCAATAAAACCACAGCAATTTTGTAAGGATGAGCATGTCAAAGATTTCTGGCTGCTAAAAGTGTAGAATCACTGAAAACATTCCCAAATCTCAGGGAGAAGGAGCAATGAAAGCATTCCCAAGGAGAAAAATGTAATATTTATTCTAAACTATAGCACAATAATCTAGGATAGTATCCATTCCCCCCTCCCATTTTAAAAAGGAAAACAAGAAGGAAAAGAAAATGTGACTGCATAAAAAGTTTAAAAAAGGAAGGAAAATAACAAGAATGTTTAAAAATGAGGGAACAGAAAGAAATGATGTCATACATACATTCATAAGAATGTATGCATTCTTCAAAAATATTTGTAGAATATCTTTGTCAAATCACTGGTTCTCTGCCCAATTTATACATGTACTATCACCGTAAGGATAAAACGAAATAAGCTCCATGTAAATCCTTTTGAGATCCTTAGAGGAAGGCAAAATAACAACAACAACAACAACAACAACATAAGAGGAATTATTGAGTCTGTCATCTGCACCTCTATAACTGTCTGGTTTGGTTCTGCAACCCAACAAGACAGACACAGACTTCAGAGGATAATTAGAACTGCAGAAAAAACAATTACTGCCAACCTGCCTTCTATTGAGGACCTGTACACTGCACGAGTCAAAAAGAGGGCTGTGAAAATATTTACTGACCCCTCACATCCTGGACATAAATTGTTTCAACTCCTACCCTCAAAATGACGCTATAGAGCACTGCACACCAAGACAACTAGACACAAGAACAGTGATTCTTGACGAATGTATCTTGTCTTTTTATGTACACCGAGAGCATATGCACCAAAGACAAATTCCATGTGTGTCCAATCACACTTGGCCAATAAAGAATTCAATTCAATTCAATTCAATTCAATTCAATTCAATTCAATTCAATTCAATTCAATTCAATTCTATTCCATTCCATTCCATTCCATTCCATTCCATTCCATTCCATTCCATTCCATTCCATATTTACATGCTCTGAGTGAATGAATGCTTTATTTGGCAATCAAAAGGTAAAGACTATGCTGCCAGTATATAATTATATTTCTGCTTCAAGAAAGGAAAATCAGAAACTAACTCTCAACAGAAATATATTAGCATCAAAGAAACAAATTTGAAACAGAAATGCCTTCTGCAGACTCCTTTTAAGTCCCAACTTTCAAGGTCCCTAACAAATATTTTTAAACAAAAGGAATCACCTAAACCAGGGGTGGGGCACTATGGCCCCTTTATGACTTGTGAACTTCAACTTCCAGAATTCCTGAGCCAATGTTTCTTAAAGTGGGGTTCAAGGACCCTCTAAGAGTCTTCCAAGATCCTCTCAAGGGTCCATGAAATCAAAATTATTTGCCAGACTACGTTACAACATAATATTAAAATCCCATGAAACAATTATGAGAAGCAGTGGCAGCAGCATTGAACTCAATTTTTAATATTGTAAATATTCAGAAACATAACCCATACATACAAAAGCTCTTTTATGGTCCTCCATAATCTTTAAAAATGGGAAGGGGTCCTGAAAGGATAACCTTAAGAAAATTTAAGAAAGAAAGTGACCTAAACAAATTAAAGAAAAGTTTGTCTCAGTTTCTATGCTATTATTAAAAAGGCAACAGAGCCCCTCTTTGAGGAAGATAGGCGGTTTAGAAATATGAAATATAAATAAACATATTGTTTTAATGATCAAAGTGGCTATAATTGACATTTTCAAAATGAGATACTATATAATGAAAATTAAATAATAAAATTTCTGATCATTACAAAAAATGCTCATCCCAATTAGGCTAGTAGATTAAAAGAAAAAGGATATCAGCTGAATCAACTAACCTATAACAATGTGTCTATTTTTTAATAACAACTGCAATTAAGGAAACACAAAACAAAAACTTTCAAATGCTAGTAGAACTCATATTTTTCAATATTTTATATGGAACACCAACTCTCTTAACTTCTAGTATTATGTTGATACCGGCATTAATTTACATTCAGATTTAGGTAATCTAAGAAAAACCAATAGTTTCTCAGATTTTCCCTTTATATTTTCTATATTCTTTGTAATGTCTAAAATAGAACAGTCACAACTATTCCTGTGCAAGCTCTCAACAGGAGGAAAAATGTTGACTCTGAATGTTGCAAATAAACAAGAAAGATCAATATGTAAGACCTTTGCTGTTTCTGATTATTTTGTGCTTCAGACTGTTCACAAAACTGTCACTTCTGATTGAGTTTTTAGAAAAATGAAACAGAAGTATTTCTTCCTGACAAGCAATTCTGATTGCACAAGTCATAAATGTATTAAGAAAATGAATAAATTTAGACTCAATATTTAATAGTGGGAAGACAACAATCCTGCAAATTTTCAAACACCCTACATCGTAAACCTTAGAATAAATCTAATGCAAAGGTAGAAATCTGTGGACTAGGTGAAATTTTCCTCCTTCCAGCCTCATTTTGCACCTGAATTTCTGCAGAAAAATGCAAAATTTGAATGGGTAATTTAATTGAGCCCAAACATAGAAACCAGAGCCATTAAATTCTGTTTATGAAGTAATGCACTTATTTTGTCTCAAAGCAACATTCCAAAAACTAGGGAGGCTCAAAATTTTACCTTCCTCCTCAATATCTTTGGGTGGTCCCTTTTATATCTTTACACTGTTGTCCCAAAGCAGTAAAGGAATAGAAATCCAAATTATTTGACTGGGTCATTGCACATCCCAAATATCTAACATTCACAGAACAACAGAATAACAGAGTTGGAAGGGACCTTGGAGGTCTTCTAGTCCAACCCCCTGCTCAGGCTTCTATAGCTACTCACTTGCAAAGGTTCTTGTTGTGGGCTCTTTGATCCCTGATGTACCATCATCCTTGCTCTTTTGTGGAGCTCTTCACTGTTTTCTTCCCCAGCATAACATTTCCGTTTTGGAGAAGTACACTGGGACTGCCTTAATACTGTAAAAAGACAAGTAGAAGAGGTGCCATTAGACCTCTCATCATCTTCTAGAATCTCAAAAGTTGTCATTAAGGCTTTCAAGTGTTTACCATGCTAGATAGAAGGTACATATACTAACTATATGGGAGAAAGTGCTTTAAGTGTAGTTTTCTGTTTACCATTTTGCTTCAGAGTTTCTCACTGAAGGTGGTACCATGTTATTTCTCTTTCACTTTTAAGCAACTATTAGAATACACAAATCATTCCAAGAGGTTTACTGAAGCTATATTAAAAGTGAACGTGTGGTCTAATGCCACTGAAAAGTTGCATAATTTGTGGAAAACACTTGCTCACTTGTATTGCTGCAGCTTCCATGGGCTGAAGAAAGGTCTGTGGTTATATTACTGAAGTCCTCTATACAGGATGGGACAGAGGCCAATAAACCTGAAAAAAAAAGACATCTCTATTAAAGAGCAGGCCTACATTTTCACTGCGTCTTAAAGTACATTCACATACACACACATTAATGAAAGAGAACCTTTATAGCTCAAGGTTGAACTCTGGGGTCCTTGGTACTCTCTGGGCTTAGTTGTTTTCTTGCAGATGTTTCATTACCAAACTAGGTAACATCATCAGTGCTAACAGGGAGTGGGCATTGTTATTTTTTGATTGTTGGTCCAGTGTTAATCTTGGTGTTAATCTCTGCTCATCGGGGTTTTGATATCAAATAAGAGCAAATCCACTCCCTTTTAGCTCTAGTGATGTTACCTAGGGGTGTGTGTGTGTGTGTGTGTGTGTGTTCCAGAGCTGATGAGACTTGAGCAACATACAAATGTAATAAATTATTACAAATTATTAAATATACATACAAAGGCCTCTGTAGCGTGAGAGCTGCTGATAAATCTGCTTCATGCGTTCAATGTTTAGTCGACTGGTCTCTGCGTGGTTCACCATGGGTTTGGGATAGTGTACCCCAATTATACATTTTGCTGCCTTTTGAACTGAACCAGGGGCATTCCAGGGCTCATAGATATAGCGTGATGGAAAACCTTTCAATTGGGGTAGATACCGCCTATAGAATAAATCAGTAAGGACTATTGTTAATTATTGTAAATAGTTTATATATGTCGCCAACTAGCCCAATTATGTAAAAAGATGAGCTTGTATTCTTATTTAAAAGATGTTTTACTCTACTTATGCAAGACAGCCCCTGTTTGGGAACTGACAATCAAAAACTGTGCTACCAAAGGGGAAAAAAGGGGATAACGTGGAAAAGGAAGAGCAAATGTTCATTTTGGCTTTAGTGTGACAAAAGCTGTGGTGACTTCAGCCCATATGCTCACCTAATGTAGTCACCGCTGGGATCTGTACGACGCCCAAACCCAGCAGGACAGTAGCAGTGAAAAAACTGCTGGAAGAAAGCGCTGCAGGAAAGCCACATCCAGCTACCTGCATTCACACTGAAATCTGCATCCAGAAGCAGCTCATCAAATACCTGTGGAAAGAGAAAGAGAGAAAATGTGAGGGAAGACTTTCACGGTAAGCTTGAGTGGTCCGAATCAAAGACTCTGTTCAATGGCTGGTACAATTTTGATGTGAGGGAAAGAAACAGAATTTTAGACCATGGACGTACCATGTTTGTTGTTGATCTTACGTCAACTGTTTTGGTAGCCTTGTCAGCAGGGGTGAAATGCTCCCGGTTCGCTCATACCTGTCGGTCGCCATACAGCCGGTCACCAAGGTAGCGCGAGGCGCCGCCCACCCGCCCGGACGCCGCCATTTGGGTTCTTTTACCTTCTGCGCATGCGCAAAGCGTTCTGTGCATTTGCAGAGGGTAAAAGAACCCAAATGGCGGCGTCCGGGCAGGTGGGTGGCGCCTCGCGCTACCTTGGCGACCGGCTCTACAGCGACCGACAGGTACGAGCGAACCGGGAGCATTTCACCCCTGCTTGTCAGCTGTACAAAGTTCTGATGTTTAGTGACCCTGATTCTGGAGAATGAATCCAATTAACTGCTGTGTATTTTATTTTGTATATTTTATTTTTATATTACTCTCCTCCCAATGAAGCCAAGAGCAATGTGTGCCATGTCGAAGTATTAACACACATTTTCCATAAAATTGCTTGATAAAAACAATCTGTGTTAAACCAACCTCTATAAAATAATAAAACATTATTATTTATAACAAAAAAACAAACATATTTATAACAAATTTAGATTCAAGACAGTCTAAAAAAAACAGCCTGATCTTGGGGCAGTTGTTACCTTGCAAACACATATTGAAATGATATTTTGAATAGGACAGAGGAGAGGTGAACAAAGAAGTCTTTAAATGACAGAATAGAATGAGCTGAGGCAACCAACTTGCCCCAGGAGAAAAATCCATAATTGAGGTGCCACCATCACCGAGGCTCCGGTTCTATCCACCATTCTGTAAGCTAGGCCTACTTCTCCTGCTGATCTTAGTACAGGGTTGGGAAGCAGGCCTTTAAATACCTGTATTCTGAACTTCTTAGTAAGACTATGCTATCCTTTGAATTTGAAGGCACAAAAGAGCTTCAGAAGCACTCATGTACCATAACGTCTGTTTGCAACTCCTTAAAATAGTTGTCCCTTCCCTAGGATTGTATCGCTGCCGATTGCAGTACAGATGTGGTTTAAAGCGTTTAAATATTTAGGGAGTTGCGGATAGATACATTAGTGTCCCACACATTTCAAAGGATATTTTTGTTACTGAATCTGAAGCCCTGCACTGCTCTACTTACATCTTTACTGACTAATGTCAACACAACCGGTCTGTGCAGCACATACATCAGTACTATACGTTCACAATTAACTACCCCAGTAGTTAATTGATCAGCTGATTTCTGCAACTTGTGGACTATTTTCAACGGTAGACCATGATGCAGTAATTCAGTCATGGAACTGATAGAGCCTGATTCCTGAAAATAAGCTACTGTATTAGACTCCGGTTAGGCAGAGTTCGCACAGCAATGGAAAATGGATATTATATATGTGTGTAGAGCCATGGTGGCACAGTAGTTAGAATGCAGTATTGCAGGCAAACTCTGCCCACAGCCAAGAGTTTGATCCTCACTGGCTCAAGGTTGACTCAGCCTTCCAACCTTCTGAGGTCAGTAAAATGAGGAGCCAGATTGTTGGGGATAATATGCTAACTCTGTAAACTTCTTAAAGAGGGCTGTAAAGCACAATGAAGTGGTATATAAGTCTTAAGTGTTATTGCTATATTAGCACCATGAACTAAGTATCTATAGAAACACTGAAACTATATATAAAAAAAGCCTAATGCCACTAAACTATATTCCAGTTGAATTTGGTTTCTGGGAATTTGCCCAGAAAATGTTCCTATCATTTTTGCTAAGATACTATTTTCAAATCTTTCATTCACTCTTTCATTCCTTAAAAGAGACTTTTATCAACAGGATTCTCTAAGAGAATATTTTTCCTTTATAAGGGAACAACTGTTTCAATTTCTCGTGGTCTATATAACCACCCTTTCTTAAATCATCATCATCATCATCATCATCATCATCCTTCAGTATTTTTTATCACTTTCTGACATGACTCACCCTCACTCCAGATTCCCAGCTGATCCAAAGGTCACCTCTGGTTAGAAAGCAAGCTACAGCATGCCGGGCCAGGTGGTGAATCCAACCTTCTTGTCTCAGTTGAGTCATAATTGCATCAATCCAAGGGAAACCTGTCTTGCCTTCTGCCCACTTTGCCAAAGCTTCAGGATTCCTGTCCCATGGGATCTGGATGCAAATAGGATTTCCTTCCATGCGATCAAATTTAGGATTATTTGTGGCAGCTGTGTAAAAAAATTCCCTCCAGAGTAATTGGCCATAGAGCGACAGAGGTGGAGTGTTGTTCCGCTTCACCTAAACAGGGGAAAAAGATCACGTCATATTGGATTCATTTCTGTCAGTCACCAAATCAATTCTGAGGTAATTTTGGTTCCAAATTAAACCTAACCAGGGAATAAAGTTTTAGGAAGCTTTTAATTGGAGAGTCAAGCATTTTGAGGAAACATCCACTCCAGGACCAAGGCAGCAAGCCACTGAACTCTTTACCACTTATTTGATAATCTGATAAGAATATTTAAATCTTTTTTTGTCTACTGGAAAGCAGGACATTCAGAATAGTAAAAGCAAAGCAGTTTAAAATATCTGATGCAAAAGGTAATCCTATGAATGCATGTCTAGAAAGTATGAATTGAATAATTAATTGCATTTAAAATCCATTGTTTTAGATTTTATGTTGCTGTTGTGTACATATTTCCTTATTTTCTAAAGGGACAAAATATATGCATAATTTAAAAATAATACAATTTTAAATGTGGTTTTGTTGCATTTGTTTGTTTGCTTATTTTTTCTACCCCATAATTATTATTTTTACAAATAACTAAGGTGGTGAACATATCTAACACACCTTCCTCCTCCTGTTTTCCCAGTGACAACAACCCTGTGAGGTAAGTTGGGCTGAGAGAGAGTGACTGGCCCAAGATCACTCAGCCAGATTTCATGGCTACAGCGGAACTAGAACTCACAGTCTCCCATTTTTTAGACTGGTGCCTTAACCACTAGACCAAACTGGCTGTCATTTCATCATTTGTACGCATACTTGTAATTTCTTTATTTTACTTATAATTCAATCATATACTGTACTTAAAAGCAGCCTAAAAGATATGAATACTCCCAGGTAAGGCTCAACACTATAGTAAAGTAGAAATAAGTCTAAGGAACATAATACCTGGAAGGTGTGCATTGTTACAAGTAGAAATAAGTTGGGAATTAGTATACAGTGGGGCAAAAAAGTATTTAGTCAGCCACCAATTGTGCAAGTTCTCCCACTTAAAAAGATGAGAGAGGCCTGTAATTGACATCATAGGTAGACCTCAACTATGAGAGACAAAATGAGGAAAAAAAATCCAGACAATCACATTGCCTGATTTGGAAAGAATTTATTTGCAAATTATGGTGGAAAATAAGTATTTGGTCAATATCAAAAGTTCATCTCAATACTTTGTTATATATCCTTTGTTGGCAATGACAGAGGTCAAACATTTTCTGTAAGTCTTCACAAGGTTGGCACACACTGTTGCTGGTATGTTGGCCCATTCCTCCATGCAGATCTCCTCTAGAGCAGTGATGTTTTGGGGCTGTCGCTGGGCAACACGGACTTTCAACCCCCTCCAAAGGTTTTCTATGGGGTTGAGATCTGGAGACTGGCTAGGCCACTCCAGGACCTTGAAATGCTTCTTACGAAGCCACTCCTTCGTTGCCCGGGCGGTGTGTTTGGGATCATTGTCATGCTATAAGACCCAGCCACATTTCATCTTCAATGCCCTTGCTGATGGAAGGAGGTTTGCGCTCAAAATCTCACGATACATGGCCCCATTCATTCTTTCCTGTACACGCATCAGTCGTCCTGGTCCCTTTGCAGAGACCCAGCCCCAG
>QLTV01001682.1:4912094-4934031 GCA_003457575.1 Thermophis baileyi
AGGGCAGTGGTGAAGGCCATTTTCCCCCTCCCCAGGCTCCTAGAAAGCCTCTGGAGCTTGGGGAGGGCGAAAAACGGGCCTACCGGGCCCACCGTGCCATCGCGTGCCAAAAGCATGGGAAGCGTGGGGGGGGGCATGCCCGCATGCACGCAGGGGGGGGGCAGGGCGCATTGAATTATGGGTGTGGGCACGTACGCGCGCGACCCCCCGCATTCCCCCCGCTTTCGGCACGTGACGGCAAAAAGGTTAGCCATCACTGTTTTAGGTCATCAATGGTTTATCCTTCCTATGTCTTGTATGGATCCTTTTAAATCACTACCAATTCATCTTCTTCCATGGTAATACCTATGCTACAGAATAATTTGCAACAAGAATTGAAACAAGCCCTTCTTGCCACAGTTTTGGATCCAGTTCTTAAAGCTATAGCATTATTTAGAAGCTGAATATGTATATGGATGTTTCTTCTGTAACTACCAGAGAGTACCCCACATAGTTGGCAAAACCAAAAAAGCAACAATGACATAGATTTCAGAAGGTAGTTTTAAGATTAGTTTGAGATACAGAAACTTGAAAAGCATAGGAGGAATTTCTCAGCCTTAATTATAGTGGATTAAGGAAAACCTCTTCAAAACAATTTTTCTGGTCTGAGATGCCTCTTCAGTGATGAAATATTCAGACACTTCATCTCCTACTTCCCGCAATCTTTCATACAGAGGGACTAAATATCAGATAGGTTTTCCAAGTAAATAATTGAGAAAATGCAGGTGTGGCTCTTTCATAACATAATTCTCATACGTGCAGATTGTTGTTCTTTCCTTATGTGTCACTTTGAAATCTGTTGACATTTAGAAGTCAATAAATCAAGAAACCAACATAGGTGCATAATCTATGCAGCCTTAGAAAATTCTGAATATTGTTTTTTTAAAATCAAAGTTAATTTTAGCCTGGCAGGAAGGAAAATACTAAATATGTGACTAGAGAATAATCCTATTAACTGTGTTTAATTTTAATTAAATGTTCACTTATAGGGTATTAAAGCTTTTGTAGTGACTGAGAGGCTGAGTGTGGAACATGGATGGCAATGAAATATTGAGCATAAGAGAAACTTGTGCAACCCTGGAATAAGGGGAAATATATCTGAGGCAAACTAAAGAACAACATGTCCTGTGACAAAAGATATGCGTTCCTTATATGAAATTCAGTATTAAAGTATCACAGGGCTCTATAGCCCAAGAACCATTAGGCTATAGATTTAAGCCATCTGTTCAATGCAGAAACCAAAAACAGAGCCAGTTTGGTCTAGTGGTTAGGGCAGCAGGCTAGAAACCAGAAAATGGTGAGTTCTAGTTCCATCTTGGGCATAAAAGCCAGCTGGCCAGTCACTCTCAGCCCAACTCAACTGACAGGTTTGTTGTTGTGAGCTTATTTTATTGCCTTCAGTTATTTATCAAAATAAAAGGCAGGCTAGATAGGATGGATAAGTAGATCCCAATTCTACTGGTTCTCTGATGACAGATTTCCGACAGGAAGCAGACACCAGGCATTTCTTCTGTGGGGGAAATATCACTCCTCTTCTTCTCTGACCTCTTTGGACAGCAGCGGACTGGGGAAGTGTCATATTGCGTGGGCTTGTTGTTTACTCCGCCGCGCTGCTCTCCTCCAAGCGAACCATCAACAAGGGGAATGCTCTTCAGCTCATCCTACCTACATGATTCTCGACATGCCAGCGAGAAGTTGGCGAGGGTCAAAAGAGACAACCAGAAGGCGAGGCAGGAGGGGAATTATAAGGCAGCAGGGCCCATTATTCACTCATAAAACCATTACCCGCCCCACTTCTCCCCCCCCCCCACTGCCGACGGATCTGTTGTCCCTGTTGCATTTAACCTTTTCCTATTGAATCGCGGCACACAGGACGTACCCTCGACCCCCTCTCAAATCGCTGCGCTTATTTTAACAGATCGGTCACAGCAATAGCATTTAAGACTATGTATACCGTTTTACAGCCCTTTCTAAGCGGTTTACAGTGTCAGCATATTGCCCCCAACAATCTAGGTCCTCATTTTACCGACCTCGGAAGGCTGGAAGGCTGTGTTATGCACGAACTTTCCATTCGGAAGGGGCTGCGCTGCATGAATGTCATATATGCACTCGTGTCATATAACGGGCTGGTGGCAGAGCAACCTGACCCGCTCCAACCTAGGTCTCGATTTCCCCCACCTCACCCCCCAACTTGACGGATGCGCAGGACGAGTACCGGCCGCCTGACTCCACTCACCGCCAGCGGTTGATGCCCACCGCGGAGGACGCAGCGAACCAAGGGTCCAAGATGTAGATGCAGCGCACGGAGCTCGCTTCTCGGAGAGCCGCCTGCAAAGCAGGGTTGTCGTGAAGACGCAACCCCCGTCGGAACCAGTGGACGGAGCAGCCGCCGCGGCGCGGCCGAGGAACCGGACCGGACAAAGCAGCCATCGTCAGCGCAGCCACCACCGCAAAGGCAAGCTAGATTCTCCACACTGCCCGGCGTCTAAGCCCCCACCACCACCTCCTTTCCCGGTGCGACAAGCCAGTTCCCGAGCGGCTGCTCTTCCTTCAGTGAACATGCGCAGCACCGCCCCCCCTCCCTCCAATAGCTCATTGGTCGCCTGAACTACATACACTGATACAGTACTATAACTTACTGGGTTGGCCTTAAGAGCCCCGGACTGCAGAGGCGGTGCAGCATGTTTCCCCGCTGTGTATCAGGAGGAGGAGCAAGAGGAGGAAGAGGAGGACTGGGTTAAAAGGTGCTACGGGCGGGGGTCGGAGGTAGCCTTTCACTTAAAAAACATTCGTTTTTGTTTCGGCAGAGCTATCGGATCAGAATAAGGACGAATAAGGATGAAAAAAATCTGTATGGCTACCAGAGGGCAGCGGAATATTCAATCTTTGTGTACCTTTGCGTACGGTAGACCTGGAGTCTATCGCACGTCCGGATTTCTGCAGCCCAGATTTGGCAGCTTTGCAACAGAGAGGCTTTCTTTCATTCATGGATCCTGGAATGATTGGAGCGTCAGGCGCCCTCTGGAGTCTCAGCGTTGTCTTATGTTTTATTCTTAAAGGAATGCTTGAAATTATTGAAAAATGTGTTCAATAATTACTTGGCTTTGTTTGCTTTAAGTGGAGTTACTTTCAGTCTTCCCCCATAAGTTTCATGCCTAAAAATACTTTAGAGTTCCCTGTGTTTATACACTGTTAAACAAGGGTTTGTTGAATAAACCACAGCTGGATGAGTTTGTATGCAGTAAGTCATAAATATGTTTTACAAGAAGTCCAATCCAGTGCTTACATTCCATTTCCACTGCTTGTACGTAGTAAGAATTTGTGTTTATGATACTGGCACATGAAAATTAAAAGTAGCGATCATCTGTCACTCTTCAGCATCTTGTCCTCAAAAGTATATTGTTTATGACATTAAAATCATGTTTTGAGATATTACATTGGTAGGCCTGCCTGTCATACCTTTATGTAATCTTAAAAATGCTACTTATGGCCATCATAAAATCCTGTAGTCTTACTGTGATCAGTACCCTCAATCTGTTCCAAAGAGGCCTGAGGAAATGGGTTACTATAGACCTTCCTTGTGGTTCAAAATATTTGGAAGGCACTGGATTAGGAAATGTAACTCATATCTCAATTAAAATGAGTTGTTTACTTCCTAATAAACAGCAACTAGGTTGGAAGAACTAGACCTCATAGTAATGTTATGCATATATGAAATGGTAGTCTGTATTGTTGAAAAGGGTTCCCGGTCTCCTATTGTGTCTGGTACACTATTTGTCTTTCACTTCCTCCTATAGTTCCAGTATTGATTATAATTAGTCCCTGTTGGGCAAGAGAAATTCTGGAATCTTAATTGATCTCTATGATGTTTATGATGCATATGCATATGTAGAGAGAAAGAAGTTCTTTATGATCGGAGAGGTATTTATTTGATTTGTATTTTGTCTTTCCTCCAGGAGCTCAAAGGTGATAAATAGAGCATATTTTTCTCCTCTCTCCCAACAAAATGCTGTGAGGGCTGAGAGTGACTGGCCTAAAATCAAACAATGAGTTTTCACTGTGGAAAAGGGTCTAGAATGCGAATTTCCAAACTCTTAGTCTAACAACTTCTAAATCACACTTTGGCATACTCCCTGTTAGGCTAATTACCGAGAAGAGTCAAAGGAGTCAAAGTTAAAATCTAATTGACTCTGCACAAATTAAATCAAGAGAGTGGAATAAAGTGAATGGTGGTAGCATATCAAGCAAGTTCTCTTCAGGACAGTGGGAGGCTTAGGAAACTTATGGGTGGAAGATCTAGAGACTCTTTCATATGAGCCAGAAGCCATGTTTACTACATCCATGTGTCTATGTACGTGGGCAATACTGTACAGAATATTCCATTATATATGATACACATTCTTCCAGTTTAGGGGAGAGTGTAGTTAACTCATGATTCTCAAATAGTTGTCTGGCTAATGTAGTGTCTCCTCTTCTGTTTTCTCCGCATGGCACAGGTGTCTGAATAATGTAGCCTATTTTATGCAGAGGCTAAGGAACATCTTGCAAGGAAATTGGAGCCAGAGTAATCTACACTGCCTGTATGATTTACTAGCAAACTTTCAGGTTACTTGAGTCTTTCATTTTTGATGGCCATATTGGCAGCTTTTCTTCTTAACACAATAACAGGAAAATACAATATTCAAAATAGCAGGAAGAGGACACATCCCTGTTAACTAGAGACATATTTTTAATCAATTCTGGCATCATTCTTGCGATTCAAACTGATCTGTACATCTGTGTGACAAGTAAGTAAATATTTTCCAGTTTTAATGCATACTGGTCAAATACATGTTTAAAAGTATGAGAACTCACAAGAAAAAAAGGGTCATTCCTGACATCAATAGATGGCCCTAAAATATTGCTGTGAAAATGCAGTTTCTTTCCATATGTGTCATCTAAATCTTTAGCACTAGTAACAAGGGGCTAATCTGTAGGATCAGCTACTGAGAATTTCCTGTGGCCAAGATTACATAATATCTTCTTGTACTTGCCTCCAGCTCATTGGTAAGTCAGTGGTGAAAGGTGGACCTTTTAAAACTAATTTTTGGTTATATATATACATTGATGAAACAGTGGAAAATGGACCATACAGGTCTTATGAACCTGTATGATTTAACCAGATGAAATTGACAAATGTTCTTTTCCCCTTCCAGCTCAAGTGACAGGAAAAATGTCAACACAATGTTGTCCCTCCTTTCCTTCTCAGTCCTAGAGAAGTAAAGAAGATTGGGAATCCACCAATTAGGGCTTGTAATAAACATGGACCAGAATGGCACTAGGCCATTCTGTGGATAAAGCAGAGGAAGGAATTGAAATCTGGAAAGGGATTTCTTAAACTAGCTTTAGTTCCAGTCAGACTATGCATGGGAGACATGCCCTTTAAGCTGCTTTTCTGCAGGGCAAGAAAGCACAAAGGCAAGACAATATCCTGTACTGTTTTTGAAAGCAGCAGACTTTCTGGAGTGAGAAAAGCAGGTATATACATCTTTGTCTTCCCATACTAATTGTGATCTACTCTTCATAGCCTAGTTGTTCAGAAATCAACAAATGTTCTGATGTAAAAAGAGCAATACATGTACACACAGCTTGAGGAATGTGTGTGGCAGGGCTGACTTTTCATCTGCTTGCTCAGAGACTTCTAGTCTGTCTCAAGTTGGGAGGAGTGAGTTAAACAAGATGACAGCCAAAAATCACTAATATTATTCAGGAATGGATACTGGCTTGAAAGAATGAGTAGAACAGGTGCAGGGATTCAGGTAAGGGGCTTCACTCACCAATTTGTGAGTGGTTGATATAATACAATGACTTGGTTCACACAAAGCACCTTGGTTCACACAAAGCATGCTTAATCAAAATCAAACTAAACTACAACAGGGTTTAATGTGAGATGAAAACCCAGTCACTCTATATTATTTGAAACAAATCCAGGAAGCTTATAATAAAAAAAGATTGAACAGGTAGAGATAGTTCCAACTGCTATTTGATTATGAAAGAATTCGGAGATCTTTTGAACTACAACTCCCAGTATGCACAGCCAATTGAATTCTGGGAGTTGCAGAATTCATTTGAAGGCCTCAGGCTGTGTCAGGTTGATAACACTTTTTTCCAGAGGAAGACTTATGTTAAATAGGTTTTCTTTCTAAAACATAAATAAAATTATAGTGGGCAAATCCCAAAATTAAATAGATTTTAAACATTTTGGAGAGTTTATTTCATGCATTGTAAACACTCAGAGCAATTATTCATTACAAGAAAATATCTTGCTACCCTAATTCAGCACATAGAGTTGAACAACAGAGAACAGACATCTGATTACTTGCTCTCTAATTAGGTATTGCTATTAGGAAGGCACCATTTGTCATGAAGTAGTAGTTTAGGTTGGTGAATTTCATTCCTGTTTTTTTGTTTGAAATATTCTTCTGCATTTTTTGTGGATAATACAGCAAGGTAAGGCCTCCACTTTTTTTTTTTAAAGTACAATATGCAGACCTCCGGCCTCCCCTATCCTTGCCTAATTGTCACTTTTCTCATGCAGCCTAGCACATCTGCTGATCTGCCACTACAGGCCAAGCCACCTGGCTGTGCAGGAATTAGCACTGCCACTTTCAGTAACCATTAGGCCAAAAACATAAACAACAAATTAGGAGGATAAGCAATTGCAGCAGCATATTATATAAGCTTTTAGAAATCTGCTTAGGGAGAGCCTCAGCGTAGGCCTGGTTGAGAAAGGTGCTGTATGACAGCTGGAATAATATGGAAACATCTGTAATTGGCTGCGATAAGGAAAGGTTCATAGCAGCGGTGAAATCTACTTACCTTCCCGACCGGTTTGGAAGCGCGAGCGCCTGTCATGTACGCTTTTTCACCCTCTGCGCATGCCCAGAGGGTTAAAAACAAGAAAATGGCAACATCCGGGCGGGTGGGCGGAGCCTCGCGCTGCCGCCGCTACCGGTTCTCCGAACCACTGGCGACCGCCGCTACTGGTACGCCCGGAACGGGCTGAACCGGTAGCATTTCACCCCTGGTTCATAGTAGCCACAGGGATATGAGATTTTACCCAGTATTTACACTCTTTTATTGATTGTTGCCGTGCCTTGTTATATTGCCATGCCTGTAAATATTGCCTATGTTAGACTTCGCAGTTAAACATATTCTTTTGCTTTGCTCAATAAATCCTTTCAGCTTCAATTATGTCTTCATGGCATTCAAACCCACAAGCCTCCTGCCTGCATTTACTGTGGCAAGACAAAGTGTAATTGCACTCTGTGTCTGTACGCGTCTGGTTTGCTTGGGACCAACGCAAGACTCTTAATAGGAAAGTCAGATTTTATATGCTTGTATCTTTTTCTGACCCATTTATTCAGCTTTGAAAGAATTACTATCCTGCTCCTTTACTTTTCATCTTGGTTTTATTTGTATAAATTTTCATCTCAAAAGAAAATAAAACATTCAAAAGCAGTTACTGTTTGGTTAAATCAATAATTTGGGACTGAGCATATACAGAGCAATATAGAGCAATCAAGTGTGGAAACCTAGCCTCTTCAATTAATTTGGGTTAGGAAATGCATGTGTTTTTCCACTACTGTATATTGCACAATGAACAGTTCCATATTGGACAGCAATAATCCTTGGTCCGATACCAACTGACCTTAAAAGACCTAGAAAACATGTCAAGAAATGGTGGGCAGATGATGTAATCAGTTCAAAGGTGTTAAGTGGAAATGATCTGCAGTACATAAAAGCAATTGGAAAACAGTTGAAGAGGAAGGCGGCTGATTTGGGCTGATAAATGAGGATGATGATGAATTTTGAAAACTAAGGTTTTGAAAACTAAGCCCTCCTTCAGGATGAATCTTCTGCTTTGAGGTACGGGTAGTTCTCAACTTTCAACCGGTTTCTTAGTGACCGTTCAAAGTTACACCATCTCTCCAGAGCTACTTACGACTTGGTTTCAAAGTTATAATGGCTGCCATCTCCAGCGGTCACGTGATCACATTTTGGGCACTTGGCAACCGGCCTGCATTTATGGCCATTTGCAGCATCCTGTAGTCAAATGATCACAATTTACAACTTTTTTTTTTTTGCCAGAAATATACATTTACTTTTGGCTTCCAGCAGAAAAAAATCCAATTGATTGGGCCTGCTTAATGACTGATTCAAAAAAAAAATCATAAAATTAGGTGTGGTCACGTGGTGACCCGCTTTATGATCTGCACAACTCGTGGCCATTATTAAATTGAGGATTATACGTATTTATGTTTGCCCTTGTGTTTATCCAAGCCATCATAGGTTAAGGAAATAAAGGCAGTTTTGTTGAATCAAACTGAATGGCCATTAAGCCCAGAGTCTTCGTAGCACAGTGGCTAACCTGATGCATCCAGAAAAATTATAAGCAGTCTATAAGGACAATAACCTCTTTAACTAATTCTTCAGGGTTGGTTTTAAAGTATTTTGCCTGTGAGTCAGGAGGCAATATACTGTCAGTGCCCTCTGCTCCACTTCCCTATCATTTCTACTGTTGCAAACAAAGCAAAGAGCCATTCTGAAAATAACAAATCAACATTTTATTAAACACCTTTATCAGTTGCAGATCTACAATGGGGATCTAAACTTCCCAACACAAAATTAGGAAAGCGAGAATAAGGTAAGGACACTAGCAAAGGTCAAAGGCAAATGGAATTATACATTCCAATGAAATTTGGCTCCTGAAGCCAAGAAGGCCCCCTCAATAAGGAGAGTGCATATCAAAAACTAATGCACTCACTCACAGAATGAGCTTTAAGAGCAAGAACATGCCGATACTTTAACTTTGTAAGAGTCCATTAATAACCATTGACACCTGTTTCTTCAACAGTGCTGGGAAAAACAGTTGACTATCTAAAGACATATAGATCTAGAAGAAACCAAACCAGGGGAACTTTCAATGCCCTTTCCTATTTTCTTTAGTTCAGTTCCTTTCCAATTAGGCTGTCCAAAGGAATGATAAATGTGCTGAGAAGCACTGGCAGAAAAATGCTTGAGAATCCTGGCATTGGGATTACCTTTTCGCCAGGCAAGTTGCAAGTCTGTATTTCTTGTAACTTGTTTGCCCCACAAGGGCAGGAGAGCCAGCAACCTAACAGAACTGTTCTCCTGCCTCTCCAGGAAGCACACTGGACTGCGGAGTGTGATGTGTGAGGAGAGAAAGAGAAACGTATCTACAGAAGACACATATAACCTCAAGCAAGTAGAGCAAGGACCCACCTATTCCTACTTGTTTAAAGTCGTTTTTAACAGAACACACACCTTCCCCTTTACTAAAGAGAAGGTGTTTGCAAAAGAAAATCACTTGTAAAAAATTTATCATTTTCCAGTGATTATTGTAGCAAATATGCAGTACATTGGAAATCTCGGCCTATCTTCTATTTTCTACATGGGTAATCACAAGCTACGCTTGCCTGGAAACATTAAGCTGTCTCTTGCTAGTTAAACTTCATTTTATTCCTTGAGTGAAATGCAAGACTGGTGAATTCAGACCAGATTGTCATTTTTTTCATTTGCTTTTGGAAGAGGTTCTACCTGTACCTTCTTCATCTCCAACCCTTTTACCCAGGTATATGCAAAAGAGCCTGCTAGAACCATCATGTTACTAGCCCACCATAAAAAGCTCTTGGTTTGTTCATAATAGCAGACAGCTAACACTGTCTGGGCACAGGCTTTGGCAGTCCCAGAAACATTATGTGTAAGAGGGCTGGTATATTTGATCTGAAGTCCAGTCACATAGCCGATAGCGAAGCCAAATATCCCACTTAGAGTCATCATGCCCCAGAAATGGATGCTTCCCAATTTATCAAAGTGGTATAGTGTGAAGAACTCATTTGTGAACAACAAAAGGGGCAAAAACAAGACACAAGCATTGATATTGTTATAGAAAGTCAGACGCCAGATGCTGCCATCCACAGCAGGAAGAACTTTTTTAGTGTAAATAGCATTCAGTGAGACACAGAGGCTGGCAAGTATCCCAAAAATGATGCCTGCCCAGGACAGAGTGCCTTCTGCTCCCTCTTGATCTATCCCAAGCCAGAAGCCACCTGCAAGGTAAAAAGAGATGGAAAATATACTGATTGGACTACAAAAAAGCAGGAGGCAAGCCTCATACCTATGTAAAATAAAACAATTTGGAAATTTTTAAAACTTCAGATATAATAGACTAATTTTTTTCAACCTCGGCTACTTGAAGAAGTGGGGATTCAACTCCCAGAATTCTCCAACCAGCTACTCTTAATACTCTTGGTGGATTAAAAAAAATTCCAGCCTAGCCTACAACCCTGGAATTTCCCTATATCTCCCATCTGAATATTAATCAGTGTCTGAGCTGAAATCGCCTGCCGAGATTGAATCACTATTCATTAAGACCCCTCACTCCATAATCTTCTGTCAAAGAGTGTCTGTAAGTTTTAAAACTCGTTACTATAAACATAATAGCTGTATCCCAAAGTTGCTTTTTCAAGAAGCAACTGGACTTTCTTGCTTTTCTTTGAAGACATTTCGCTTCTCATCCAAGAAACGTCTTCAGCTCAGAGCAAAATGTCTTCAAAGAAAAACAAGAAAGTCCAGTTTCCTCTTGAAAAAGCACCTTTGGGACAACTATGACCTGGATGACTGAGAATCTCCATAGACATAATAGCTGTATGTATCTTTACAAAAGTGAAGCTTTATATTCTCCAGCATAAGCCACTAGATTGTATATTAATAGTTAGCAAGCTTAAGCAAACTAATAATAAAAGTTAGAGAATAGAATCAATGCTATCAAGTTTTCTTCCACCTGATATTAATGAACAAGAAATGTTACATTAGTTTAATTCCAAGCATTATTGAGCAAGAAAGATTTACTAGACTATCTGACCCTCAGTTTTTGTCCTGTAAGTTGGGAACACAAACTCCCCCTTTTATTATGGCCATATATCAAAGGTGTAGCCTTGCCTTTTCCATATGTTTAATTAACAAACATCCCCATTCTCCTACACTCACAATCAGTAATGGAGATGTGAACTGTATGCATATTGCATCACCAGGAAACACCACCTTTTCAGGATGCATTACTGTATTTACTTCCTTATAACTTCTAAGATTCTATAGGATTGCACTGTTCTTTTTAGAGCCACTCTGGATGTGGCTCTTATTATCTATTCTAAAGGATACTAAGATGCTCTTTAGAGTAGATTTTGGCAAATTTTAGACAAGGATTGTGAGGAAAAGAGTTACAAAATCAAGAATGGTAATGCAGAAAGCCCAATCTCTACTGACCGCCATGAGTTGTGCACCATGATAACCAATAAAAATAAGGAGTACACAGCTTTAGAATATTAACAGTCTCTCTATAGTTGCTACAGTTAAACTGAAATCCTGCAAGCAAACCATTAAGGTTCCTCTGCCCCATGATGTATTTGACACTTGTTTTCTTGGGTAAATCTCACTGAATTCTAACCGACTTATTCCCCAATAAATAAACCTTTGCACACAATAGATGGTGCACAGTGTCAACTTCCATCATTCCCAAGCAGTGGTGAGGCTGGTTGAGGATAATGGGAGACGGAAGCCACATGCTGGGGAAAGTGGCAGCCACTGGATTGCTTTGCTGGGGCCATTGGGAAGGCTCCACTCACCAATGATAATCCCACATGAAAGAAGGGCGTACAAGGATGTGGTTTGCTTCAGGAGCAAGTAGGAGAGGAGCACATTGAACACAGTGGTGAGGGAGCGGCCCACGTTGTAGAAGGCCACGCCAACGAATTTGAGGCACAGGTTGTTGAAGGTGATCATGCCAATGAAGACAAGGGAAAGGGGCAGGACGCTGCGGGAGACCTTGAGGTCGATCCGGATGGAGGGAAAGTCCACGAAGCCCGGCGGGCAGCAGGAGGCCAGCAGGCTGAGCAGCTTGCAAATGAGGACGGTGACAAGGCACTGGTAGAAAGTGACGAAGAGAGGCGCATCCAGGCGCAGCGAAGGGCTGCCCAGCAAATACTTGTTGAGGAAGACCATTGTGATAGAAATGAACCAGTAGAGGCAGACCACTACGGCGATCCGGGCGGCCCGCAAGAGGAACGGAGGCTCCTTGCCGCTGTTGCTGCTGCTGCCCTCGCTCTCTTCCTCTTCCTCCTCCTCTTGCTGCTGCTGGAGAAGCGGCTCCGACGCACCGCCGAGGGCCATTTTCAGGATCGCAGAGCGCTTCAGCTGGACCCGGTTCATGTTGCCAAGCCTCTGCCGGAGCCCTGCTCCCCGCCGAGAGGGAGCAGAGGGCAGCAAAGGGCTAAGGCATTTCAGGTCGTTCCCGAGGATGTTCACGTCGGGTGCACCTCCGGATTTAGGCCTCCTCCGAAGGCGCCCGGAGAAACCTGGCCGACCGCTTCCTCTTTCCTTTGCCCTCCTCCCCGCGGCGCATCCCAGTTGCTGCGCCGCGTGCGCAGACGAGGCGAGCCTTTCCACGCTTAAAGGGGCCGCGGTCGCCGATTGCCGGAAGCAGCTTAAATCCTGTGCTTTCGCTGAGGCGGTTCCTCGCTTCTGGGTTCCTCGCCCGGGACGACCTCGGTTGCGCGCCCGGGTGGCGGTCAAAGCCTGTGAGCCGCTTGAAGCGCCCGTCCGGGAGCGCTGGAATCAACCGCTTGCTTGCGTGCCTGCGCGCATTTCTCCCGAGCAGCGTTGCGAGGAGGATCGCGCCCACTTGCCACGTTGGGGTGCCAGCAAGCGATCGATCCCTCGGTTTTCGGTCCCTTTTCTCTCTTTCTCTCTCTCTCTCTGCGGTGCTCTTTGGGCCCCGCTTGGGCAATGGGAGAATCCGGGAGCAGCCTTCCCTAGCGCAGTCTTGCTCCAGGCCAGGCGAAGTGCCCTCCCTTTTTTTGGGTGGTCAGGAGCAAGTTGATAGGACAAGTTCAGTGCACCCAGAAAGCACCGGATTCATGAAGGCAGGACTTGGCTGTTCAACAATAGCCTGACCAAAGAAGGCTTCCAAATTTCTCATCCATTTGCACACTGCCTATATTGCTTATGGCCACAGTCACTCTCTTGGTTATCTGTTAAGGTTTCTGGGTAAGATGTGAGGGGGATAAAAACAGCTGCTCCCATCCCACTATCATTTTTCTGCATCCTTTTGAACCCCAGTTTTCGGTTCCTCTTTTGCCCAGGAGCATAAAGATTGACAAACCCAGTCCTCTGCCTATGGGCAGATCTTTTGCTCTAGCTTGTCTTAATTCACCCCTAGCCAGCAGCTGATGCAATACCTTTTTTGATACCTTTGCATCCCTGCTTTTGCCTATAAATAGAAGGTAAAAGAGGAAACAAGGAAGCAGGTGCTCTTGAGTTCCAGCTGTTCATTCTCCTTTTCTCAACTTCAGAGTCACCCTCAACTGTGAGATGGACTGCAAGTGTAATGACA
Source organism: Thermophis baileyi (assembly GCA_003457575.1). NCBI lineage: Eukaryota > Metazoa > Chordata > Lepidosauria > Squamata > Dipsadidae > Thermophis > Thermophis baileyi. The sequence continues at coordinate 4,925,587 of QLTV01001682.1, forward strand.
GTGTAATAACAGTGTAACAACAACAACAACCTAATGCTGGGCAGCTCTTTGAACTTCTGAAGTTGTGGCCTGCATCATCTAGCTTACTTATCATGCTCTTGGGGAGACTCCCACCACTAAAACATGCCACAAAGTTTACCGATGTAGGTGAACGTGGCCTGCTCTTGTCAGCTAGCCAGGCTCAAATAATCACACTGCACATTCCCAAAAGGAAAAGCAACCCCTGATGCCACAGAACAGTTACTATACAAGGCCAGAAGGGAGCAATGCATGCCCTGGGCCATGTACAAAATGAGATTATCTCAGTCTCCTTCCTCCCCCCCCCCTGCTGGCAACAGAAAAAGTTGGGCCTTTTTATAATTAGAGGCAAAGAAACGGGAGTATTCCTTGCAAATAAAAGGAATTCCAAGAAAAAGGAAAGTCTAGATAAAAGAAAAGAACAGTGATGGCTAACCTTTTCTGGACCGAGTGCCCAAAGTGCGTGCACGAATGCGCACGCATGCCCAAACCCCTAAAATGCAATGTGCGTGCAGCCCCCTGCATGCACCCCACCCCCACGCATGCATGTGCCCCCGCATGCACCCCGCCCCTGTGCATGCGCATGCGGCCCCCCGCATGCACCCCGGCCCCGTGCATACACACAGGCCTCCGCATGCGCCCCATCCCCGTGCATGCGCGGCAGAGATCCGAAGACCAGCTGGCCGGCGGGAGGTGCATGCGCATGCGTGGCGGAGCTGAACTGGTGCGCCGGCTCGCGTGCCCACAGAGAGGGCGCTGCATGCCACCTCTGGCATGCGTGCCATAGGTTCGCCATCACGGCTATAGAAGTAGGTAAATATATGTCACTCAGATTTTGTACTAGACCAGTAGCCCCCAAACTTTGGGCCCCAGGGACCGATTCTGTGGAGAGAGGTTTTTCTGCGGACCAGAGGGGGCGTGGTTTCATGTGCTGCCTGCATCCTGTGGATGGGGCTTGTTTGCATGGCCCGGTTTCTGGCATGCCGCGGACCGTTGCTGGTCCACTGATATGGGTGCATCCAGAACTAGGTAAAGTCCTGTACCCAGCATCACATTGCAAATTATAAAGAGATCAAAGGGATTCAACTCATCTGTTTAAAAAAAGAAATGTGACTCGATTAATTAGTCAAGCTGGGAGTCTGGGCTACACTGTATAAAAATGGTGTGTGTTGTAACTGTTTTTTTGTAGCAAACAACATTTTAATTGTATGACATGTCAGAATGCCCAAATTATCTTGAACTGGAAATTAGATCTTAGATCATCCTAAACTTGGGAATTGTTTCTCTAGACTCTTTTAGTAATCTTCCTTTTTTTTTAAGACAAAGCTTTGAATTTACACTCACACACACACACACACACACACACACACACACACACAACATATACTGATGTTAACCATAATCATATTGTGGTCTATACACTGCATTTTTCTTATGCTAATCTAGATAATCAGGTTTTTTTCTCATGAGCTGGGTAGCACCAAAGCTATCCTTTTCGACAACACAATTTGATATTTAAAGTTAAAAGTTTTAGACTATTTTAAAAAAGAACAGTACATTTTTATTTTATTACCGTATAATCCTTTCAGATTGGCCTATCCTCAGGAAGGAGGATACCTTCTACACCTGCCAAGTATTTTGTTCCTATGCCAACCACTACAGCTAAAAGCTTGCAGAAAACTAAATAGGTGAATGGTTAAGACTATACCATTTTCTGCCTTCCCTTGTTATTTTAGTATACTGTAGGTCAGTGGCCCCCAACCTTTTGGGCACCAGGGACTAGTTCTGTGGAGAAAGGTTTTTTTCCATGGACCATAGGGGGCGTAGTTTCATGTACTGCCTGCATCCCGCGGATGGGGCTTCACTTGTTTGCGTGGCCCGGTTACTGGCATGACGCGGCCCGGTGTCGGTCCATGGACTGGGGGTTGGGGACCCCTGATGTAGGTACAAGAAATCAATATAGTAATGAGAACTAGGGCTCAATATAGTATAGTGGTTCAGAGTTTTACTTCCAGACTTATTTAATTCTGTTGAGTATATAATTGCAATCTTAATAACCGACTGATTAGTATCCATTCCTTCTTGATCTATATAACTCAGGACTGGGCAAACTATGGCATACACAGTGCTAGCAGTTGCATATATGCTCATGCCAACACACATGTACATGTATATATTTCCTCTCCCCTACATTCTGAATTTTCAAAAAGAATCCTTGATCACAAACTTCATTAATTAGGCTAGGAACGGCATTATGCTGCCTTCCAGATTTTGTTCAGTTCCAACTCTCTACTAGCTCTTGATAGAGCCAGTTTGGTCTGGTGGTGAAGGCAGATTGAGATTGAGTTCTAGTCCTGTTTTAGGCACAAAGCCAGCTGGGTGATCTTGGGACAGTCATTGTTTCTCAGGCCTGAGAAGCAGGCAATAAATGACAAAGCACTTCTGGAAAAGTAAGAAAACTACAGGGACTTGTCTAGGGAGTTGCCAGAAATTAAGACTGACTCAAAGGCACAACATCAACCTTCTTAAAAACCAAGCAAGCAAACAAATACCCTGTGCTCTTTACTAGACTTAAAAACGAAAAGACAGTACAGGCTGAACACTAGTCACAAAGGCCAAGTCACAATACAGATATAAAAATTGCTAGCATTCTGGCCTGATGCAATAGATTTTTCTTCAAAATGTTTAGATAAATAACAGCCACTTATATACGGTAAATGGCCAAATAATGGAAGTTGGGAGAAAGATGATCCATTGGCATCTACCTGGCAATTACCCACTGACTATGGAGATTCTGCTCCACTGAATGCAAGAAGTGGATGAGGATATATGGCACTGCTTGCCAAATTCAATTTTAGATCTGCTTGGAAGAGCTACAGCATGGCTTGTAAAGCGTGGGCACCTATTCACAGACTCACTTGGCGTTACTTAGAATTCATTAAATCAACAAATAACAATTGTGAAACCCTATAGTTTGTGATTTGACAAGCAACACTTGAATGTTCGAAATCTGCATCACAAATAGAAATATGTGTGGAGCGATTTTATCCTTTTTTAAAATCAGTTTTCTTAATAATGAAGCTGTTGTAATGGAATTTGAAGAATTCATTCCAGAAAATACCAGGAAAGTATCTAGATGCCCCCTGCTGGTAGACAACATGCATATCTATTGTAATTGCTCCCCCTCCAAAACTGTAACATATATTAAACTAATGGTCACCCCTTCTGTCAAATGTCCTAGGACGTCAGCAAGGATTACCAAAAAAGTTGTAAACATTTTGGAAAAAGAGGGTATGGTCTAATTGACATTTGTGGTATGTGGAACTGAAAGGACTAACTATACTTTGGTGCCAGGACAAATCCTTTTTGTTTTTCTTAACTTTTTAAAAAACTGAGCATGTTTTTAAACAGCTTGGTGTTTGTTTTTTTAATTCCACAGATTGCTTTTTTTTTAATGTAGTGTCTGACTGTTTTTAAATAATATTATAAGCTGCCCTGGAAAGTTGTAGGCTGTAAAGCATACCCATCCACAATGGTGTCCAAAGAGACTGTTTTGCAGTATACCAGGTATGATGTCTTATTTGTAAAATTGGGTCTGGTGACAAGTTGGGATTGCTCCAGTTGTTGTACCAGTCCTCTGTTGCATGCTGGGCTGCTTGATGTCATTGCTAGGTTGGTGATAATTTCAATGCTGAAGTTTCAGTGTGGTCTTCAGGAGCAACCTCATGGATAATAAAATGCAGAAGTTATCCATGAGAATGGCCAATGCAGTTTTGGTCCCACAGCTGCCATAGGCCCTGTGGCATACCACCCCTGTTTCCTCCAGAGGTTTCTGTGATCACAGATATCTTGAAGATAAAATTGCTGAGATCTGCTTGGAACTGGATGCCACCTGGGCAAATAAGGTAACCAAGACCACATCTTGCTACATTATCTAGTATGACAAGGTTTTCTGTGACATCAGCTCAGCAGTGCCTTTCCTGGTTTGTGAAAGCTCTTTAGGAGATAACATGAGGCCAGGATGAATGAGAGAGGATCATTATACCTGCCTCGAAAGAAGCAATGGAATGTCTTTCCTTCAAGAAACCATTGCTTGATCCAGAAATTTTTGGATAATTAGAACATTCCAGTCTGGGTTCATACCTGGGTGTGGTACCAAGACTACACTGCTCATGCTTGGGGATGACCTATGGCAAGTTGGGAATATGAGAAATATAATCCTTCCGGACTTATTTGATCTCTTAACAATATTTGATACCATCAGTCATTTTTGGACTGTCTCCAAGGATTGAGAGTGGAGAACACTTTTTAAAAAAAGTTTTATTGGGTTTTTATTTTTAAATATACATCAATATCCATACATGAACAGTGTAGCCTCTGGGTATAATTCATTTTGATACAAGTAGCGATAATAATAATATTTGTTACATTAATCAAATTTATGTAATCCTAGTATTAATATACATGTTTGTTTTAAAGTAGTCATTCAATATTTCAATGTTCCATTTTAATGCCAATGATATTATTTAAGCATACATAGTAATACCATATTTCAGTCTCTAGTCTTTCCATCTAGTTATTGCTTATATTCTATTATATAAAAATTATATATGCTAATATTCCCCCTGTTTCTTATTTCTACCTCTATTCTAGCTTCTAGTCAGGCCACCATTACTAATCCTAGTGTTAGTACACATGTTTATATTAAGACATAGTCCTTCATTATTTGGTTGTTCAATGTTTCAATACACCATTCTAGTACCAATCATCATATTATTTAAACATACATAATAATACCATCTTTCAACCTTCAATCTTTCCATCTACCGGTAACTATTGCTTTATATAAAAGTGTGCATTCTTATTTCTACCTCTATTCTAGTTTTTAATCAGGCCATCATTATATTAGAAAAAAAAATTCCTTTCTATCCATCATCTCTTGCCCGTTTTAATACTTCAATTCTTATTCGTTTTAGCTTGCCTCCCATACTCCTCTTAGATCTTTGTTTTTATCAACATCTGCGTCTTCACCATTCAGTCTAAATATTTCTCCCATCTCTATCATCCTAAGCTGCCAGGTCTCCAGAGTGTCCTCCCAAGCCCCTATCTCCCTGTCAAAAGTATCTTCCAGCTTATCCAATTCCATTTTTAAATCTCTTAAGATACTTGAGAGTGGGGAACACTTTTTGAAAGGGTTCTCCTCATGAAAAAAAGAAGTTCCAGTTGTTGTTATTGAAGATATCAAGCCTTTGATTCCTCTATGGTGGGGTTAGGGACACTCTCTGTGCTACTAATCAGCATCTGCATGATTAGGCAACCTAATCTGGTCAATGTTGGGAGTCCGTGCTACACAGTGTAGTTGAATGGGCTCAAGCAACAATTAATAGCATAGTTTAATATGATACACCAAATCGAGTCAATATAGCAATAGCACTTAGACTTATATACCGCTTCATAGTGCTTTACAGCCCTCTCTAAGCGGTTTACAGAGTTAGCATATTGCCCCCAACAATCTGGGTCCTCATTTTACCCACCTTGGAAGGATGGAAGGCTGAGTCAACCTTGAGCCAGTGAGATTTGAACCGCCGAACTGCAGCTAGCAGTCAGCTGAAGTAGCCTGCAGTGCTGCACTCTAACCACTGCGCCACCTCGGCTCTTAGATAAGATAAGATAAGAGATCATTGTGGCATAGAACAGTTTCCTCTCAATTCCTCAGGTCACAGTTTCAAGGTGGTAATTGGTAGAAGAGGAAATATAATCTCTGAAATGTAAGCCACAATGATACCAATTTAGGAATGATGCCGCTGAAGAAATTACATAATGTCAAACTGTGGGACATTCCAGTAAGCATATATAAGTAGAATGGCAATTATATTACAACTCACACTGTGATGTGTCTATATCTACAAAGATCAGAATCATGCAGGCAATGCTTTTGCCTGTGACACTCAAGGGAAGCGAAAGTTGAATTTTGAAGAAGCAGGACAGGAAGAATATTGATGCTTTTCAACTTTTTGTTGGAGAAGACTCTTGAGAATACTATGGGTAGCCAAGAAACAAACTAATGGATCTCAGAACAAATCAATCTAGGATTCTCACTTGAGATACAATTTACTAGGCTCAAATTATCATACTTTGGATACATGATATGAAGGCCTAGCTTTCTAGTGAAAGATCTAACGCTGGGAAAGATGCAAAGAGAGAGAAGAAGATCCAAAGATGCTTTTTTAAGGAGTATAAATCATTCCATTCACCACCATCCAGTCAGACCTGAAGAAGCTTCTTTGATGAGAAGCAAAACGTCTTCAAAGAAAAACCAGAAAGTCCAGTTGCCTCTTGAAAAAAGCACCTTTGGGACAACTATGACCTGGATGACTGATGATTTCCATAGACATTTAGATGAAGAAAATGATCAGCAGCAGAGTGGATGGACTTAATTACAGCAGCAATGGATTGACATTGGAAAACCTGAAGGACTAGGTTGGGATCCTCCTGGAAAAAAATATCACAATGTGATTGGTAAGAACGGATGCCAACTTGATGGATATATATATATATGCATAGATACACACACATACATATGGAATACAGAATAACAGTTATTGGTTGGTTTTAGTCCAACCCCTTGCTCAAGCAGGAGACCCTATATCATTCTGGACATTCTGGACAAATGGTTGTCCAATCTCTTTTTAAAAATTCACAATTTCTGGCGACAAGCTGTTTCACTGATTAATTGTTTTCACTGACAGGAAATTTCTCCTTAATTCTAGGTTGAATCTCTCTTTGTTAAGCTTCCATCTATTACCTTTTGCCTTGCCCTCAGTGCTTTGGAGAACAGGTTGACCATCTCCTCTCTGTGACAGCCCCTCAAATATTGGAAGACTGCTATCATACCATCATTGTAGCATAATTGCTATTCTGTTTATATATACTACCTGGAATGTCCCACAGTTTGATAAATATAATTCTCTAGTGTGCAATTCCTTAGTTGTTCCGTAGTATAAGAGAAGGAATCACAGAACAATGCTGAATGTAGTTGACCATATGGCTAGTATTCTGGGGAGGAACTCTGTAGATGAAGGCAGACGTTTGGCATTATAGAAAGTGTATTCTTTTAATAAGGATAAGTCCCCTTGAGTTCACCTTGACTCTTCATGTTGGAGGGATGTTGTTGTTGTTGTTAGTTGCGAAGTCGTGTCCGACCCATCGCGACCCCATGGACAACGTTCCTCCAGGCCTTCCTGTCCTCTACCATCTTCTGGAGTCCATTTAAGCTCACGCTGACTGCTTCAGTGACTCCATCCAGCCACCTCATTCTCTGTCGTTCCGTTCTTCTTTTGCCCTCAATCTTTCCCAGCATTAGGTTCTTCTCCAGTGAGTCCTTCCTTCTCATTAGGTGGCCACAGTATTTGAGTTTCATCTTCAGGATCTGGCCTTCTAAAGAACAGTCATGATTGCTCTCCTCTAGGACTGACCGGTTTGATCGCCTTGCAGTCCAAAGGACTCGCAGGAGTCTTCTCCAGCACCATAGTTCAAAGGCCTCAATTCTTTGGCGCTCAGCCTTTCTTATGGTCCAACTTTCACAGCCATACATTGCAACTGGGAAAACCATAGCCTTGACTATACGCACTTTTGTTGGCAGGGTGATGTCTTTGCTTTTTAGTATGCTGTCTAGATTTGTCATAGCTTTCCTCCCCAGGAACAAGCGTCTTTTAATTTCTTGGCTGCAGTCCCCATCTGCGGTGATCTTGGAGCCCAGGAAAATAAAATCTGTCACTACCTCCATTTCTTCTCCATCTATTTGCCAGGAATTGAGAGGGCCGGATGCCATGATCTTAGTTTTCTTAATGTTGAGTTTCAAGCCAACTTTTGCACTCTCCTTCTTCACCCGCATCAAGAGGCTCTTTAGTTCCACTTCACTTTCTGCCATTAGAGTGGTATCATCTGCATATCTGAGGTTGTTGATATTTCTCCCGGCAATCTTAATTCCAACTTTTGATTCATCTAGCCCCGCCTTTCTCATGATGTGTTCTGCATATAAGTTAAATAGGCAGGGCGATAGTATACAGGCTTGCTGAACTCCTTTCCAAATTTTGAACCAATCAGTGGTTCTGTGTCCAGTTCTCACTGTTGCTTCTTGACCCACATATAGGTTTCTCAAGAGACAAATAAGATGGTCTGGTATTCCCATCTCTTTAAGAACTTGCCACAATTTGTTGTGATCGACACAAAGGCTTTAGCATAGTCAATGAAGCAGAAGTAGATCAGGGGTGGGTTCCACTTACCTTCCCCACCAGTTCGCATCGTGACGTTTTGCACGTGCACGCTCGCTCCGCTCGTGCACGCGTTTCCTCGCACAATTTTGCTTCCGCACATGCTCAGTAGCTGCAATCAGCCCGAAACACAGCTGAGGAGCTGATCAGCTGT
>QLTV01001682.1:4934185-4952528 GCA_003457575.1 Thermophis baileyi
CTTCTGGTAATTCTCAATCCACATACTGCTGGAGCCTAGCTTGTAGGATTTTAAGCATAACTTTACCAGCATGTGAAATGAGGAATGTGAATGAGCATGTGAATGAGGAATTTACTAGCATGTGAAATGAGGAAATCACAGAACAATGCTGAATGTAGTTGACCATATGGCTAGTATTCTGGGGAGGAACTCTGTAGATGAAGGCAGATGTTTGGCATTATAGAAAGTGTATTCTTTTAATAAGGATAAGTCCCCTTGAGTTGACCTTGACTCTTCATGATTGGAGGGATATGTTCAAGTAATTTTCTTGGCAACAGTTCAGAAGTCAATGACCAAATGACTTCAATGACTTTTTCCTGGATTTGTTTTCAACTTTTCATTCTAATCTATAGCCCAAGATTTTCCGGTGATCTTGCTTTGAAAAGGCAAGTTAGATAGAAAAGAGGAAAGATGTTAAGCAGATACTTTAAAACACCCAGCTGTGTCTAGTTCTGAAGGGCAGAAATTATTGACCCTTCTTGCTTCTCTGTACAAGATACTGTACATCATTTCACTTGGCAACTATTTATATTCTTTCCTCCATTTAATTTTTAGCTTCCTTTTTCTGGGAAGCTTAGGCTAGTTCTCAGAACCAAATTGGTGTAGGGCCATTTGTAGATGGGTGGTCAAAATAGTCAAGATAGTTGCTGCAACCATATGGTTGAAGCTGACACACGTAAACAAGAGACGATTCAGACTACTATGAAATATGGAATAAAGTGTACAATTGGCTTGAAAATAGAAAATGATACAGTAAATGTTAATTGGAATAATTAAACAGCATTAAACTTAAAGATGTAAATATAAATGTAAATGAAATGTAGATATGAAAAATCAATATCCTTAGAATTGTTAAAAGATATATCAATATAATGTTACTATATTACACTACTATCGAGAAGTAAAAGGAAGGGAAGGTATTATATAATAGAGAGGTACACATGCAAATTATGTAAGTCGATACGGAAAGCTGTAAAATGTTTTTAAATGGTATGTATTGTTTTGTTATGTGTTGTTTTGTTTTCTTCTTTTTGTATTTGTGGTTGGTTGTTATGTTGTTTTTTAATGAGAAAATTGTTTAATATTGACTATTTTTATTTAAGAATGGGGGTTTGATTGAATCATCGTGGCGATTCATGTTTTTGATCCCCTCAGTAGACACTTTTGCCCTGAAATGTAAGATTGGAATGGGGAGGCAGGGAATCTAAGGTGCAAAGTTGGTTCATGAGTGTTTTTGCCTTTATCTCAGCTTACTAATTTGGTGGGGAGGAGCTGGGCTCACACATTTTAAATTATGATTTGCTTTAGCTGTGGTTAATTAAATTTTAACAACATGACTCACCCATAACACTAAGCCATAAATCACCGTTTAGAAAAATAAAGCAGTGAAGCATAAATGAAACAAACCACACGTTAGTATGATATATGATGTTACTATGTACATTGAACTATATATATTGTTCACGATACCCAGGATTTGGTAAGGATCTTCAGCTACAGTTATTTCTTGATTTAATTTTGATAAAGATGCTAAGAATTGAATTGTGCACAGGAAAGAACTCAATTTTCTTATAGTCTATACTTGTTTTATATGTGAAATAATCAACTTTTTATTTTTATTTATTATGAGAATTAATAAGCCTTTTAAGCAATATTATCCTCAGTTTGCCTAGCTGAATATTTATATATATTTATTAAACATATGGAGGGATGGTTGATAGTGATACTATCATATTTTATATGATATGAGCAAATAGAGTCAATAGAGCTAATAAAAACAAATGAGAAAGTGGTATTTACTAGTATTATTTGGAAATCTCTCGTTCAAAGAATTGAACTTGGATCTTTTATATGCAAAATGTACATGCTGCCCTCGGACTATGATCTTGATTATGTGAAATACAACTAAGCATCACAACTAGGGATAACAACTAAGATCACTGCCATTAGTAGCCCCATAATCTATGAATATCAATTAGCAAAGCTTATCCAGCACTGTAATGTTTAATGAGATAATCCATGGAGAACTATTGAGACTCGGAAAACATGGGATTCATTTCTGTAATCCATACCCTGGTTAGGTAGAATTGGATGCTATCTGTTAGCTCACTTTGCTCTACTATTAGAATAGTGGCCTCCTCTTCTCCATTCCTCATGCCACTTCCATTTCTTATATCAGTTCTTCAGCAAAACCTTTGCAGTGTTCCCATTGCCACAACACCACTCTTTCCTCATTTATCCTCAGGACTCCTTTCACCGATCTTTCCACATTCACTTTGTCCATCTAATATACAAGTCCTCGGGGACAGGAACCACATCATGTTCTGTACACGTAGTTTCAGGTACTTGCAAAATAGTATTTGATTGAACAGGAATGCCATGCAAAGTACTTCTTGCACTAAAAGCGCTATAGACAACGGATGAACAAATTTTCAGTCCGGTAGATTTATTTGTAGATCAAATCATGGTGCTATGTTGAGGCAGTGACACTAGAGGACAGCAAAGTGCATGGCATAGGAAAATTATGCCAGAGGAAGAAGCAAAGAAACAGCTATATATGCAGGACCCTTCGTTCCCCTCCTATATTAGATAGATTCTGGTCACAATTGTATTAATCTGTGCAGCCTAAACCTGAGTTTATAACTCAGTGTATAAGAATTAAGAACTAACTTGAGATAATTTGGTCTTACTCATAGTAAATAATTGCCCATATAGATTTATATTACATACTGTACTTAAACTATTTTGCCTAGTTTAAGTGGTAACATCTAGCTGTTCATACCTGATCTAGAAAGTTAAACAGAGTTGGTGCTAGTTAGTACTTGGAAAGTATCTTGGCTGGCAACTCTAGGAATATAAAATACATTGGGAAATGAAAGAAAAACAATCCCAGGGGAAAGAGCAGTAAAGCATTTACATATCACACCAGGAAATCTATATAGTTATGTCCACATAAGTCATCAGGAGTTGAGCTCAACTTAAAGGTGATTCCTTTTTTTTTTTTTAAGAAGTGTTTACTGTTCTCTGGTACCCATTGATCTGTCTGAATGCCCAGGTCATGGAGTTGTAATTTAAGTGATAATCTGAAGAACACCAGGTTGGTTATATAACACTAAGATCTGCTTATATTTGATTTAACCTGTGCTTAAACTGTAGTTTCCACTTGTGAACCATACTGGGAAGGATGCTTTGCAATATTGTGGCCATGGGATAAAAAGCAAAGGGAGCATGTTTGTCCAAACTTGAACAGGAGGAATAGCCACAACAGTCAGACAAGTAGCAGCTGAGCCTGCCGAAGGAGTGGGGTATAGCAAGCATCTCAGAATGGTCTTCTCTAGTTTCTTGGACTGCAAAGGTGGTGGGGAAAGATGTATTTTCAGACTTTCAAGAGTCTGTTTATGCAACATTACCATAAAGTTAGTGGTCTAGGGGTGAGATTCAAAAATTTTAGCAACCGGTTGCTGGGTGGGCGAGGCCATGGTGAGCGTGGCCTACTTGGCCTCCTGCACCACGGTGGGGTGGGGTGGGGGCAGGGGAGGCCCTCCGGAGGCCAGAAACGGGCCCATTTCCGGACTTCTGGAACTTCCAGGAGGCCCGTTTTTGCCCTTCCCGGGCTCTGGAGGCTTTCCTTGAGCCTCAGGAGGGCGAAAATGGCCTCCCCCTGGCTCTGGAGGCCCTCCAAAGGCCGGAAACAGGCCCATTTCTGGACTTCCGGAACTTCCAGGAGGCCCGTTTTTCGCCCTCCCCAGGCTCCGGAGGCTTTTCTTGAGCCTCCGGGAGGGCGAAAACAGCCTCTCCTGGGCTCCAGGCCTGTTTCCAGACTTCTGGAACTTCTGGGAGGCCCATTTTTCACCCTCCCAGAGCCTCTGCGCGGGTCCTGCACTTACCTGGCATCAAAAATGGGCCATGTGGAGACTCCTGGGAGGGGCGGGGTGGGGTGGGCGGAGCCAGCCAATCCTTGCAACTACCGGTTCGGTGAACCAGATGTAAAATTAACATCCGGTTCGCCCGAACCGGTCCAAACTGGCTGAATCCCACCCCTGGGTCTAGGACAACTTGCCACGGCCCACACACACGGACAATTTTCCATGGCCAACTCACTGCAGCCAACTTGCTGTGGGATGACTTGTCACGGCCAACTCACCATGGGACAACTCGCTGCAGGACAAGAGTTAGAATAATATTGAAGAAATGGTGGAATAGAAAAATTAAAGAAAGAATGCAAAAGAGGGACAAAATAAAATGTGAATGTCAAAAAATGAAATAAATGTTTTATTATTTTAAATAATTAAATTGAATTGTTGAATTGTCCTACAGTGAGTTGTCCCACAGTGAATTGGTGATGGTGAGTTAGCTATGGCAAGTTACTATGGCAAGTTGGCCATGGCGAGTTGTCCCGTTCCATCATCCTATCTCCCAAGATCATTCCCACATATCATTACAGAGGGGCAACCAGCAGTTGGGGGAGAAGGGTCATGCCAGGCATTGCAGCCAATCAGAACTGAGGCTGCTATTAGAACAGAATGAAGAGCTGGAGAGCATTCATTGTGAAAGGCTTAAGCAGCTCAGATAAAAAACAGTATTTTTAAATTGAAGCTGGAAAACACAAGCAAGGAATGCCTTTGCAATGGGTTGGGAGTAGGAGTAGGATGACATCATCAGTTCCTAAATTCAGAAAGAAGTGGGCAGCCTGTATTGGCAACAGACTTCAATACTTTCTCTGCAGCTGCTGCCCAGAGGTCATCTAGAAGTAAATCTCAAATTGTTTAGCACAGGGATCCTCGAACTTTTTAAACAGGGCCAATTCACGGTCCCTCAGACTGTTGGGGGGCCGGACCGGCTGGGTGGGCATGGCTAGGTCATGTGACTAGGTGGGTGTGGCCAATTTAATAGTCCATTAAACAATGCACACAAATTAAACTTTAATTTGTTTTGCTCCTGAGGGTGTTTTATTTGCTTTTGTTTGCATGTTTCTCCTTTGGTTGGCTTTTCTTCTCCTGGGGCATCTGTGCACCCCGTTTTTCACCTCCCCCGCCTCCAGCAGCATTCTGCAGGCCAAAAACAGGCAAAAACAGCCCATTTTTTGGCCAAAAACGGGCCATTTTCGCCCATTTTTTGGCCTCCTGGGGCAATCGGTAGGGAAGGTACTGTAAGTAGAACCCACCCCTGAACTAGAGCATACAAAATATCTGCTAGACCAATTCTCGAATACAGCTCATCTGTCTGGAACCCGCACTACATATCGAACATTAATACAATTGAGAATGTACAGAGATATTTCACGAGAAGAGTCCTCCACTCCTCTGTTCGCAACAGAATACCTTATGCAACAAGACTTGAAATTTTGGGCTTAGACAATTTAGAACTACGTCGCCTTCAGTCTGACCTAAGTGTAGCACATAAAATTATCTGCTACAATGCCCTACCTGTCAATGACTACTTCAGCTTCAATCACAACAATACACGAGCACACAATAGATACAAACTTAAGGTAAACCTCTCCAAAATCAATTGCAGAAAATACGACTTCAGCAACAGATGTTGTGGTCCGCCAGCGGCCTGTGCAGCTGGCGGCAGAGCCGGACAGCGAGGAGGCTGGTATTGTGAGTCGCCAGCGGCCTGTGCAGCTGGTACCAGAGTCAGACAGCGAGGAGGATCTTAAAAAGGTTTCTCCCTAATGAACTGCCATCTTGTTTCCACAAGATGATAAGGATAAGATATTACATGCTATAAACATAAAAGAATGACAACCAATAGTATATAAAAAGTAATATGTTGTTGTTGTTGTTATTGTTGTTGTTGTTGTTGTTGTTGTTATTATTATTATTATTATTATTATATAACATAGTAACAGCAGAACTTGAACAATACTGCATGAAGATATCGGAGAAAGAAAAGACACACAGCAGGACTAAAGGACCTGAGACCAGACCCTAGCAATCTCCCAGAATAGGAACCAGTTCACATCACAGTAGCAGACATCCAGCAACGGGTCAAGAACATGAAGAGCTGGACAGCACATGGCCAAGACATGATCTGGCTAAACAACAGCAGTGCTTGAATGCCTAGAGCACAGATAAGTCAACTACTAGCATCAGACTCCCACCCAGATTGACTAAGACAAGGAAGGACAGTAATCTTCAGTATCAATGTGGGATATTTGAATAGTACCTAAGCTTCAATATATCTGTGCATAGCTGAACTCTTTATGTGAAATACAATAACAATAACTGGGGACTGTGGCATAACAGATTCCTCAGTGCTGATTTAAGAAGTAATGGTTATCAGTGTTTTCCTATTAATAACAATGATCCTCTATGTTTCAGTCTCTCTGCACATAATAAACTCATAATTCTGTAGTAAACTCTAATCACAGAGATGACTGTTACTGATCAGGAACTTAGACTGAGTAGATGGCTTGCTGAAACCATCAGTTACACAGGGATTTGAACTGGAAGTCATACCTGCTCAGCACAGTTTTATTTGAAAGGAATTACATGTGGTCCTTGGGTTATGAATGGTTCAGAAACCATTCAAACTTGCAATGGCAATTAATGAGGGGGACTTATGACAGGTCCTTGGACTTCATAGCATCCTTGTGGTCAGGTTATTGTGATTTGGATGCTTGGTGCTCAGCTCACAATTATAAGGTCACAGCATACTGCAGTCACATGACTGCAGTTTTCGATGTTTCTTGCTGGCTTCTTATGGGAAAAGTCAATGGGAAAGCCAGCAGGAAGTCAAAAGACATATGAGGTCCTCACTTAACCACTCACACATGGTCCTTGCTTAACAATAGTAACCTGGACTGCTGGAATTGCTATCACTAAGCAATGGGGTCATGTAATGTTGCCCTTCATGACTGTATCACAGAGCGGCAACCATTCAATCCCAATTGCCATTGTAACACGAGGACTACTTGTATCTCATCTCAGTCATAAAGATGTCTATTGCTGGGTAGTCTTTAAATTTTTAACTTTGTAAGCCGTCCAGAGTCGCCATGTGATGATATGGTGGCAAATAAATTAATAACAATAAACAAACAAACAAACAAACAAACAAACAAACAAAAGTCTTCAAGAATGGATTTTTTATCTTGAAAGGTTGGTTGTTTTGGAATAAACAAACAATCTTCTAAAGCCTGGAAGAATTTATTTTATTTGCAGTATTGTTCTCAAGCCAAAGCATTTCCTTTCCTAATTCTGCTCTGCATCCTTTTATCACGAGCCACTTTGTTGACTCATTCACCCACAGAAAGATCTAGCTGCAATGTCAAGTCAAGCTATTACCCCAGTAGTAATTTGATAGTGTCTTCTTGCATCAATCAGCTATTGTTAAGGCAATAAAAGTTTAAAGACTTGTTTTTTCTGAAATGTCTTTGGGGACTGATGAACCACTGACATCAAAGTTATTGTTGTGTTACAGGTAGTCGTCGGGTTCTGATGGCAATTGGGGCCAAAATTTCCATCACTAAGTGATGTGGTCATAAAGCACAGGATCACATAACCCTATTGCTTAGTTGATGGTAATTCTGATGGTCCCGGTTGCTGTCGTGACCCCAGGATCACATGGGTCATTAAGCAAGGACTCACATAACTTCAATGTAGGAAGAAGCAGGATTCCCTGGCAAGCAGGTGGGTGGGTGGGAGCTACAGGCGGGTGGGTGCTGTGGAATATGTGGGGATGGGCAGGTGCCATGGGCACACACTATACAGCATGGTGGCTGTCATAGCCCCTATAGGGTGTGGGTAGGCAGATGGGTGCTGCCTGTAGCTATGAAGTTTGGGCAGGCAAAAAGGTGGCAGGAGTGGGAGAAATTTGTGACCTCCTGCAGCTTCCCCATTTGACATTGTTTGGTGGAAGCTGGCAGGGAAAGTTGCAAAGGGGATCACATGACCCTGGGAAACTGCAACTGTTGTAATTTTGAGCTGGTTGCCAAGTGCCTGAATTGCAATCACGTGACTGTAGAGATGCTGCAACAGCCACAATTTTGTGGACTGGTTATAAGTCCCTCTTGTTCAGTGCCGTTATAACTTTGAATGGTTGCTGAATAAGTGGTTGAGGACTATCTGTATTGTGCTGCCGTTTACATTATATCACTTTTGATTCTTCATGTTTGCATCATTATTCTGTATGCCTGTAAATCACCTAGACCTGGCCACATTGAAATCATTAATAAATTTCATAAACTCTGGATTTTACTCTGCTAGTCCCTGTGGATTTTACTCGGCTAGTCATTGCCAACTACAGGGGGCATTGCTCATCTCTGTTTCAAGGCCATTGAGCCAACACTGTCAGAAGACATTTCTGCAGTCATGTGGCCAGCAGGATGTCATGGAGCACTGTTACCTTCCCACTGAAGTGATACTTATTTATCTACTCGCATTTACATGCTTTTGAACTGCAGGAGCTGGGGTGAGGATGGGAGCTCACTGCATTGGGTGGTGCTTGGGTCTCAAATTTGGGCTGCTAGCTTTCCAACTGACCAGCCCCAGTGTCTTAACCGCTGAACTGCTGCATCACCCCATAAATTTATAGATAAGTAAATAAATAAATGCCAGTCCAGATTTATAGAGTAAGAGAGACAGAGAAGATAATATTAGGACAAAGGGATCCTGAACCTGATCGACAGAGAATGGAGAGAAATAAAGGCAAAATGGGAGCAGGAAATACTAAGGAGATACAATGGCAGTGATAGTCATAACTTATAAATGTTTGATTTAGGACATAGATGCATCACATACGTCCAGCATTAATTCTGGGCTTGGAAATGCTGGACTAGGCAAGAGTAAAGAAAAACGAAAGCCAAAGGCTAACTCAACAGTGAATTTGATCTGAGCTTCCTAGTGTGGTAATCAGTCCACCAATATGGCTATAGACACTTGTCTTGGCACCTGCCAAGGCATCCTTTTTCATCTGCATTTTTTATTTAAAACATTATTTTAATTTTTTAAAATGAAAACCTGGCATATTCGGAAGAGAAGCTGGCATACTCCAATGCTGGCATATTGTGAAATGAAAATGAAAAGCTGGTGTGATGGAAAGCCTCCAGTATCATCTTTCTTTCCAAGAATTTCTCTGGGCCCTGGAGGGGCACCATATTGTCTGCTTGCAACAGTGCAGAGTTTTATTTCGGGGAAAATGCTCGTTTACCTAGAAAAGCAGAGATAAGGAGGAACAATATCGAGGAAAAGAGCTGGAAGAAGAGCTAGAGTGGGTAACAAATAGCATTTTGGTAAATCAGCAGTTGTAACCAGTGGTGGGCTGCTGCATGGTTGCAAGGGTTCGGGCGAACCCTTAGCTCTGACGCTTGTTGGGCCCGCCCACCCACCTCTGTTCTATGCTATCCATATAACTTACTTTCTGGCTTGTTGGCTTGCCCAGCTGTCTTCCGCGCCACCCCTGCTGTTCTCACCGGAGCTGCCTGAGCTGATTAGGAGCCTGTTTGAAGCTCCATTTCTCTCCCAAAGGGGCGAGTGCGAGTGTGCGTGCGCTCACAACCAGCAAACCCTTTGTTAAAGAAAGTACAGCCCACCTCTGGTTGTAACTGGTTGTGTTCCCCATGGCTATCATTTTGAGAATGGGAGAAGCCCCTCCAACAGCCATTCTGGAGGCATGCCCACAACATCTTCTCAAAATTCCCAATGTGCTCACCAGCAAACACAGATTAGGGACTCCTGTGATGGGTTGAATATTGCTAACACCTGTGGAAGAATTGGAGATGGAGGAGTCCCTCTGCTCGATATTTCCATCATTTATTTCCAGGAGAAAAGACAATAGCCCAATCCAGTGAGAGATTCAACAGACTCACAAGTATACATGTCATGTAGATTTAATTGATTACATTGTTCAGACATTGACATTACAGTGTATGAAAAGCATTTCTAAAAGACTGTTTTATTTGGGACAGGCAACACTTTCTCTCCAGGGTGTTGCAACATGTTCCTGGATTTTCTTATTTATAAGAAGAGTTCTCCTTGAGTTGGCTCTTGAGGATAATTCACATGAGCTTTGGAAGCCAAGTCTGATCATTTTCAAGTCAGAATTTGTTGGTATTTAGTTACATCATTACAGCCTATGTGTCTGTCGCCTAGAAAAGTACAGAAACATATTCAGAGGTTAGTTCTTTTTTTTTTGTTATAAAGTTTTTTTATTTTTTCCATTATATATACATAAAAAACATTCTTTTTCCATCAGCAGTGTGTCGTCTGGCTTTACACCTTTTTCTTATACCTTTTTACAATTTTTTTCTCATTACATTCCCTTTTATTCTTTAATATATTACACATTTTATCTTGATATGTTACATTTCTTACTCATTTAGTTTCTTCAGTTCCACATTCCTTTCTTTTGTTCTATCCACTTATAAAACTTCTCCCAAACCACATAATATTCTATCTGTTCAGAGGTTAGTTCTGACAGTCAGGTGCAAGTCCAGCTTTTGGAGAGATTGCAGTTGAACATCTTCCCATCTTGCTGACATTGGATTATCTCAAAAAGAACCAGGATTCTGCTTGGTTTGTTCTTGAATTGAAGATCACCAGGAAATATAAGGGTTGAAATTTTTTTTAAAAAAATCCAAAAATAAAGGCACTAGCTAATCAGTTCCATGTCACTGCCAAGAAAATGTTATGGAATATGTCCAGGAAGTTATCCAAAGTTTCGACATGAGTGGCTTCCGGTTGAGGTTGTGGCGGTACAAACACAGAGGAATGGGTCTCCGCGTTCCCTGTGCTGAATTCTTCCTGTTTGTGGGTTCCGGAGGGAGCCTAAGCTGCCCTGTGGGGGCGGCGAAGCAAAGAGGGGCACCGTGTGAGGTTGGGGAGAGTCGCAGCTCTCCTGTCCGACCCGGGGGTTTCCCCCCCCTCTCAGCCATGGCAAGAAGAAGCAGCAGCCTAAAGATGGCTGCTGCAAAGCTGGGACAACCAAAGAACAACAGCTAAGACTGGTGCTGGAGAGAAGAAGGTGAGCCGTCCTGGAACTGGGGGAGAGGATTTTTATTTCGCTTTAAACCCAACCCCAAGAAACAATTCAGAATCACTAGCTCAGAACTATGCATTTAAGCATTTTAGGGACGCTCTGAAAAAATACCTAACCGGAAATGAAAGGTGCAGGAGAGTAAATAATAGACTTTGAAATAAATTGAAAATTGGACTCCCAAACTGGAAAGAAGTGGTACTGGGAAGGTATTTTTAAACGTTGGAATTATCTATTCAAACTTATTCTGCTTTTACAATTGTTTTTTAAACTAAAATGACGACGTACTAGTAAACTGAAATCTAAGTGGAGAGTGCCACCTGCTGACAAAAAGGAAAATTACAAGCCTTCTACTTATATGAACGACAGTGAAAGTGAAATTATCTTTAGCTATTTTATGAGTACTGAAGATCCAAATATGAAAATGAGGAAGTGATTCAATTAAAGAGACATTGGAATATTATACTAGAGGATTGAATTTGTAAAAAGGACATAAAGGGATTTTTGAAAACTTCTGGGATCATTTAAATGGAACTGATTGTTAACCTATGAGACACAAAGAACTGGGACTAGTGAACTCCTTGAAGGGCAATTCAAAGATTGAATAAATAGTTCTTGGACTGTTGGATAAAAACCAATTTAAAAATATGATATTTAAAAGGGAAGAAATGAGGGGAATTGCACAGGAGATGGATTTACTTTTTCAAAATACAAAAGACATTATGGATAAAGGATTTAAGGAGATCATGGAAAAAATGGAAAATACCATACAAGGGATGATGTGTACAGACCAAGACGCCCAGGAAAGGGAGGAGTCACAAGAAGAAATGAAGAAGGAAGAGGACAAAGAGGAGATAACAATGAAAATAATAGTGACTGATGAATTAAACCAGGGGGAAAACATACTAAAAGAGTTGGAAGATATGTGTGAAATGAAGGCAGGGGCCTGAGTAGAAATCTTAGAAATTAGGCAATGGAAGTGGGTAGAGGTGGGGAGAACACCCAGATTGGACAGCCAAGAAATAGAAATAGATGGAGATTGCAGAGAAGAATTTGGGAGGCAAGTAAAAAAAAAAAGCATAGCAATTAAAGTATTGAAGCGGACAAGAGATGATGGATAGATGATTCTTTTTGATTATTGTTGTTCTGATTTGCCTTTCCTTCTTCCCCTCTTTCTTTTAAAGCATAGTAATTAAAGCATGAAGTGGGCAAGAGCTGATGGATGGATTATTCCTTCTTTCTCTCTCTTTTTGTTGTTGTTGTTGTTTTGAGTTGCTTCTACCCCCTTTCCTCTCTCTATTCTTTTTCTTTTTAATCTTTTTTTTTCTTTAGGCAGGTGACATGACTAGAAGTTAGACAGGAAAGAAAGAAAAAGTTCTGTAATAAAGGGTGACATGATTAAAAGCTAGAATAAGTGATAGAAATAAGGGGAATATTAATGCACACATTTTTATTTTATAAAATAAAAGTAAGAAGGAGGTGGAATAATTGAATAATGATAGATTGTAGCCTAACATAGATGTGTATTGCTATTAGAAATATATAAGATGATTGAATGTAATAATTATGTTTAATTTGATCAATTTTATTTGTATTGGAATGTATGGTGCCCGGGTGCCATACTGTTCACACATTGATTTGACATTTTTATAAAAATAAAAAAATAAAAAAACTTGTAAAAAAAAGTTTCAACCTGACTTTATTTGTTTTAAAGTAATGTCAACCCAAGCTTGCATGCATTCGGCATCTAGTATCACCAGTCTCACAACCAACTCTGCCAGTAGCAACAATCTAGCAGGGACAAAAGCCATGGATTCAAAGGCTGAGTTTGCAGAACAGAACCTTGAATCTAAGACAGGCTGTGTACTTTATGGTTCATATATTGTGAGATTCCAGCCATTATTTTAGCATGCTGTGTGACCCAAGCCATGGCATTAAGGCACCCCATATTTTACTTTTGAAACATACCATGTTATATGAACACTGTGCTTTGTTAACTGAGGTTTAACTTGTAATGAGAAGTCAAGTAATCATATGATTTGAGAGAGAGTTACAATTAGGTCAATTTCTCTTTATACAGAAATAGCCAGTTTAGTTTCTTGGACTGTAAAATGTTCTTGGGGGAGAGTTCTGCTATGTTGACAGAAAGAGCTGGTGGCATGATGATGAATGGTCTGTCTTTGCTGTCAGTGTGTTTTGCAGATGGAGCCTGTTTTGAGCTATAGAAAATACTAGGATAAGGCTGTCCGCACCATTACATGAGGACAACACCAGTGTCATGGAGGTCAGAGGTAAAATTGGGGTTGTGAGATATTCTGAGACACAATAAATAACTAATGAATTAAGTCTGCCTTTTGTTCCTGGAACGAACTGTTTGTGGATTGTAGGAAGCTCTCCTCACAGATTAAAATATTTTTTATTCTTAATATTAAAAAGAGGCAGGATAGAATATTTCCCCTAAAGGAGAAATGGAGAAAAATCTTAACAAAGGCAAAAAGCAGCCCCAGTCTTCCTGCCATAGGAAAACAGCCTCAAGCAGAAGCTTGAAGAGGCTGGTCTTTAGGAATGGAGATTTTGTATCCATTCAGAAAGACTGGGCCAATCTATTCATAAGCAAAGAGACTCCAAATAAGCAACACAATAGGCAAGCCAAAGCTGTCAAGATTAGCTCAGACAAACACCTAGGATTTGCATTTTCCCTTTTGCCTGTAGAGCCAGTCATGACCCCTACATGACCCCATAGGAATCTGGCAAAAGCCATTAAAATATTGAAGGATATATTCTTGCACAGGAACAGGCCAGTGGTGGGATTCAATTTTTTTTACTACCGGTTCTGTGTCTGTGGCTTCGTGGGCGTGGCTTGGTGAGCATGGCAGGGGAAGGATACTGTAAAATCTCCATTCCCACCCCACTCCAGGGGAAGGATACTGCAAAATCTCCATTCCCTCCCCACTCCAGGGGAAGGTTACTGCAAAATGCCCATTTCCTCCTGATCATCTTGGACTCTGGAGGCAGAGAATAGATGGGGGCGGGGCCAGTCAGAGGTGGTATTTACCGGTTCTCTGAACTACTCAAAATTTCTGCTACCGGTTCTTCAGAACTGGTCAGAACCTGCTGAAAGCCACCTCTGGAACAGGCATCTCAATCACAAAGCCCCAAAGAATGTATAAAAAGCCCACCTACTCTCAACCCCATTTTGTCAGCCACCCTAGAAACTACCATGTTTCTCCAAAAAGACGACCCACCTTGAAAAGAAGCCCTAACATGTTTTTGAGCGCATGCGATCAAATTAAACATCACCCACAAAATTAGCCCTAATTAAGACCCCGCCCACCCCAGGGTGCAGAGGATGGGGTGAAGCACACAGGTAAAAAATAAGCTAGGGTGGGGATGGGGGGTGGAGCTGCCCTACTTACCAGGCCTCGCACACCCTGACACCTGTCTCGCCTTCTTCTGTGGCTGCTTGCCGCCGGATCCGGAACTCTGTTATCGGCTGCAGATGCTTTCCGGCAGGCATCTGAAGGCGAAAGCTTCCGGCAAGTATCTGAAGGCAAAACGGAGGCCGGGGCGATGCGTGCAAGTGGCGGCAAGGGGCAGCAGAAGAAGTGGGCCAGCAGCGGGCTCCTGCTGGGCGGGGCTGTCAGTGCCACCACCGCGAGGTGAGTCAATAATTAGACCCCTCCAAAAAGAAGGCTTAGCCATTTTTTCAGGGGTCAAAAGAAAATAAGATCCGGCCTTCTTTTTGGAAAAACACGGTAGTGCTGCTGTCACTAGTTTCTGGCTACCAAATAAACAGAGACTTCCTTTCCTGCAGCCTGCCTCCATTTTATTTCCAGCATCTTTCTCCTAGCTTGGAACCGGTCCGGATTTTTTTTGCAACAGTATAGAAAAAAGGGAGAGAAATATTGGAAGATTAGAAATAGAACACACACTGTTTGATGAAAATTGAATGTTATATAAATAAAACAAATAAAACATGAAAAAAAAAGAAATAGAAGGAATCAGGGCCTTTTGTACAATTTAAGGATGGAGGCAGGATAATTATAATCCCATGTTGAAGCAGGCACTGGAGTGAGCCTCAATGAACTCATTGAATCTTCGTGCTGAGAGGTTATGAGTAAAGTAGCCAGCCTTTAAACACTTGAATTAGGCTTATCAGATAATTACAAGTATAAATACATTCATATCTATTTTAAAAATTGCTATTTGTGCTTGCATTAGATTTTGTGTGTGCATGTTTGTACATCTTTTCTTCTTCTTTATCTCCCTTGGGCACGAGAGATCGACAAGGAAGTAATTGTTTGTGGAAATGTAAAATCACATTAATCATCAGTAATCAGAAGTGATGGTTTCCCATTAACAGAGCAGAATCACAGAGGAATGACTATCCATCCTATCTTCTGCTATCTCCCATTCAGATGTGCATGAGGCCTGGCTCATACTGAGAACCATCACAAAGGAAATGCCCAACGATGCCATCCTAAAGTGTTAACACAAAGACACAAGCGGCTTTCCCAGAGTGCCACGACCATGTGGTGGCCTTGTGATTGATCATCCAAGCTCTTGGACGCTCTTGAAACCTGGGGCCTAAGTGCTCCTGAATAGTGGCATTAATTACTATTAGGAACACACATTTATATCTCTCTCACCTGCTTTAAATCCTGTGAAATTAAATTTCTTATCCTTCCCTTCCTGTTTCAGTGGCAGCTTGGGGTGCTTTATGGGCCTATCAAGCTTTGCAGTGCCTCCAGCTTATACTGGCTTTTATTTATGAGGTCTATAATAAGCTTCCTGGCTGTACTATCTGAGCCCCTTGATGATTTCATTTCAGGTTCCTTGGATGAAACAATTTTCCATTGGCTTGGCAGCATTGAGGCTTGTTTGGAGGTAGGGTAATAGAGAGGGAATAGGGAGCTGGCAAGCTAGTATGGAGTTTGGTACGCGACCAGAGTTACTTGCAGTTCTGCAAGTCCTTGATCTGCATTTAGAATGGAGATTTGTGATGTCCACAATACAGTAAACTGTCTGAGCTTCCAACAGATCTTTCTGAAGACTCTGAAATCTGGCTAGGAGTGGGAATGCCCAATTAATTGCCCCCCTCCCTCTTTTTTATTCTGGCTGCATCAATGTAATTCTTTCTCCATTGTGTTTTGTCCTCTGAAGTCTGTAACTAAGCATGTGGGGAAACTTGAAATAACCCTTATCACTATCTTTTAATTGATTAATTTTGCTGCCTTGAATGAAACCCATGAACCCTATCTGATAATTTCAAGTACTAAATTATATTTTAAAATGGCACCCTCTGACCTTGGATTAGAAAGTGTTCAACTTAGCATTGTTCACTTATTAGTTCAATAAAACTGAAAAAAAGGTCAGACGAAAAGGGAACTAGCCAAACCTCTGTACACGGTCACATTTAATTGCAGATCCAACTTATTCCATTTATTGCTTAATATCAGAGTCAGTTTCTGGATCCTCCCTTGATAATGCAATTGTCAGACAAGCATGGATAGGAAATAGAATAGAATAGAATAGAATAGAATAGAATAGAATAGAATAGAATAGAATAGAATAGAATAGAATAGAAGTCTGTATTGGCCAAGTGTGATTGGACACACAAGGAATTTGTCTTTGGTGCATATGCTCGCAGTGTACATAAAAAGACAAGATACATTCGTGAAGAATCATAAGGTACAACACTTAATGATAGTCCGGGTACAAATAAGCAATCAAATCATAGTAGGAACCAGTCAATATAAATCGTAAGGATACAAGCAACAAAATGAAACCTGAACAGGATTTTGTAAGCAAGGGTAGGTCCAATTCTGGGACGCCTATTGTGGTAGGTATGACAAAGAATGTTAGTGTTACCAGAACTGTTGGGGGAAAGGAAAATCTGTCTCTCCCAGAAAACCAGTGAGATGCACAACACTTTAGATTTGATGAGGAAAAGGGAAAATGAAGTCTGTTCATGTAGCACCTCTTTCCCACTTCTTAAAGCAGCTGTATTTCCCCCCCCCAACCCGGGGAATCAACCAACTGCCATCCAGAACTGCAACGCTATCTTATGAAAAGACAAGTTTGCTTTAATGTGCTACCTTTTAGCCTTCAGATTCGAAGTGTTGCACATCCCTAAAACTCAGTCAGCCAGGACACTCCCAGGGTGAGATTGTAGGACAGACTATAAATTATTGGAAAATTAGAAAATTAAAGGGAATAGATGTGCCAGCAAGAGACAACCTGAAGAACATATGGTTAGAATAAAGATCATTGCAAAGAACAGATTTTGCATACTTAATTTATGCTAAAGAGAACCCGAGGAGCTGTAGGGAAGAGATAAAAAGCATTGTGAGAACTGGAGCAGAAAAAAAAAATTCCCAACATTTCAAAGAGAAAAAGATCCAAGTGGATCTTTCAAAAGAAACTATCATGATAGCTAAGACAAGACAGAGATGAAAGCCTGAGACAATAAGAAAGGCAATGACTGGATGCATATTTCCATTCATCAAGCCAAAAAAAAAAAGGACAAGGAGAGAGATTGCAGGCAAGAATGTCACGAAAAAGGAAAATGCAAAAAATTGTAAGAGATATTTTTTAAGAAATCACGGCTTATTTGTAGTTTAATTAGGAATTCAAGAGTAACCATGGAAAAACTCTCGATAGAGACAAATGAGATTAAGGGAAGAAGGAAAGACTCTGCTGAAACCATTTACAAAAGAGATTATAGAACGACAGAAACAGTTATAGAGACAGAATATTCTCACAGACTAACTCCACTAGAAAATGAAGTCTGGCAGACAATAGACTAGCTGTCAAACAGGAAAGTACCAGATGCAGATGAAATGTGCATTGAACTGTTTAAAGCTGCAAGGAAAGGGGCCACAAAAATGCTAACAGCTCTATGACAGAATATATGGAACAAGACTGTGATCAGAAAAAATGGATGTATAGATCTATGCCGAGAAAGGAAATGCAAGAGAGTGGACAAATTATTTATTTATTTATTTATTTATTTATTTATTTATTTATTTATTTAATTTATTTAATTTATTTAATTAATTAATTTATTTATTTATTTATTTATTTATTTGTCAACAAGTGCAAGGAAACAGAACACATGAAAAAAATGGCACAAATAAATGGATATAAAGAAGCAAAACATAGCCATAAACACATAAAATGAGTACATACAAATGGGTACAGTAGGACAGGGATGGTAGGCACGCTGGTGCGCTTATGCATGCCCCCTTAGGGACCTCTTACGAAACGTGTAAGGTCCACAGTAGACAGTTTAAGGTAAAAGGTATGGGGGTTAGAGAAACTAACG
>QLTV01001682.1:4953008-4973070 GCA_003457575.1 Thermophis baileyi
ACTGGAGACACTTAACTCCTGCTGGGGAGGTGCAGAAGGCCCTGGTTGAGTATCGTCCTCTGGCCCTGCGTCCTCCTCGGTCTCGGACTCAGGTGCCAGAGATACAGACTGCTCTTGCCACCCCATGGTCGGTTCTTGGTCTTCCGGATCCATGAGCAGCTGCGCGGGACTTGGGCAAGCCACAACAGTTATCCAGGCCTAAAATTTCAAGTCTACTGGAATAAGGAATTTTATTGCGAGCAGAGGAGTTGAGTACTCTTCTTGTAAAATACCTCTGGACCCTCTCTAATGTATTAATGTCCAAAATACAGTGTGGGTTCCATTATGGAACCATTGCATGAATTCCATTGCCAAATTTTACTTAAGACCTTTCATAGAAGAATAGTCATACATGGAAGAAAAGAAATGTCAGAGCCAAGATTTCGGAAAAAGTGGAGGGATACAAGATCGGATAGCAAACATGATGGAAAATAGAGAGAATAAGAGAATACAAGGAGGATATTTATTTTAAGTTCATTGACTACATCAAGGCAAATCATTTTATATAATGCCAGATGCGGAATATATTAAGGATAATCGATGTGCCACAAATGCTAATTATTTTTCTGAGTGTTTTTTTAAATGAATAAGAAGTTATTGTTAGAAATTATTTTGGAGCTATTGAATGGATCAGAATAGAGCAGGAGCTGGACACACGTCACTTCCATCTCTGTTTATTTTATATAGCGTGTGTATTTTTCAAAAGATCAAAATGATCTGAAAGAGCAGAGCCTTAGAATGAATTTGGAGGCACTGAAAATATGAAAGCAAAAGTAACGCAGTAACGTAGATTTAAAAGAGTTGATTCCTACACTGGGCAGGGAGTTGGGCTAAAGATCTCTAAGATTCCTTTCAATCCTATGATTCCACAATTATAAAACATGGAAAGTGAATAAAAGGGTTAATGTTCAATATGAAGAAGACAAATATAATGACAATGTGCATAAAGAGATGTAATAACAAATAAAAGTGGCAGGTAACTTTGTTTTTTGAATTCAAGAATAAAGATGAGCAACAACAAAACTTGATTACAATTGATGACCAGAATGTCTATGCCAGTAGACATGGCATTACCTGCAAGGGTATGCCCTGGGTGTGTGTGGGGTGTGGAGCAATTTGTTTGTGAGTTGAGGATCCAGTTTGGAACTGTTGCTACTCAGATGCTTGTGTAAAACAACAAATAATGGGCTGATTTTGAAGGCTACGACAATTGGTAATAGTTTAAGACCACTGGTCTGTGTAGTACCCAAAGTTAAGTAAATATGTTCTAAATATAAATAGCAATAAAAAATACAGTATGAAAAGCTGGGTTTTGGGTTGTGACATCATGATTTGTCTTACATGTGATTACTGTTGGGTCACCTACTGAGCTTTATGGGAATTTGACCCTGAAGCATGTATTGGATAAATCTAAAACTCACTAAGAATGAAAACAAAATTACTGTGTCTGATTACTAAATTGTCATAGAGAATTGAGAATGAATTTTCTCTTGCCTAGCTTGACAATGGAAGAAGAGCTATGAGAACTGAGGGGGAGAAAAAGTGGAGAAATAATATTCTTTTCAGGACTCTCGTTTAATTTTCATAGTTTGTTATGAGCTCAGGACACTTCCAATTTCAAAACATCTAGAAGTGGACTCTCACATTGGGGAATTAGCTCATTTGTGCATCAAAGTCAGCTTATCAGACAAAAATTGATAGATCTCTTCTGCACTGCTCAGATTGAGCCTGATAATTTGTAGATTGGATTTGTGACACCTGATATATGATATATCTCTTCTCTCATATAGCTTTCAAGATGAGCTTCTTAAGACTTGGTCATTTGGAGAAGCTGTGGAGATAACTTATTCTCTTCCTTGGGTGCACTGAAACCAGGATAAAAGTAAAAACTTTTCTGCAGTTTGTGTGTGGGTGCATTTTCCTCACCACGGAACTCACTGAAAGCATTCAGAGATGCTAAACCATGCATAGTTTCTTTGGTTTTGCTCAGTGCAATGGCTGAATGAAGTCATTAGGGCTTGTAAATCATGTGCATCAGCGGTGGGTTGCTCCTGGTTCAGCTCGGTTCGGCAAACCGGTGGCAGCGGCGGGAGGCTCCGCCCACCCACCTGGGACGCTCCGCCCACCTGCCCAGGATGCTCCGCCCACCCTCCCGGGATGCTTCTGTGCATGCGTGCGCGCGCGAACTGGTAGCAACAGGATTTAGAACCCACTACTGGTGTGCATCACAGTGTGGTGTGATGTGTGAATCTACATCACTATGGTTTATTTAACAAACCATACTTTTAAAAAATCAAGACTTAAGACAATGTACTGTGTGGCCTTAAGAAAATTAAGTTTCCAAATATCAGAATTAGAAAAAAAACATCACATATAAAGTTAAAACAATCCTTCTGAACTCTTCTCCAATTTTGTTTTCTTAGAAGATTTTCAGATTTAATTTTCTAATGTTTCTTTTTTGTAAGCCATCTATTGGCCCACACAAATCTTTGTAAGTGAGTATACAGAAAACAAGCACATGAATGAATGAATGAAAGTACTGTATCAGAGGTGGGTTCCTCCCGGTTCGCACCGGTTCTATAGAACCGGTAGTAAACTGGTGGTGACGTCATGGAGCCAGTTCTGTCGGTGCTGGTCTGTGGACGCTGCCATCTTTTTTTTGGAATTTTTTTTGGAATTTTTTTTGGGGGGGAATTTCTTGCTGGTTTTTGCTTCTGCGCATGCGCAGAAGCCGAGTTTTCAGTACTGCGCATGCGCTGCCATCTTGTTCTCTGCTTTTTTTGCTATTTTTTGCTTGTTTTGCTTCTGCGCATGCGCAGAAGCCGAGTTTTTGGCACTGTGCATGCACACCCGCGCGGCGCAGCCATGCGGCATTCAACGTGCATGCAGCCACACGGCGCGGGAGGAAGCGAACCGGCGGCGAGGTAAGTTAGAACCCACCCCTGGTACTGTATATATATTTTACCACAATGACATATGGAAAAAGGTGTCAGGACTGTGGGAGAAGCTTCTTGGGAAAATAGCAGAAAAGGAGCATAGATAAAACACATCTCAGTTCTATACCATTTCTCCCTATAAACTACCTTTTCAAGACTCCACAGATCTGCCTCTGCTGAACATCTAATGCACAGAGGTGTTTTGCTTGTACAATAGCTGAAGCAGTTCTTCCAACATAAGTTGGGTTGGACATCCTCGTTGATCAAATTGTTCTTCAGTGATGCTAAATAGAGGAAGGGTCCCTTGGTGTCCTATTTTCCATGTCTATTCCCATTATGTACAGTATATAGAAGGGTTAAAGTGGAATGGCCACAGACCATACACTCTGGCATAGTCCATGCAGATTACCTACAGCAGTCTTTGTCAATCTCAGCAACTTTAAGATGTGTGGTCTTCAATTCCCAGAATTCCTCATTCAACATGCTGGCTAGGGAATTCTGGGAGTTGAAATCCACACATCTTAAGTGTCTATGGAGATTTTCAATCATCCAGGTCATGGTTGTCCCAAAAGTGCTTTTTCAAGAGGCAACTGGACCTTCTGGGTTTTTTTGAAGATGTTTTGCTTCTCATCCAAGAAGCTTCTTGAAAAAGCACGTTTGGGGCAACCATGACCTGGATGACTGAGAATCTCCATAGACAGTTGGCTCTTGAAAAAGCACCTTTGGGACACACAACTTAAGGTTGCTGAGATTGAGAAACACTGACCTATAGCATTGTTTCTAGTGACTCTGGAGAGTTCTGTTTTAAAATATAGATATACAGATAATCTAAACTCTTGCCTGCTGTTAATGCCCCTCTGGTCCTGCTATTTATTGTTGTTTACTTTGCCATTGTCGTTTTTGACATCTACTAATGTTTAATAAATAAACATCAAGTTATGTCTTTTTGCTAGCTGAACCGAGTGCTTTGAGTGCAAAAAAGCACAACAAAGAATGTTCTTTCTGCGCCAACTCAGAAAGCTCAAACTGCCCAAGGAGCTGCTGATACAGTTCTACAGAGGAATTATTGAGTCTGTCATCTGCACCTCTATAACTGTCTGGTTTGGTTCTACAACCCAACAAGACAGACACAGACTTCAGAGGATAATCAGAACTGCAGAAAAAACAATTGCTACCAACCTGCCTTCCATTGAGGACCTGTATACTGCACGAGTCAAAAAGAGGGCTGTGAAAATATTCACTGACCCCTCGCATCCTGGACATAAACTGTTTCAACTCCTACCCTAAAAACGACGCTATAGAGCACTGCACACCAGAACAACTAGACACAAGAACAGTTTTTCCCCGAACGCCATCACTCTGCTAAACAAATAATTCCCTCAACACTGTCAAACTATTTACTAAGGCTGCACTACTATTAATCTTCTCATCGTTCCCATCACACATCTCCTCCCACAAATGACTGTCTGTCTGTAACTTTGTTGCTTGTAGCCTTACAATTTATATTGACTGGTTCCTACTATGATTTGATTGCTTATTTGTACCTGGACTATCATTAAGTGTTGTACCTTATGATTCTTGACGAACGTATCTTTTCTTTTATGTACACTGAAAGCATATGCACCAAGACAAATTCCTTGTGTGTCCAATCACACTTGGCCAATAAAAATTTCTATTCTATTCTATTCTATCTATTTAGATATGGGCACAGATTGGGAATGGGCTGGGTGCACAGTAAACTGGAAATGAACCACTGGAATTTCCCAACACTGACCAAGTCCACTGTGCTACTTGCCCAGGGTGGTCAGGGGGTCTGGTTCCCCAAGCAGAGAAGCACTACAGCTAGGAGATGCAGCAGGCACTCCAGTCTAGAGAGAAGTGACTAATTTGAAAGTTTTGAAGACATGTATCTTTGCGGATTTGTTTTGGTAGCTTATCTAAGAAGGTGCACTAGTTATGCACAGAAGCAGCCTGTGGCATTCCCTTCCTTCTAGCAAATTTGTTAGAAGAAATATTTGAATTTGCAGATGCGAAATATGCAGATCAGAATGGAGTATGGTTCCCCTTAAGGAGGAACAAATAATTTGGAAAGATTTGGCGTCTGTTTCAATAAAAGTTGATGGTCACATTAAGATTGATTCTAGTCAGTCTTTCTTAATTCTTCAAATGGCTTCAACCATTCCTTCTTTGGGGTTTTCTAGAATGTATATCGAAGGGCTCTTATCACACAATTTTCCACTGGATCACTTTGGCAGATGAAGAAGCAGATTTTCTGTGAGCTAATAGGCAACATAGTAAAGTTTTGGAATTGCTTAAATAGAGCTTCTGATGTTCTTGGAGTAATATATTTTATATCTTTTATTTTTTATATAAGGATGCCTTCAACTTATGCTTAGTGGTAGTGAGAGATTCCCCTCAAGTTCATCTCCTAGTTTAGGTCATTCATTCCTGTTTTTCATATGAAATTATAAGTTTCTTATCTTATAAAATATTAAGGCAAGCATAGAAGGAGAAAAGACAGACTGTGTTCATTGGTTTGAGCCCCAGTGTCCCTATGAAGAATTTTAGAACAGTTCAGGGAAATGACTATTTTCTCACACTAAAACACAAATTCATTTACGGCTCAGAGATGTGAAATCAGAATTTGAAACCTCTCCTTTTTCCCTGTATACAGGTAAAACGAACTTCCAGTTTTCCACAAAATTTCAAAAGCCTATATTACATCTAGGAAGCAGTTATATCAATAATATTAGGAACAAATTAAACAGAAACAATTGATGCAGTGGGAAATATATTCTGCATTAATTTAAAATACATTTCAATAGGCTGAGTTGATGTAATTGTAATACAATGTTTGGAGTGATATATATATTTCACTTCAGGCAACAAAATTTTTGACTTCAAATGCACCTTGTTAATCAACATATTGAATGTCTTCTGGATATTTTCCAGAGATGGAAACTTGAGGGGTGAAGGGAGGTTTTAAACATCTCATCTTAAATGTACACATATGATAATCTTCCCCTAATACAAACACACACACTCTTTGTATATAGGGTATTGTTACTTAGCACAGATTCTGTTTTTATAGTTGTAAACATATTTTTATTGAAAACCTGACAGCTTACAAATGGAAATCAACTTATGAATAATTTAATTTATTTTAACTTTTTTTTAAAAAATTATATTTCTTTAATTGTTTCCATTAGTTTGAATTAAGTTTGTTTCATGTTGTTTTAAATTTATGTTTTAGACATTGGTTTTAAAATGTTCATATAGGGTGCCTCGAGCATATATTTGCATTGAAAGGCATCTTATATGTTTACTACATAAACTAATTAAGTAAAGGCAATTACTTTGCAACATAATCTAAAATAGTAGTTCTAAACCAAACAAATTGAGTTACCTCTTAACATCTTTAAGGCTAGAGGATCAAAACATAGTTAGTATGTTGGAATTTGGCTTGGAGTAGTTTCCCTGCTTCACAGGGAGGATTAATTCACATTTTTAAAAAGAACCTTTATTAATTAAATATAGCATGCTGTTAACAGACTTACTCAAGCTTATTAATTTTAGTGGGATTTGATTCCAAATAAGCTTGGTAAAACTTCAGCTTTAAATATATGCAAAGTTCAAAATTTGACATTTACATGTATTCATACTGAGTTGAATAAATAATGTTTCATCCAGACTCCAATTCACTTTTGATCCAATACAAATAAGACATTTCTTTTGCATGTAAACAATTTATCCAGAAACCTGCTTGTTTGCCAGCCTAAGAGGAAGTGGACTCAAAGAAGTTCTCTTGGAGCCTATGCAAACTTTAAGATGCTCCTGTCCTGTCTTCATGCCAGCTTGAATCCAAACCATTTTAAGAAAATCCTGCCTATATTGAGACATTTTAGCAATAACGTGAACTGTATTCAACCTGACAGTAGGCTACTACATCCTCCCATTGGTAATTCCCCTGCTGCTATGCCCTCCCACCTTTCTATTCAGTGAAAGCAATTACCAATTGTTTTCCTTCCTGTGGGCAGGTCTTATTGTACATATGTATTTGTTTGTGTATTTGTGTAAATGCATGTACACACATAGAGTTAAACTGATTTTTTTAATAGAGCATTAAAGCATAAAAATGTCTATTAAAGCAGACGTAACGACCAGTTTTAAAACAAAACCACTATTTTTACTCCCCTCTTTCTTTTTAAAGTCTTCCAGGGCTAAATTTATCCACAAGGTTATAATAGCACAGTGACTACAATACTTGTCTTATTAGTGTTACTACTTTCAAATATGGTAATTCCCCCTCCCCCATCTTTCCATCTTTTTTTTTTTTTTTAGAAAATAAGTCCACTGATCCATCATTTCATTATTTCTCCAGTCACTTGAGTTAAAGGGATTCAAATGAATGAAAAAAAGAAAAGAAAAGGGCATTACTGGATTTATGGAGAGGGGACCAGGACTCAGGGAAAAGTAGGCAACTCAAGGAAAGAAAAAATAGTAATTAAAACCCACACCCTTTTATCAGATTTTAAATGCAACATTTTGTTACTATTACAGCAACTATTATACCATTGCTGATAAAATTCTCTTAGAAGCACTAGAGATCATGGCAACCATAGAGTCACTTGAGGGATTATTTTACCTATGTGAATTGCTAGGGTTAGCTAGTTACAATGAACTGCTAGGGCTAGCTAGTTACAATATAAAGCACACCAGCCAAAACCGTCAAGAACATTGGAGCAGAGGTGGGTTTCAGCAGGTTCTGACCAGTTCTGGAGAACCGGTAGCGAAAATTTTGAGCAGTTCGGAGAACCGGTAAATACCACCTCTGACTGGCCCCGCCCCCATCTATTCTCTGCCTCCAGAGTCTTAGCTGATCGGGAGGAAATGGGGATTTTGCAGTAACCTTCCCCTGGAGTGGGGAGAGAATGGAGATTTTGCAGTATCCTTCCCCTGCCACGCCCACCAAGCCACGCCCACCAAGCCATGCCTTGCCCACCAAGCCACGCCCACAGAACCTGTAGTAAATTTTTTTGAATCCCACCACTGCATTGGGGGATAATGTAAGGGGGAAAAGAGTGCTTTAAAATCATAGAAGGAAAATGCACCTGGAAGTTTTGTTTGAGGTGGAATGGAGGTGAACACAAAGCAACATACTCTGTTCCTGCCCTTCAAAAACAATTTCTAACCTGTAAAGCAACCAGGAAACGCTGATAAGCCCTTAGAGCCTTTGGAACCAAGGCTATAAAAAGTTAAAATATTAGGAATTATTTTTAGTTTAGCAAGGATTCAGAAGTGTTTACACTTTAGCCTGTTCAAATGATATACCCAGAATAAAGATCCTTAACTAGACTTCTTCAGGTTTTAATTCTTTAAGATAACATATTAATTGAAACTGTTTGTCTTTTGTGTACAACAGTGAGAGCTGGAACATTGCTTCATTCCTCAGATTAAGGGGAAAAAAGCCCCACAGAATTATCTAGAAATTTGTACAAGAAATCATATTCTGCATTATATGTAACAAACTGTAAAACACGATACAACAGACTCCTTTAGATTGCTAAAGTTCTTACTGCCACAGATTGGAAAAGTTTGATTCATAGGGAATTTTCTTGAATGTGTCCCATTTTAACATTCAGCTAGTGTTCCGCACTGTGTGACAGGCTTTAGAGCTACTTTAACAGGGATTGATGGCTTTGTGTTTCCTGAGCAAATAGTACAAGATTGCAACTCCCAGCAGAAACAGTGGCAATGAAAAATATAGGAGAGATAAGAAAAAAAGGTGGTGAGCAGGTCTCTTCATCCTCTCCTTTCCTCAGCCCACAGTAACACAACATTCTGAATATATCGAGGCAGTTTACAAATGCATAAAATCCCAACATAAGCTTGATTGGCAAAACCAAATCGATTAAGTTCGCATTAAAATAACAGAAAATGGAAATCGGATATTAAAAAATTGACAGCAGCTCCAACACATTGCTTCCTGTGTCCCAAGGATCTAGGAGAATGATATTGCCTGAACTATTTTCTGAAAGTTTAACAGAAAGACAATTATCTTGACCTTGGGAAAAGCCTTTTCATAAGGCTGGGACAGCTACTGAAAAGATCTATATTCAGACCTGCAGCCTCCCATGATAGCAATAGCAATAGCACTTAGACCAGTGGTTCTCAACCTTTCTAATGCCGCGACCCCCCCGTGCCCCCGCCGCACTACCACCGCGACCCCCTCCCTACCCTCTCCCCACGCAGGATGAGGTGATAAAGGGGGCGTGGCACCAGGGGTGAAATGCTCCCGGTTTGGGCTTGCCTGCGGGTCGCCAGACAGCTGGTAACGACAGAAGCGGGAGACTTCGCCCACCCGCCCGGATGCCGCCTCTGTGCATGCGCAGCGGGTAAAAGACCCCAAATGGCGCCGTCCGGGCGGGTGGGTGAAGTCTCCCGCTTCTGTCGCTATCGGCTGTCCGGCGACCCGCAGGCACGGCCGAACCGGGAACATTTCACCCTGCAAGTGACGGTGGCACCAAGATGGCGGGCTAACGCACGCGGCGACCCCTGAGAAAGGGCCGTTCGACCCACAAAGGGGTCGCGACCCACAGGTTGAGAACCGCTGACTTAGACTTATATACTGCTTCACAGTGCTTTACAGCCCTCTCTAAGTGGTTTTACAGAGTCAGTATATTTCCCCCAACAATCTGGGTCCTCATTTTACCCACCTCAGAAGGATGGAAGGCTGAGTCAACCGTGAGCCAGTGAGACTTGAACTGCTGAACTGCTGGCAGCCGGCAGTCAGCAGAAGTAGCCTGCAGTACTGCATTCTAACCACTGCACCACCATGGCTCATGATGGGGGAGTCTTCAACCTAGCTTGCACTTGCAAGATAGCAGACTCCACAAAAAGTCTTGGCAGGTCACATGGGCTCAAGTCACAAATGATTTGAGCTACAACCATCAGCTCTCTGAATTGTACACAGAAACATATTGACCAACAAAGAAACACCTGCAACCATGCTGAAGTGGCTCTTACTTACCAGCAAGGAGGCAGCTGCATTTAGCATCATCTGAATTTCCTGAGAAATATTCAAAGACAGCTCCAAATTGAGTGCATTACAGTAATCCAAACACAAGGTGATAAGGACATTGCTGACAGTTGCCAAGGCATCCGACTCCAAAAAAAGTTGCAAATCTAACACAGCCCAAACTGGCAAATGGTCTCCTCTCCATGGCTTTCAGTTGTTGTTCCAGCAGAAGTATCTCTAAATAGCACAGCTACTCCTTTAGAGGGAGGGCAACTTGGTCTAACGCCAAGATTGTATGGTTTATGGATATTCTGTCTTGCTGGAATACATCCTGAGCCTGTTTTGACTTGATTAATCAGTCTCTGAATACTGGACTGGGACTCCACTCTATCTCTTGCTCAGGTACAGTATATAATTGGGTATCTTCTGCATACTGATTAAACTTAGTAAATTTAAAAAGATTAAACTATCCCCTCAAATGTCAAACTAATGTCTTAGACTTTAAGAGAGCTGATTTTGACAAACTTAGAAAGAACTTGGGAAAGATTCCATGGATGAAAATCTTAAAGGGGAAAACAACTTGGGAAACTTTAAAAAATGAGATTATAAAAGCCAAATCTAACACAATACCATTGAAAAAAAGAAAAATAAGAGATCCAAGAAGAAACCAGCCCAGTTGCATAAAGTACTCTCTGATAAACTGAAGGACAAAAAGGACAAATATAAAAAAATAGAAAGAGGGACACATAAATAAGGCAGAATACCAGCATGTAGCCTGAATCTGCAAAGATGAAATTTAGGAAAGCTAAGGCTCAGAATGAACTAAGGCTTGCAACAATTGTCAACAACAATAAAAAAAAAGTTTATTTCAACATGTAAAAACAATAAAAAAAGTCAAAGTCATCTGTCCACTAATGGGAGAAGATGGCAAGGAAGTGACAGGCAGCAGGGAAAAAGCAGAACTACTTAATTCATTGCTTGCAACTGTCTTCACACAAAAGGAAAAAAAATAGTCCAACCTACCAAAAGCAGTGCTGTTATACACAGACTATGAATACAAGTCAAAATGGCCAAAAAATTGGTAAGACTACATCTATCCACTTTAGGTGACTTCAAATCCAACCTAGTACCAAGGAGAAATTTCCCGATAGTGAGAACAATAAACCAGTGGAACAGCTTGCCTTCAGAAGTTGTCTGCTCCATCACTGGAGGTTTTTTAAGAAAGATAGGACAGACTGGACAGCCATTTGCCCAGAATAATGTAGGTTCTCCTGCTTGGGCAAGGGGTTGGATTAGAAGACCTCCAAGGCCCCTTCCAATTCCATTATTCTATATTCTATAAATTGACAGGCTGATCCCAGCTGTTTCATATAGATTTTAAATAAGGAGGAACATAAGGAATCAGTCCATAAAAGAGTGGCAATGAGTTTGATCTTTCATTCGCCTTTTTTTCTGGGTGAGAAAGGCAAAAAGGGCCTAAGGAAAAGGGACCAAAAGGTAGTTCAAGAAAGGAAATGAGTAACTGGCTATTTATTACTAGCCAAATCTGTTCTATATCTGTTCTATGTTTTCCTTCATTGAGTTAAAGAATTCTGGCTTTAAGGTATACAGTACTCTACGTCTTGCATTTGCATACATATTTTTCAGTGTACTCATTTTAAGCCACATTAGAAGTAGTAATTTGAATTGCTAGAGCATTTATGTCAGTCAGTACCTATGGAGCTATAAAAGGAGCAGCAGATGGGCTATAGAAGGATAACACTGTCTTCTGAGACCCTTTGAAAATGGGGAGGAGCTGTTCTCTCTGAAGGACTAGAGATGTTACAGGAAAAGCAATGCTATCCAAAGAACAGAAGAATAGAATGTAATTTTATTGGCCAAGTGTGATTGGACACACAAGGAATTTGCCTTGGTGCATATGCTCTCAGTGTACATAAAAGAAAAAAGTTTGTCAAAGAAAGAAAGAAAGAAAGAAGAAAGAGAAAGAAAGAAAGAAGGAAAGAGAATTATTTGTTTAGCAGAGTGATGGCATTCAGGAAAAAACTGTTCATGTGTCTAGTTGTTCTGGTGTGCAGTGATCTATAGCGTCATTTTGAGGGTAGGAGTTGAAACAATTTATGTCCAGGATGCGAGGGGTCTGTAAATATTTTCACAGCCCTCTTTTTGACTCGTGCAGTATACAGGTCCTCAATGGAAGACAGGTTGGTAGCAATTGTTTTTTCTGCAGTTCTAATTATCCTCTGAAGTCTGTGTCTCAGAGGTGGGTTCCTGCTGGTTCGGGCCAGCTCTCTAGAACCGGTAGTGGGAATTTCCCCCCGTTCGCTGAACTGGCAGCGATGGCCGGTTGGACACGCCCCCGAACCGGCTCTCTTGGCGGCACCATAGGTGCCATCATCTTGTTTTTTGCTTCTGCGCATGTGCAGAAGCTGGGTTTTTAGCACTGCGCATGCGCCCGCGTGGCACGCCTGCCGACGCAGCGCGTGAGGAAGCGAACCGGCAGCGAGGCAAGCCAGAACCCACCCCTGCTGTGTCTGTCTTGTTGGGTTGCAGAACCAAACCAGACAGTTATAGAGGTGCAGATGACAGACTCAATAATTCCTCTGTAGAACTGTATCAGCAGCTCCTTGGGCAGTTTGAGCTTTCTGAGTTGGCGCAAAGGAACAAAGGAAGCAGGAACTGTGGAGGCAGAGCCAAGGGAGAAGTTTGGAAGAGCATACCAATGAGTAAACTCACTTCCTTCCTACTGCCATTCCAGTTGACTGCGCAGGGATATTATCACCCTAATTATATTTGTACTTTTTAATCTCTGGCTGTCACTGGAATGATGCTGTGCACTCTTGCGCCCAGAATATTAACCACAGTATTTTAGGGGAATTAAGGAGCCCAGGCATTCTAGGAAATAGAGAAATTAAGGAATAACATGAGACTATAGAGGCAATAAGGATGGACACGGCTTTTCTAGCTATTTCTAAGTGTTTTCTCTAAATGGGCAGTATCTACAGCCCAGGCAAGGGAATCAGTTGCAGTCCAAGTCTTTCTTCCTGGAAAGAGCAAACTGAAGGAACACAATGTTAAAGCCTTGCAATGAGGTTAGCATTTTAGCACTCTAATGTGGTTTGCTTGGTTATGGGTCAGTGTGATAGGGGATCCCAATATGTGCCATATAGCCATGGTTTAAGATTTAGCATTTGTGAGCCTGATCACTATCGCTAAATAATGAAGTCATCACTAAAACATACCTTATTATGACATGCAAACTGAGCCTGTCAAGCCTAGGTATAGCTTGATACCTCGATGACATTCTTCATGCTTCATTCTTCCAGATCCCAGTCCTGCTTTCTCAGGCCTCCTTCCCTCTTCCCTTTGACATACTACTTTTTCAAGGCCCTGCTTACTCTGGGTTTTTTTGGGGGGTGGGGGTGGGGGGGGGGGCGTTAAATTCTTTGGCTCATTACCCCAGTCCATAGGACTGTAGCTGCTCAGCTTGTATAGAGATTGCTGATTGCTCAGCTCTACATGATAGGAAACAGCTGAACAATTTGGTCAGAGAGTTGTAAGTTCTCTCACTAATAAAAACAGGCTGAGTTGCTGGGCTTTGCCCCATCATTAATGTTATGTATTGAATATATATAGTTGTGTTAAGCCCTGCTAAAGTGAAACTAACCTTTAGATGACCCTAACTGTTAACTCCAACTGTTTTGGAGGGAAACTTAGAACATTCATATTTGGGCGGGCTTTTTCAAGTATTATGATTGGGCCCAGAGTATAAATTACAGGGATTTGCCTGCAGTTCCTCAGTTCCAGTTTTCAGTCAATAAATGTTGTTGTATCTCTTATGGTCTGTTTCTTGCCTGCTGAAGCCCACTACACTATAATTAACATTTCCTGTTCTCCACTATGTTCCTGTGAAAATAGTAACCAAAAGAAATCAGCTTCAGTTCTTAGGACAGGATGAAACATTTTCAAGATGGTCTGGGGCTATATATAGGCCTCCTTTATCATTTGACTCTATTCACCAAATTTTATTCACGGTGCATGCAAACAATGAAGGGGAAATAAATATGTATTAATAAATTCCATCTCTAATATGCCATGAGGCATGTAGCCCAAACCCTAAAGGTCATTCATATAGTGTAAATTCCTACAGAAATGCACTTTCTCACAAAGACATGCATGCAAACTGTCCATGCAATAATAGATATGCATAATAGATATGGAATCCATTATTTATACAGGTGATCCTGTATACCTTTGTTGTAGTTGGCAAAATGATATCAGGGTTAGAAGAAGTTGTGCCTGAACGATGTTCTAATCAGAGATTCTAGACACATTTTTCTTTTCTTCACCAGCTTCTTGTTTTGTGTACAAGGACTGAGTGCTAATTCTGCACTAATGGGCTGTTGTGAATCTAATTACACAATCAACTTAAATTGGTATGGATTGCCTTGTTTTATAACATGGAGCCATTTAAGGAAATGAAGTACTGTTATTAAATTCTCCTGGCCTTGCAAGAACACATGAAAGTTTGATTTGAGGTTTGTCTCAGTGCAAGCTCTTTGCACTAATTTAAAGAACTGTAGATGAGAGTATTCCTTAGAGTTTTTCTGATTTTCATTAAACATTTGCATGAAAACTGCTCTCTTATACGAAGTGAGGAAGCACCAGTCACTTGTCTGCATCAAAGAAAAGGAAAAATGTCATGTCTTTATGGTTTGATGACATTATGATTTTAGCATGTATTTCATTGACTGAACCAGCCTCATTAGGCAGCCTTCTATGGTTTTGTTGTTAAATTAAGAGTTTTAATAAAGAGAATGTTTCCCCCTTTTTTATTTGATATTAAAATTCAACCCCCTGAGAGGATATCAATAGTCTATAACCAGGCATAGAGTTTTTCTGAAGAGCCAAGAATGAGCAAAGAAATTATTATTATTCACCCCAGGGGAAAAATGTAATAGCTATTGAATAAAAGCTTTGTCTCTGCTAGCCTATGTTGCAGAGTAAAAAGAAAAGGTCTGGGTTGTAGGTTCCATATTAGTGGAAAACAATGATTTGTAACCCATCTTTTTCTTTCTAAAAAAGTGTGCAATCTCTTTTGGGCTGAAGGCCACTCTTCTTGTGCTGGGTTTTCACTCCCAAAAGTGAATGGGCCCCAGGCAACACATTTGCTTTATTTATGGAAATGTTTATTTAAATTAAATTGAGTCAAATGCATACAATATAATGCATATGACTGTCATTGATTATTCTTTTCATATCGTTGATAGGAACAGTGGCAACATTTGAAAGTTGCAGGATCCAATATGAATCGGTCACCGGGACCAAAGGTTTATTCTTCCAAGCTTTCGGGTTTGTGCTGGAGCCCATCCTCAGGGAACTTCTCTCTCTTCAGAATGTGTGTTCATTTGGAAGTCCTTAGAAAGCTGCACCTGAGGCTTTCAGGGAACACATGGAGTCCTGAGACTACAGGACATTCAAACTCATTCTTCTGTGTTATCTCCAGTGTAGATGCTAGTCAACAGATTCTGCTTTTATTGAATTTTAGTGTAGTCTGGCTTTATTTAACTGGGCACATTATACAGCAAACTGCAAAAGGTATACAATGGTTTCAGAAAACCTTTTCTCCTCAAATAGTAATTCCAGATTTCCTGGACTCTGAGAGGCCACTCACTGAGGGTGCCCAAAAGAGATTGCTGCTGCAGTTAGGCAAGGGGGAAAGGGAATGAAGATTGGAAAGGATGCCAAGAAGGGATGCAGAAGGAACTCTCTGAAGAAGTGTCTGACGCCAGGAAGCAGAAATCTTATTGCTGCCTGTCTCTGCCAGTGGGGCTGACAAGTGTGGGCACCAGGGGTGGGTTCTGGATCCTTTTGCTGCTGGTTCGCTCAGGGTCGCGCTGTGCACATGCGCACTTTGCGCGTGCGCAGCAATAAAAAAATAGCAAGCATAGCCCTGAATTAAGAGTGGTCCCAGCCTATGGTAAACATAGTCAAGATAGCAGCCACGGTGGTACAATAAATTATCTGCTTGTTTTTTATGTGTAATGAATATTGTTCATTGCTTGGTGTACTGTATGCCTTATAATTATATACTGTACCTATGTTACTACCAAATAAACATTTCCTTAGATTGATAGGTTATCTAGGAAATTTTTTTGGGATAGTTGTCCACCAAGGTTTTCTTTAGTTAAATTGAGATTATTTATTTATTTATTTATTTATTTATTTATTTATTTATTTATTTATTTATTTATTTATTTATTTTGTCAAGCATATATAAGATAACAGATAAAAGTATAAACATGATTTTGAATACATGAAAAGGATACAAATAAAAAGGGACATTAGGACAGGGACGGTAGGCACATTGGTACACTTATGCACGCCCCTTA
Source organism: Thermophis baileyi (assembly GCA_003457575.1). Lineage (NCBI taxonomy): Eukaryota > Metazoa > Chordata > Lepidosauria > Squamata > Dipsadidae > Thermophis > Thermophis baileyi. Next base: position 4,969,391 of record QLTV01001682.1, read on the forward strand.
CAGAACAGGGGTGGGTTCCTCCTGGTTCAGACCGGTTCGCCCGATCCGGTAGCAACCCGCTGGTGATGTCACGATGACGTCACCGAACCGGATCGATCGGTGCTGGTCCGTGGGTGCCGCCATCTTTTTTTTGAATGTTTTTATTTTATTTTTTTGAATTTTTCCGGTTTTTTTTTCTTCTGCGCATGCGCAGAAGCCGAGTTTCTGGCACTGCGCATGTGTCACCATCTTGTTTTCAGCTTTTTTCTTTTCTTTTTTAAATTTTTTCAGATTTTTCTCCACTGTGCATGCCCCGCCCACCCGATGCTAGCTCACCCCATCTGCCCGATGTTCGCTCGCCCCGCCCAGCCACAACTTGCAGAATCTAGCCGCGTACTTTTTCTGCTCACCACTGCTGGCAAAGGTAAGGCAGAAGGGCACGGGCTGGCGGGTGGGCAGGGGAGGGAGAGCTGGTGGAGGGGTGATACCAGCAGCGGGTGGACTGATGCGTGCGGGGAGGGAGGTGAGCGCGCGGGAGATCGACACAAGTAAAATGCAGCTAAGATCTCCTGCGTGCTTCCCTCGCAGGCCAGGCCAGCTGGGGGAAACTCATGGGAAGGGCTCCAGGGCTCCGGGAGGGAGACCTAGTGGAGGGGTGATGCTAGCAGCGGGTGGACCGAGGGAGGCGGGGAGGGAGGGGTAGAGGGAGGGAGGGGAGCACGCGGGAGATCGTCACGAGTAAACTGCAGCTGGGATCTCCAGCACACTTCCCTCTCTCACTGCACGCATCAGTCCACCTGCTGCTGGTATCACCCCTCCGCCAGCTCTCCCTCCCTCTCTCTCCAGCTGCTCTTGCTGCCCACTTTCTTCCTTCTCCCACCGCAAAACAAAAACGAACGGCGGCAGGGCTGCTTTGGTAGGGCAGGTGGATGTCTGCAGCCAGGCGGGGAGGGAGGGCAGCGAGAGTGGCGGCCCCTTCCAAGTGCAGGCCTGGCCCTCTCCCCGCATGGGGCAGCCCTGCCCAGCCACCAGCGGCTTCCGTGCCGCACTTGTAGTTGCGTGGCCGGCCGGATTAACAGGCGTGCTGGGGACGCCTTGCCTGCCGCCTCTGTGTGCTGCGCTTGGCAGGGGCCACCGCCGCCCCTCTCGCTGCCCTTCCTCGCTGCCTGGCAGGAGGAGGAGGAGCGCGCGGGGCTCGGCTCAGCCGCTGAGCATGTGGGGCGCCCACCCCGGCTCTTGGGCTGCTTTCCGCTGCCGCACAAATTTGGCATTCCAGGCCGGCAGAGGAAGAGGCTCTCGATAGGCGCCGAGGCAGCGGCGGTTTAACTGTTGAGGCTTGGAGAAGGAAGTTGGTCGCTCACCCGAGGAAGCCTCCTTCGTGCCTGGCCCTTCTCCAAGCGACCAACGTCCCTTCGCAGCGAGCCGCGTTCCGGCCAGCCCCGCTCCAAGTCAGCATCTCCCAGCAACCGGCACCTTTCCCTCCAGGCTGCAGCCGCCCACGGGCTCTGCAAAGCGGAAGATACAGGATCGTGCGGCTCTTCTTTAGCCAAGCAAGTGGAAAAAGGGACTCCCGAGCCGGTCTGGGGTCCTTGTCCCTGCCAAAAATCAACAGGCTGGCTTGCTTCTTGCCAGCCCAGCACCTTCTAGCTAGCCTTGGTGCTGCATTTTTTTTTAAGGAAATCTGGCCTCACGGCGCGAGCCCTGCAGCAGGTTGCGGATGAACAACAGAGGAAGGGGGGAGCAAAGTTAGGGGGTTCTTGGCCCTCCTAACTTTCCTCCTCTTCCCACCCCTCCCCCCAGCCTGCTTCCTCCAGGTGCCTCTCTACTAACTGGCCTGCAAAGGAGCAAGTTGACGTAATGGGGGGGGAAGCGGGTGGAAGAGAGCGAGCGCTTCCAGCTCCTCCCTTTCCACACATGGGTTAGCCCCGAGAGAGGGAGAGAGACTCGCTCTGCGAATCACTCAGCCGCCCTGCTCGAGGCAGAAGCTGCTTTTCTGAAGGGAGGCCGTTGCAGCACTATGACATTTGCAGCCTGTAAACAACTCTCCTGCCAAAGAAAATGACCCACAAAAGAAACAACCCAGAACCTCCACACAATTGCCTCTCAGAAGACCCAGATTTGTTTCACATGAGGCTCTGTGCATGTGCCATTTTACTTGGGATTTTGGCTTTGCTAAAGAAAATGGCGGGGGGGGGGCAGAAGGGGCGGGGCTGCCATGTGAAAATGCTTTTCTCCCTGATCCTCATGTTTCAGGCGGAGGATCTGGCCAGGAGGAAAGAGAAGGTATGTCCGAGGAGAAGGAGGAGGAGGGGGGTCTCTGCGATGTGCATCAGCTCCGCGATCCCCTCCCCGATTCCGATTTATCATATCTGGGAGGCTGCCAGATACGATAAATACACGGTTGTTTCCTTGCCAATTTTCGCTGACTCGGGGCGGAGGGGGGGGTGGGGGCGGACTGGCCGAGCTCTCTCTCCAGCAGGGGTTTTTCCAACTTCAGCAACTTTAAGATATAAATGGACTTCAACTGGAATTCTGGGAGTTGAAGTCCAGCCCTAGTTAAGGTACATGGACTTCAACTGGAATTCTGGGAGATGAAGTCCAGCCCTAGTTAAGGTATATGGACTTCAAATGGAATTGTGGGAGTTGAAGTCCAGCCCTAGTTAAGGTATATGGACTTCAGCTGGAATTCTGGGAGTTGTAGTCCAGCCCTAGTTAAGGTATATAGAATGGAATAGAATAGAATTCTTTATTGGCCAAGTGTGATTGGACACACAAGGAATTTGTCTTTGGTGCATATGCTCACAGTGTACATAAAAAGACAAGATACATTCGTCATACATTCATCAATATGGATTTCAACTGGAATTCTGGGAGTTGAGGTCCAGCTTTATTTAACACAGGTAGCCCTAGATTTACAACAGTTCATTTAGTGACCATTCAAAGATTCAACATCACTGAAAAAAGTGACTTATGACTATTTTCCATACTTACGACCGTTGCAGCATTAATTGTGGACTTACAACAGTTCATTTAGTGACCGTTCAAAGTTACAATGGCCCTGAAAAAGTGACTTATGACCATTTTCCACAGTTAACAATATGAAGAATCCCCACAATCATGTAATAAAAATTCAGATACTTGGTCACTGGCTCATACTTATGACTGTAATTATTATTATTATTTATTATTATTTATTAAATTTGTATGCCGCCCAACTCCCAAGGGACTCTGGGCGGCTCACAACAATATAAAAAACTATTAAAAGAATAGTACATAATAAAACATAATAAAACATAATAAAAACAGTTAAAAACAGTTAAAAACTCATACACACTGTTGCTGTGTCCCAAGGTCACGTGATCCCCTTTTGTGACCTTCAATGGGGGAAGATTCACTTAACAACCGAGTTATTAACTTATCAACTGTGGTGATTCACTTAACAACTGTGGCAAGAAAGGTCATAAAATAGGAAAAAACTCACTTAACACATGTCTCACTTAATAACATAAATTTTGGGCTCAGTTGCAGTTGTAAGTCGATGACTACCTGTATGGGCTTCAAATGGAATTTCTAGGAGTTGAATTCCAGCCCACGCGGTGCGGAAGGAAGCGAACTGGCAGCGAGGTAAGTCAGAACCCACCCCTGAATCAAAGCTATATATCTGGAACAATCCTTTCCAGAAAAAAGATCTTTGTATATTT
>QLTV01001682.1:4983627-5013247 GCA_003457575.1 Thermophis baileyi
CTGGTCACAGATAACGGGCCCCCATTCACCTCTGTGACCTTTCAGGTGTTCCTGGCACACTTGGGGGTGCGCCATGCCACCACAGCGCCGGCACACCCCTCGGCCAATGGGTTGACTGAACGGGCCGTCCGTTCAGCCAAAGAGGCTTTGGGCCGCCTGGGTCACTCCAACTGGTATGCCAGCTTAACCTCTTACCTTTTAGCACAGCATGCCACCCCGTCAGGCCACTGGCCTGAGCCCGGCTGAGTTGCTGATGGGCCGCCGCATCCATACTAGGCTTGACCGGTTGCACCCCGGTTACGTGGCGGCCCCACCACCCTCCGCTACTGGCATCCAGTGGAAATTCCGCCCAGGGGACCCTGTCTTTGCCCTCAACTTCGGAGCCGGCCTCAAGTGGATGCCTGGGACTGTGGACAAACTATCCGGGCCATGCTCCTACAGGGTGCGCCTGGCCGATGGTCGACTCTGGCGGCGCCACCTGAATCAGCTGCGCCGCCGCCTTCCCGCCGAGGACGCCGCTCCCGACCGAGAAACCACGACTCTGGAGCCCGCTGCTCCGATTCCCTCTCCGGCCGGCCCGTTGCTGTTTCCGCCTCTGGTTCCTACCTGTCCGGCCTCTCCGACGTCGCGTTCTCCCTCGAAGATGGCGGCGCCCATGTCTCCGGAGGTTCCACAAAGCTGCAGTACTTGCCCTCCTGCTTCTTCGGCTGACGGCCCCGTTCTGCGAAGATCTGGGCGGAGTCAGCGTCCGCCCATGTGGCTCGCCGACTACGCATGTGCGAGCCGGGGGGGGGGTGAGGGGTGTTATGTCCTCGAGTTACGACCGCGCGGCTGCTGCTCGCCTCTGATTGGCTCCGACTCGAGCAGCAGCCGGGCGGGAAGTTAGACGCTCGGGATTGGCTCGCCGTTTGACAGCTCCGGTATAAAAGGAGCTGTCAAGCCGCTTGCCTGCTGTTCCATCTCTTGGTGCTGAATAAAGAAGCCTTGCACTTGGGGGGGGGGAGGGGCGTTATGTCCTCGAGTTACGACCGCGCGGCTGCTGCTCGCCTCTGATTGGCTCCGACTCGAGCAGCAGCCGGGCGGGAAGTTAGACGCTCGGGATTGGCTCGCCGTTTGACAGCTCCGGTATAAAAGGAGCTGTCAAGCCGCTTGCCTGCTGTTCCATCTCTTGGTGCTGAATAAAGAAGCCTTGCACTTCTACCGTGTCTGACTCCCTCCTGTCAGCTGCCGCGCGCGCGAATTAAACAAATACCACACAGTCTATACATCTTCAATCATTTCTTAAACTACAAATTTACAAAACTATTCTACTTTTCATGGATTTTTGTTCCCCCCCCCCTTCCCTAGGTATATTCCACAAAGCATTATCCTGATTAATGGCTTTCTTTTCCCAAGTCTCATGGTGGCTCAACTCTCTTTCATGCCTTCAGTTTTCTTATATTGGAGAACCCTATGGGAATACTTTATATAAACTGGCCTTTGAAGATGTTAGTTGTCATGGCAACTTGCTTCTTTAAAGGGACACTATTTTCTTTCCTAGATGTTAAGAGTTTCTGTAACCATAACAACCAGGGCCTTCTCTTCTTTTCAGACCTTGACTTGAGTTCTCTTTGGATTAGAAGCCCCCCCACCCCCCTAAACCAGAGGCCTGTGATGTTTTAATGATCCTGGTATTGAAATCTCAACAAATAGCTAGACCTATAACATTTCTTTAAAAAACCAGAATAACAACAACACCTCAACCCCCACATTCCTTAGTTTCATTTCTTCTGACAGAATGATAGGAAATTGCTACCCTTATCTACTTGTCTAATATACACACATTTTCCAATATGTTCTGATACCATCGGGGAATTAGCATGCTATCTTTCTGAGTGCTATTGCACAGACACAGGAAATTAATTTTTTAAGTTATATTATAGTTTAGTTTGATAACCTTTCTATAAAAAATATCTGATCCCTCTATAATCTCTAAATGTCACTCACTTTCCTAAAATATTGATGTATATATTTTTATAGAGAGATAACTTGTGATTGAGAGAGAACTGGAGATCAGTTTATGTTATATAGAATTTTCCATGTACAATCCCGAGTCTATCTGAATGCTGTTTTAAACAGTTCAGTCAATGCCAAACCATTCAGTTCCTGGAAATGGATAAGCAATGCCATGCCCTCCAGGTATTTTGGACTACAGCTTTACAAACCTTAGATAATTAGCTTTTGGGGGGGGGGTGTTGATAGGAGTTTTAATCCAGATAATTTGAAAGAAATCAAGTATTCACACAGTATTATGTGACTTCCTTGATTGTGGCTCAGCATGTTGTGCCAATCCAAGCAAAGGTCACCGCAGCATATGAAGCCAGTCAAAAACAGTAACTTTTAAAAAGGATAAAAAATTCTCTGGCAGTCTGATTAGCAAGCTAGTCACAATAAGAAGAGTACATAAGTAGATGGGTGGCATATAAATTCAATAAATAAATAAATAAATAAATAAGTAAGTAGAGACTGAATGGCAGATATATCTGATGAATGTACAGCTGACACAATTCTTAAGAAAAGATTCCCATCAAATTAGAGTGACTTGTGGCCAAGATGGCACTGTAATCAGATAGGCAACAGCATATTCCAGCACTCCCTGCAGATTTATTAGTTTGATAATTATTTAATTGCTACCATTAGAACCAGGAACAGATGATTATCCTCAGTTTTATCACTGAAGAGGGTCTTTTGATTGCTTGGATAGCACTCAAAAAGCTTAGCTACACCATCTCCATGACAGCTGGTGAGATGAAGAAAGGCATGCTTTTTATAAAAAGTGGAGTGTATTTAAAAGATATTCAAAATAGTATCAGATTGAATGTATCAGCTGATGGGAAGTCTGTTAATACTCTAGTAACTTTTAAAAGGATCCTAAGATCCTTCATGACAAAGTCACATTCTTAGAATCTCAGTTTATGTATGGTAGGAATTCCAGAAGAAGATGAATTTGGTCAGCTGTTCCTATTATAGAAGCACTTTTTTATCCCTGTTGAAAGATTGATAGCTAGAAAATGAGTGTGTCAATTGTGTTCCAGCATCTCCTTTCAATACAGCTGATATGCCTTGGCTATGTATTATAAAGTTTCTATGATTTGCCATGAATGCCCAGTCTATTGTTATTGTTGAACAGGGAGAGAATAAGTATCAGGGTCTTCCCAGAATATATTAACAAGGTCCAGCACTGTATACTGTATAAACATGTTTTGGCTGATGAATGTATTTTTAGTATTTCGTTTGGTGAACACTTCTCAACTCATTTTGTGGTCCTCTCTAAACTGGAGAAACTCATGCTATCTTAATTTTCAGCCCAAATCTCTTCAGAGTATTGAAAACTTCCATGTTGTGTGCTTGTTTCCAACTTCAGGTTACTTAAACTGTTTATCTTCACCTTCTTGTTCATCATTCATTTGTTTTATAAAATTGACTAGAAGGCAGGGGTGAAATCCAGCAGGTTCTGACAGGTTCTGGAGAACTGGTAGCAGAAATTTTGAGTAGTTCGGAGTTGGCCCCAGAGTGGGGTGGGAATGGAGATTTTGCAATATCCTTCCCCCAGGAGTGGGGTGGGAATGGAGATTTTGCAGTATCCTTCCCCTGCCACGCCCACCAAGCCACACCACACCACGCCCACCAAGCCACACCCACAGAACCGGTAGTAAAAAAAAATTGGATTTCACCACTAATAGAAGGAAAATATGTTAAAACACAGGATATTTTACGAGTATGTTTATATATTCTTTGCTTCTGCTTCTTTTCACTTGTTCTTTCTTTTCTTACTGAATTCATTGGGGATGCATATATTTTAACAGGCCAGTCAGCAAAAATAGACTTTCTCTTCCCCTCCTCCTCCAGTTGGCTCATGGAATATTATTACTATTACTACTAATAATCAGTTTATTTAAGTGTATAGGAATTGCTCTGTAATAAATTGCTCTGTAATAAATTCAATTACTGCAGAATTGAGAGTGCAATTTTTATTTTTATCTTGATTTTATCTTTTGGGATTTTTAAAAACTTCTTTTTTGAAGGTGGTGAGAGACTTGATCCATATATAAAAAAATGGGAAATTGGATTGTCTTTTTCTTTTAGCTTTATTCTTTTAACTTCCAAAAGACAAAAACTCTGACAGGAATTAGTATAGGAAATATACAGTAGTAATTTTAAACATAGAAAAAATTATTGCAATTAGTAGATTTTTTTCAAGTTGACAATTAAAGAAAAAAAATATGAAGATAAATATTAAATATTCCTTGTCAGAATAAAAGGTCACATTTATCACTATGAAATCTATGTGGCCTAATTACAGGTTTAATTCCTGTAATTCCTAGAATTCCAACAATTATTTTCAACTTTTGTACAAGGCAGTAGATTATCTAATGATTGCACAGGGTCTAAATCAAACTTTAATATTTTTTAGATTGCCACAGTCCTCCACTCTGATATATTATATTTACAGTATATTCTCAGATTCATAATGTTTTGCAGAATTATATGAACAGATTTAACATAGTTGATATTGGCTTTTTATTAAAGGGAACTGCACAAATACAGTTCCCTTTCTTCTGCACAGAGAAATAATTTCAGCTTATTCTTATTCCTTGATGTTTAAAATTAAAGCATGATAATAGATAAGACTATGTTCTTCTAAGCAGCTTCATTTGACAAAAGCTTGCAAATATTTCCAAAGGTAATTGAATCTATCATTTATTGAATGATAATGACTTTATTAAGCAGTAGAATTTTTTTATATGAACTGGGACTATGTTTTATCACTTTTTTGGTTTAGAATATACAGTATTTATAAAGGTTTTTTGGGAGGTTTATACTTCTCATAAAAAGTAACAATTAAAGTTAAATCTCTTGAGGAGAAAGTTCAAGATTGTTAATTCCTAATATGAATTTTAAAAATAATATAGATCATTGCCAAATATGAACTTGATAAATTATATAATGATGCTGATGTTATCCATTCAGTTGTGTTCAACTCTTGGCGATTCTATGGACCAGAACTTTCCACATCTTCCGATCTTGCACTACTTCTTTGAATTTTCTATGCTCTTGCTGGTGTTAGCTTTGATGGTGTCCACCCACTGTGTTCTTTGATGGCCTGGTTTCCTTTTACCGCTAACTCTTCCAAACATAATTTCTTTCTCCAGTGAATTCTCCCACCTGATATGGCCAAAGTAAGTGAGACACAGTTTCATGATTTTGCCTTCAAGTGACATGTCTGGTGTTATGAGCTCCAGTACTTGCTTGTTAGTCACCTTTGCTATCAAAAGAGTGTGCCTTGGAGACTTTTCGAGCACCACAACTCAAACAAGTCAATTTTCTTCCTGTCTTGCTTTTTAAAGTTATTTTAAATTGTATGATAACAAAATGTTTGCTATTTTGCACCAAGCAAACATACTGGAAAATGAAATTTCATACGCTACAGGTTTTATAAAATTTAATAAATCAAAACAAAAACACGCATTACACAAAGTATTGTGATGCTGGCATCTTTAGCTAGGTCAACTCAAAGTGAATCACTATGAATCAAAATAATACAGAACCTTTTGACCTGCTGCATTGCAAAGACAAAACAAAGGAAAAGGCAGATGCAGTGGAAATTTCATCTTGATGTCAGAATATTTTTGATAAAACCCATCTGGTGACCTTCTCATTATTTATCCCTTCCTACTAGGTCTTTGAGATATGGCTAGTGAATAGAAAAAACTTTTTTACTTGGCCACTGGTTCCTGACTGAGTCTTCCTGTCACTACTCAGGGTCAATGCAACTCGCAGTAAATATTTTCTTACAAGGGCACTTTAAGCAGTTCACGTGTAGGAGGGACGTCTTATAGGTTTGGTAATGAATGTGTGTAGATTTTTACCACCACATTGGTTTTAAAAATGTACTCTAATTTAAACAGATGATGCTTTTGTTTTTTCTTTCTTTAGCAGAATGGGAGATGATCACAGGGCCAGATTGCTACATCATATTATTACTTTGCTTGCCGGAAATCCCGAACAGCAATTACGTTATGGAAATGGAGAAGGTCTATAACGATTTCCCCAGGTTAATGGGTACAAAAGTATATTGGATTTTCTCTCCTATTTTATTGCAGGCACACGACCAAGTGTGTTTTTAAATACACTGGTATTGCTTAGTTTTAGTGAGACAAATGGTTTCCTGACATTTTATAGCCTAGATTGACATGTTTTGGTTTTATTACCAAACTGTATATACAGTAATTGTATAAAGTTATGCTATGATATACATGAATATATACATACACATACATACATACATACATACATACATACATACATACATACATACATACATACATGTCCTTCTTTTAAACATCTTGTAAATTTTGTTTTAAAACCATATAGTGCACACATGCTTTTAATAACTCTGAAAACAATAATGTGAGCCAGTTTGGTTTAGTGGTTAAGGCACTAGGTAAGAAAGTGGGAGACCACGAGTTCAAGTCCTTCCTTAATCCATGAAAGCCAGCTTGGTGACTTTGGGCCAGTGACTCAACCCACCTCACAGGGTTGTTCTGTCAGGAAAATAGGAGGAGGAAGGTGTGTTGGATATGTTCGCCACCTTTAGTTATTTATAAAAAAAAAATAAAGATGAGATATAAATAAATAAAATAAATAGGTATAATCCCATCAAGGATAAACTCTATTCTAATACTGTACATGTGAATGATATGTTTCATACACCAGCAAGAAACTTTGATTCCTAATTTCATTTTGTTAATAAATGACTTTGGCATTCTTCTTTATATATTTTATATTTTATAACTATAAGAAGACCAGACTTTATGCCTTCAAATCTTAGTATGTTCTCATGTATAAGAACTGGATTTAAGCACTGTTCTAACTCATTTGTTTCTAGTGGCATAAAAATTTCTAGAAAGCTTTTTCTATTGCTAAGTTTGAACTTACTTTTAATTTTGACATAAATGAAAGAAGCTATAGATGAATTGTTTGGTACTTTTTTTTGTTTGGAGTAAGAGAGATGTGATTATGGTGAATTTAATTCCAAAGGTGATTTGTATTCTAAGAGCTCTTCTTGTTTTTATTTCTTCACACTTCAAGCAAATGGCTATTAAATAACTTTCTCTGTAAGGACATGCAATAAGATTTTTATTATGTTAATCACAATCAGCTGTTGGGAAAGATGGATTTTTATGTCCTACACTTTCATGATTATCAGTAAGCATTTATTTTAGCTTAGGTTGCAAAATAGAATCAGAATTCAGCTCTTCTATAGGCTCAGTTTGAAAACTAGCTCATGCCTCAAGTAAAATTCTGTCAATTATTGAGATTTGTGGTTTGTTTAGGGAGCAGACTTGATGCTTCCACTTAATGCAGCAAAATATATATGAAAATACGAGATATAACTTTGATCCTCTTATTCATAAAAACCTTGTATTATAGAATACAATCTTATATGTATAATTTGTGTGTGTGTGTGTGTGTGTGTGTGTGTGTGTGTGTGTATTCTCTCTCTCTGTCATGGTTACATTGGACCATTTATATTAATTTTAAGGCAGTTACTGTTAAACTTCTATACAATTTAAAGCTGAGTTTGATTTACTTAAGATTGTTTAACTTAAGCAATCTGCTGCATTCATTGCCAGTGTGTTTCCAGAGGCAATTCAAGGTGCTATTGTCACCTTTAAAGCCCTGTGTGGTTTGGGACTGGATTACCTGAGGGAATTACCGTATTTTTCGGACTATAAGACGCACCGGTGTATAAGACGTACCAAGATTTCGAAGAGGTAAGTAAGAAAAAAAAGTTTTTGTCCTCCCTGGCCCCCAGGAGCACTCTACAGGCCTCCCGAACCATCTGCGCACCCCATTTTTTGCAAAAACGGGCCCATTTTTCACCCTTTTTTGCAAAAACAGGGGCGTTTTTGCCTTCCCCCAGCCCCCAGGAGCACTCTGCAGGCCTCCCAAACCCTCTGCGCGCCCTGTTTTTGCGAAAAACGGGCCCATTTTTTGCAAAAATGGGACGCGGGGGCGGGGCTTCGTGAGGCCAAAAATGGCTGTATAAAAAGTGACACTGAACCAGGCTGTTTGCTGTTTGCTGCAAGGCGGCAAATTGCTGGGAGGCAGAGGCAGATTTTTTTTTCTTGTTTTTCCTCCCCAAAAAAGGTAGGTGTGTCTTATAGCCTGGAGCATCTTATACTCTGAAAAATACGGTACTTTTTTTCTAAGATTCTATATCTATCCAATTTGATCCAGCAGACTGGGCATGCTGCAGATCCCATCAGCCAAAGAGTGTCAATTGGCAAGAAGCAGAAGATGGGCCTTTTCTGCTGTAGCCCCTGCATTGTGAAATACTCTCCTCTTGGAGAATGGCCCTAACTCTTTTGGCATTTCGAAAAGCTTTAAAAACTTGGCTTGGTAGCCAGGCCTGGGGCTCAGAATACATTAAGGGCCCTGTTTCTTGGCTTTCCTGTTAGTTGGTTAGCTATCTCGACTGCTGTATGTATTTATTTTAGATGTTTTTATTATTTTTAATTGTCTTAACAGTTTTATAGTTTTAGAACTGTAAGCCACCCAGATTCACTTGGCTGAGATGGGCGGCTACAGAAACTGACTTAAGGAAGAAAAAAAGAAAAATAAATAAATAAATTTAGCGTACTTTATAATGCATTCTTTTACTTCAATAGAAATTTATACATTTTAGCAATTATATGTCCATCTTTATGCACAATTCTATTTCAAACAGTCTTACAATGTTCAAAACCATAAATTCTTCTGACTACTTTAAATCTTTTTAACACTTGTAAATAAGAGAACCATTGACAGCTCTATCATTCTGCTACCAGTTTTTCTCTTGATTTTAGTTTACATTCTTCTTGACAAAATTCTAGCATCTACAAGCCATTGTATCCATTTCTGTTTGCCTCTTCTTTCTCATCTGTAAAATGCTTCTTGTGCTGTGAGATGTTTTTGGGCACAACCTGGGTTTGTATCTATTTCATATTCATGGCACTCTAACATTATACTTTTTAAAGCCCATATTGACCGTTGTACCACAAATATGCCTGACACCCAAATCTCAGGTCATGGTCCTTCTAACTTCAAAAGCCTTCTACTTCTCAGCAGTGCCCATTCTTTAACCCAAACCAAACAGTAAACTGCAAAATAAAATGTCAAGTTAGATAAACCCAATCCTTCTCTTTCCTTTGCATCTTGTAACAACTTATATTTAACTCAGGTTTTCTCCCCTATCAGACAATTTATCCTTTTGCCACTTTTTAAATGGTGCATCAGTTGTCAAAACACAAGTAATCTGAAATAAAAACATCATTCTAGGCAAGGCATTCATTTTTATCACAGAAATTCTCCTGAACAGTGACAATTGTAGTTTCTCCTATTTTATCTTTTTAAAAACTTCTTTCCATGTCTTAACATAGTTATGTCATATTCATCTATCAGTTCATATTTGTCATAATGATACCTGGCTATTTTACTTTCTTCTCAATCTTAAAATCTGTATGATTCATCAATTCTGTTTGACCTTCTATTTTCATATTGTTTGTTGACATCTACATTTTCTGTTTATTAATTTTGAAATCAGCTAACGCACCAAATTCTTTTAATTTTCCCATTAATATTTCAATTCAATCCTTTAAAGGATTTTCCAGAACCAATACCAAATCATCTGCAAAACCCCTTAACTTATTAGTTTTTAAAACTTTTTACTCTCACAATCCTTTTACCTTGTCTTACATCTCTGTTCAATATTTCAAAAACCAAAATAAACAAGAGAGGAGACAGTCTTGTCTTGTTCCTTTTTGTACCCCATGTGATTTTGTTAGCTCTCCATTACCTGTGCTTTCAGTGAAGTGTAAATTGATCTCACTCATTTTATAAAGTTCTCTTCAAAATTCATATCTTCCAAAATCCTGAACAAGAAAATCCAGTTGTGAAAAGCCTTCTCTTCATCTAAGAAAATCAATATGACTTGTTTATTATTATGTTGCTTCAAATATTTTAAACATGTCTAACACATTTCTAACATTGTCCTTTAACTGTCTTTTAGGTAAACACACATATTGATCCTCATGAATAAACTCTTGCAAAATTATTTCAGTATTATTATTATTTACTATGTATATGTCACTCATCTCACTCTCAGGTAACTCTGTGCAGCTTACAACGTCATAAAATAACAATATAAAATAATCAGACAGTTAAATACATTGAGCATTAAAAGTTAAAACATTAAAATTAACAACAAACTGGATAAAAAGGACCAATATTTAAATGGGGTGGAGGTGGGATCTTTTCCTAATCTACAATTGCCTCCAGAATGGGACACCCCCATGGGGGCCCCAAGCCAGTTGACACAGTCAGGTTTTCAGGTCCTTTTGCAAGGCCAAGAAGGTGGTGAGTGGAGCGCACCTCATGGGGCACCACATTGCAGATAGCAGGAGACATAGCAGAAAAGGCTCTTCTCCTGGACCTTGCTGGCCAAAATTCTTTGGCCAACGGGGTCCACAGCATGCCCCTTCTGCCAGTACAAGTGGGGCAGGCCAATCACATTGTGTAGAGACTGTTTCTTGGGTAGCCTGGATAAAGTATACATCAGCTAAAATGGTTGTGAACAACTTGTAGTCCTTATTCAATAATGATGTTGGCTTATAGTTTCTTGTTAAAGTCAAATCCTGTTCCTCTTTAGACATTAGTACTATATCAGCTTCTTTCCAACTCTCTAGCATCTTTCCTCCCTGTGGAATAGAGTTCATCATGTTTTGTAGAGGTTGTAAAAGATCATCCTCAAAGTTGCAGCATTTGTGTGATAAGATTATTAAACATATTTTATCATTTCCCTTCCTGTGAACTGTATGTTTAGTCAGTTATTATGCAGGTACGGATAACTAATTGGTTTTTCAAAGCTCCTACCCTCCCTTTTATAGGAGTTTATCTTTAAACCACACAGGTAGGATACTTCCAAACAGAAGATTGTCCTCTGATATGGCTTCAAATAAGGGACCGTTGTCTCGAAACTATGATAAAGGCTGCATATTTCCTTAGCACTAATACCAAGGAAGAAAGTCATCTGCAATTTCTTTCACGAATGAAAGCAAATATACCTGTCCCAGGATAATGTTGCAGGATCCAATATGGGTCATTCACTGGGACCAGAGGTTTAGTCTTCTGAGCTTCAGACTTACAGTATGCTGGAGCCATCATCAGGGAACTTCTCTCTACCGGAATGTGTCCTTTGGGCTATTCTATGTGTTGTATTTATGTGGTGCCTGATTGGGTGTGGCTTCTTATTGGTTGATTGGGGTGTTGATGGCTCAATCTATCTATCTTCTAACATTGACCCAGATTGTTGGGGGACTCTGTAAACTGCTTAGAGAGGGCTGTAAAAGCACTGTGAAGCGGTATATAAGTCTAAGTGCTATTGCTACTGTTGGCTGAGTAGGTACAAAGATAGCCAGGGAAATGATTGAAGCCTGGGAAATGGTGATTTACCACTAGCTTATCAGGTACTTAGGAACTGAGGACTTGCCAGCACAAGGAAACAACAGCCAATGACTTAATAGTCAGCCATCAACACCCCCAATCACTCACTCAATCACTCACTCACTCACTCAATCAATAAGAAGCCACACCCAACCAGGCATTACATAAATACAATGCATAGAATAGCCCAAAACACACATTCTGGTAGAGAGAAGTTCCCTGATGATGGGCTCCAGCACAAGTCTGAAAGCTCGGAAGACTAAATCTCTGGTCTGGTGACTGACCCAGATTGGAGCCTGCAATTTCTGTCTACAAGCTGAGGAAAAAGAAGAAAATCTGTGATATGACATGATCTGGTATGCACATGACACTAAGTCAACAGCAGTTTTGGCCTAGCTTAGTTCTTTGTCATCTGTTGTTATAATCCTTTGAACCAACCTATATACACCCAATTACAATTTATTCATAGTTCAAAAATGATGGCTTAGCATGATTCTGAACCCAGTCAATAGGAATGGAGAAACATTTTTCAGCAATAAAAAGTTGGGCACAGCTGTATCTGGCCTGTACTTCTACTCCACTTCTTGCCCTAAGATATATCTAACTGCTTTTCAAATCAGGGCCATCCGACTGTGAAATCCCAAATTCTGACATGAGCATGGAGACTCTTTAGTCTTAATAAATACAAACATCTTCATATGCCTAGAAACATCTAAATCTTCTTCCCGTTTCAAACAAGGACATGCAATTGCAGTCATAAATGCTGGAATGGAGTTATCCTCAGTAGTTGCAGTGGCTTCCCCCTGAAGGCTTTGCTCAGTGAGGCTGTAAACCTGGGATCAATAGCAGTGCAAAAACCAAACTGGTGGAGCAAAATATATTATCATCTTTAATGGACTTAGCAGATGGTTTTCTCACCAGATGGAGCTCTTGTACTTTTATGAGCATCATAGCAAAGATTTTTTTTCCAGTTGTGTTCTGGTGTCTATATTTTCTATATTTTGAAGTATTTATAACCTTCCTCAGTTCCAAAGAACTCTGTGCATTGATGTTGTTCCTCCATCTCCTTTCAGAGTTGCTATATATTCTATTTTTGTACATTAAACAATAATCATTACTTACAAACCACAGTGTAGATGCCCTTAGCCACTGCAATGAATTAACATGAATGCACATATTGCTCATGAATGAAGGCAAATATATGTGTCCCAGAATAATGTCACCTGAGCCAATCTGAGTCGATCACCGGGGCCAGAGGTTTGTTTTTCCGAAGCTTTTGGACTTGTGCTGGAGCCCATCCTAAGTGAACTTCTCAATCTCCAGGATGTGTGCACTGGGCTGGTCGATGCATAGTATTTATGTGGTGCCTGGTTGTGTGTGGCTTTTAGTTCTTGATTCGGGTGTTGATGGCCAGCTATTAAGTCACTGATTGTTGTTTTCTTGTGCTATGCCCTCAGCTCCTAAGTACCTGGTAAGCTGGTGGTGGTAAGGAGTTTCAGTCAACTCCTGTTGACCGAAAAGGGACCTGATTCACAGACTTCAATCATTTATTTGGCTAACTGCTCACTTGTATTCTTGTAATCTGCATGAGTCTTTGTATAGTAGCCTCTGGGCGGTGGCTGATGCCTACTTGCAGATCTCAGAAGCTGTATTCTACTGCTTCCGAAACATTTTTGATGTATGGCAGGGTGTGCCGTATAGTTGGTGTGTACCATACAGTTCAAAGATCATTTGGAGGTGGGAGAAACTTCTAATGTAATTTACATGGATTGCCCCTGTGACTTTGTAGGACAGAGGGTGAGGAAGCTAACCACCAGATTACGAGAACTCAAGCAAATGGTTAGAAGAGGAGACTTGAACTCATTGGTAGCTTCACATTGCAATGAATAAGGGCATGCATTTAATTTCACAGCTACTAAGATTGTTGGCCGAGCAGTGACAAAAATAGCCAGAGAAATGATTGAAGCCTCAGAAATGGCCCCTTGTCAGTCAACAGGAGTGCTGATTTACCACCAGCTTACCAGGTACTTAGTAGCACAAGAAAACAACAATAAACAACTTAATAACCAGCCATCAACACCCAATCAACAACTAAAAGCCACATACAACCAGGCACTACATAAATACTACACATAAAACAGCCCAGTACACATATCCTGGAAATTGAGAAGTTCTCTGAGGATGGGCTCCAGTACAAGTCTGAAAGCTTAGAACAAATCTCTGGTCCCGGTGACTGACTCAGATTGGATCTTGCATATATTGCTATCCTATGTGTCTCTTTATTGTGTTCCATGACATTCCTATAGTTCACTCTGTTATCTAAATTCAAAATACTGTCATTCTGACTAGTACAAATGAATATTTGAAACTATGGTTATTTGTCCATTTCAAACTGCAGTTAGTCCTAACTAGAAATGACAGCCATTTCAGGTTTGGATAACACCTGAAATAACATAAATAAATAATCTAGGAAAGCCAGTATCTTTGATTAAAGAGTTACATGGAAGAGGAATAAGATGATACTCAAGTACATCTTATTGTTTAGTGTGCTTTGGAAATAAGAAATAGGCTAATAAGAGTATTAACCTTCTAAGCAGGCATGAGTTGCAATTAGATATGTTTACACTGCATATACAAAGTTTAAATTAGAACCCTTTATAGCACACAGTGCACAATGCTTACATGGGTTCCAGAAAGGTTGATATAATATGATGATATAATAGCTCCCCCAGCCCCCTCCTCCCAGTGAGCAATCATACTACAAAGAGTCACCTCTAGGCAAGATGGGTGACAAACAAGTCTAATAAATAAATACATAATAAAGAACGTAGGACAGCAACCTATCATTATGAATTATGGGCACACATAATTTGATTATATATATCTATGTTGCTAAAAAAACCCTTAGTTTTTGCTCCCCAGATATGGTTGTCCTATATTATAATAAAGTGTGGAGTTACATATCAGTACTCATCAGTAATGAATTTGGAGAATCAAATAATAATAATTAGAAGAACCATTAGCCTTTAGAAGAAACCGGCAGACTAGGGCTGGACAAAGTTTGAAGCGGGAATCAAAGTAGTTTCTCAGAGGAAATGAGTCTATCAAAAAGCAAAGTAACTTCTCGGATGGTACTAAATGGTTGGAAACAGGGGAATTTAACAATAGATTGTTTGCTCTTTATTGGCTTTGACATTTGCAATGATAGCGAACAGAAAATATCTGCTATCATATTCCCATACATCTTTGCTTCTTCACAGAATCTCACTGTTCCGCCTCTGGAAGCAGCATCACAATGGAAGATTAAATCTGAATCCTTGTGGATTCATTTTTCCCCCTGAGTTACTGTTGGGCAGCCAAGACTAATGGAGGTTGCAGTCACTCAGATTAACACTGTACTGCTTGCTTTGGAGATCAGTTGGCTGGCTTTAGCAAAGGCAACCTGAAGAATCTAACATCCAATAGTGTAAGGCAATAAGGCATCTGTCCATGGCACAGAACACTTACCCAGAGCAAGCTCTTTTCCAGGATGTACATACCCGAAGCAACCTAGTAGGATAATCTAACTCCAAAATAGGTGGCAACACACTCCAACTTCTTATCAGAGAGAGGCAGATATTCTCCAGCATCTCTCTCTAAACTTGGATACGGACTACTACATCTGGTTTTCAAAAATCCATATGAAGATTAGATGGCTGCAAGGAGATATTTTGAAAATATTTTGCTGCTATTTATCTACTATAGTGGTCATCCAGTGTTTTGCAGCTCAGATATGCTAGGTTTGCAGTATTCATATTGAGACACAGGCCACACAGACTGAGGTGAAGTTTTGTGATGTTTTTCCTACTCTAGTGTAATTTTTTTCCAATATAGTTTAATATACGTTATAATAGCAACCACCAAAAACTCTTGGTGGTTTACAGTAAAAATACAAACCCAAACTTAAAACTGAAAATACTGTATTTAAAGTGAACACTATGAACATTAAAGGCTGGTTTCAAAAATGGTTTTACTGTCTTCTTAAAAGCTAGGAAATGTGTTTGTTGTTCCAAAAGGAAAAGTTGTTAATGAATTGCTCCTGGGTACTAATCTGGGAAACCTGCAAGAGATCTGGATCAAGAAGGAACCAAGCTATGTGCCTTCACCTTTTGGTGGAGTGTGGAACATTCATGGGACTTAGGACTTCCATGGGATTGTGATCCTTCACAAGATCCCCAACTGTCTGCTTCAATTTGCTCTTCTGTAGAGTTATACCAATATCTAAAAATATTAGAGAGAAATACATTTGGATTTCACAACTATAATGATAGCAGTCAGCTTCACACTTCTTACTCTTCTCCCCCAGGAGTTTCATTAAATGTTAAATATTGGAGATATAAAGGAACTCTTAGGAACATCTCGAAATAACCTCATTCCAAAGCATGTCTATTTCTAAGAAATCTGGAATCTAAAATGTATTTGACAGATGAGAATGAAACCACTACAAATCTATGTTATCTATTCTCAAACCTCCGAGAGAAGTCAAAAGGATACCCCTGTCCATGGTACTGAAGAGTTCTGAAAGGTAGAGAAGAACCATAAGAATTTGCATTGTTTTACTGGTTGCTTTGCTCAGCTGGATATATAATCTTTGTTTTGCGATTTCCACCCTGTAACCTGCTCTGAAGCCAATGTGAAATGAATGAGAATAATCTGCTTATACTCTATCAACGTCTTTTCCATCCACCTTATTCAACCACCTTAATCAGTGGAACAACTTGCCTCCAGAAGTTGTGGGTGCTCCAACACTGGACGTTTTTAAGAAGATGTTGGATAACCATTTGTCTGAAGTGGTGTAGGGTTTCCTGCCTAAGCAGGGGATTGGACTAGAAGACCTCCAAGGTCCCTTCCAACTCTGTTATTTCTATTTCTATTTCTACCTATGGAAGGTTAGAAATGCCCTATAATAAACTATTTTTAGAGAGGAAATATAATCTTCTAAAGGAAAAAAAATCTAGCAATTGTCTACCTTCTCTCCAAGAAGTATTTATGATATAAAATAATTTTTGGAGTTTGTTATTCAAGTGATGAGTTAGGTATGTTAAATTATATGCCTGAAACAAAAAAAAAACTTGAGTTATGGCTGAAACAGATTCCATTCAGAAATGGGGCTAAGGTTGTGTATAGAAGGTTGTGTATATATGGAAGTGGTAGTTACAGTGTAAGAGCTAAAAAGATAAAGCACTATCCAAATAGTGTAATTAAACAAGAGATGATAAATTGGTCCTCTCTGCGGCAGGAAAATCAAACCAGAAAGGAAAATATTTTCCTTATAAGGCAGATATATAGCTTTGAATAACCTACAACCATGTCAGTAAGTGTTTTAGGCATACCTATACTTTAAACAAGGCACCACCAATCTATGTATAGAAAGAAAATTGTTTGCACATTGTGTTACAGTATGGTTTATCTTAAAGTGATTTGTTGAATAAGCCACATTAGCTTGGTTCCCCATTTAGACAGTAATATTCCACATTTTGAGTTAATAGGAAGAGGAAATAATATTAAATGTGTTCATTGCTTTGTGATTTTTATAAGAATAATAATGATAGGATATGGACAAATAAATACAATTGAGTATGAAATTGAGAGAGGAATACAAGGCAGAAATAAGCTGAGAAAAGGGGAAAAGGTTTACATGGTGCAGTAAGCTGATTTTTTCTTTATTATAAAGGCCCCATTTATTTGTTTATTAAATGTCCCCTATCTCGCCATGAGGCTACTCTAGGCAGCTTACAAAAATAAAAAAGAAGAAATGAGAAGAGTGCAAACAGAACAGAAGTAAAATAATAGAACAATAAAATAATGCCACTGGAGTGGTTGTGTGAAAAAATTGTGGTGTTCATACATTCACTAACTGGGCTTTTGGTTCATATGTTGATTAACATAATTAAATATAAGCATAGGAGAGCTTGGAAAGTTAGCTTTTTTAAACTCTAAAAACTTAGAAGCTTCATTGAACTTTCTGTTCACACTTTCATTCTTTCCTGAAGTATAGTACTTACAGTTCTTGTGATGTGGTCTTATGGTATACAATATCTCTTTGGAATGCTATATCTGTCAACTCCTGGAGGAAAAGCCTTACCATAGAATCTGAATGGCAATCCTAATACACTATGCGACTAAGGGTCTGTTGAACAGCTGGCTCTGACAAAGAGAACCTTGTTTTCTCTCTGAAGAAAGAAGGAAGAATAACAGTACCAAACTTTTGAACCGATTTTCCCCCCCAGCCAATCAGGATGAGATGTACAATAAACTTTTCTTCACAAATAACAGTTGCCTTTTGAATTCCAGGTTGAAGGCCCAAGCGAGGAGACTTGGGAATTCAGAAGATGTTTCTCTCACTGAATCAACCAGCGGCTTTGACTAGATGATTCAAGGATAGATATAATGGAAATTTTAATTCAACTTACCTGGAACATCCCAGGTTGGAGAACAATGGTTGAGATATATCTCAGCTTCCTACAGCCTGCTGTTAGATTTTGATGACATCAACTTTCTTAATCCCCAACCAGCTGATTTGCAGATGCAGATTTCATAAAAGGTAAAAGATTTACCACCTGTAGAACAGACATGCCCTGAATTAATTTTCCAATCCTTCACTGTTGTTAAATTCTCATCAGTATCTAGATGCTCTGCCCTTTTCTGTATTTGTTGGAGAATTGGGATGGAAGAAATGGGGGGGGGGAACCCCTCCATGAAAATACATCCTTGCTTGATTGCAAATACCCAGATTCCCCATTACATCTTCATAATCCCATCAATGAAATGTTTGTTTCTCATTAATTTACTCTTATTTGGGTAATATATGTGGATCAGTAGTGGGTTCTAAAACCCTTTACTACCGGTTCGCGCACGCGCTTGTGCGCATGTGTGATACTTCTGCGCATGTGCAGAAGTGTCCTGGGTGGGTGGGCGGAGCCTCCTGCCGCCGCCGCTACCGGTTCTAAGAATCGGGCCAAACCGGGAGCAACCCACCACTGATGTGGATACAATACTGTAGTTAATTCTGATATTTTCCACTTCTATATAGATGTGGAGCAGCAGCAGCAGGAAAAAATGATACATTTTCCAAACTAAATTGAAAACCAAAGGGCTATTTTCTATAAGGTAAAACTTTGGGTTCAGGTTCATGTGTTTGCTTTTTATTTTAGGATCTCATTTGGTCTTTTATCTCAATAGTCCTCATATGTATGCCGATCTAGAACCATAGTGTATGGGTGTCTGACCACCAAAGAGGAAAACTGTCTTGCCTTTTCTCTAAGAAATCTATCACCTAAGAGAGCAATGCTATGACAAGCCAAGCTCTTTTTATGGTGATGGAAATATCCCTCAGCCTGCTGCCTGGGCAGATTGCGGAACAGACTGATCATGTTCAACAGACATGTGCTGGCACCAAGTTGATGCTCTTTTTGTTCTTGATAGGAATCAGAAGCCTCTTTTCACAAGATATTATTGTTTCACAAGACATTGTTGCATTTGTCCTGATTATGCCTTTCAAGCAAGAGAGATGAACCCTGGAGACACCTCAGTTACAGGACTACAGGCATTGTTGACTGTTGTTGGCAGAGATGACAGAAAGGCTATAAAAAAGCTATAGGAGCAGCTGCCACTTCTTTTTTTATATTTTATACATGGACAATAAGCAGATCCCCACCATTCTTCTGAAGGAGAGCCTAGGGTTTGCCTTCCTCCCTGCTGAAGTCAATGCTTGTTAGACCCTACTTCTTCCTTAGACTCCTTCACCTTTCTTGGCCTGACTCTAACCTTTCAGATTCAGATTAACAGAGTTGGAAGGGACCTTGTAGGTCATCTAGTCCAACCCCCCACCCAAGCAGACCCTACACCATTTTTGACAGATGGCAGTCCAGTGTCTTCTTGAAAGCTTCCAGTGATGAAGCTCCCACAACTTTTGAAGGCAAGCTGTTCCTTTGGTTGATTGCTCTCATTGTTAGAAAATTTCTCCTTATTTCCAGGTTGAATCTCTCCTTGTTCAGTTTCCATCCATTATTGTCTGGCTTTCAGGTGCTTTGGAAAATAGCTTGACCTTCTTTTTCAACTAGGACTCCATGTCTCAGGAATCACACTAGCTATATACTGATAGTTTCTTTTGAATTTCACAATGACAGTTTGAAATTAAACAGGTAGAGGCCCAGATTGACATGGGACTCACTGATCTTCTCCATCTCCCAAGTTCTTTCGGAAAGCTCCAACATAACCTGGGAAAAGGTTGCAACTATGGGCAAAATTTGGGCTATGTCTGTATCCAGCCCTGAGCTACATTTTTGAGCAAGGCTCTGAATATGGTAGCATAGTTTTCTTCTACTTGTCAAATAAGCAGCTAGTGAAACCTTTAATAGGTTGCAAGCATTCATTTCATTTCTAACTGTTTGCAAAAAAACACCCAGGTCCATCCAAATAATGAAAACGGCCAAATTTCTACTTCTTTGATCTGAGGATAATATCACTGTATAATTACCACATACTTTGTGGCCACCCAAAATTCGATTCAAGGTAAAAAAGTCCAGTTACAAGAATAGTTCTGATGTAAAGTATTAGTGTACAAAATGATTGGTGAGTAGGATGGGCTATTTGAATGAGAGTAATTAGGACACTGAAAAATCAAGAGGATAATCTAAAGCAGGGTTTAACAATGTGAGACCCTCAGATGTTGCTAAATTGCAACTTTCATCAAATGTTTGTAGAAAATAAGAGTTTTAGTTCATAAATATTGGGAGGGCCATGTATAGTCCATTCCTGGTTTAGGCGGGATCTTTCAGCTAACTGCTCTTTATCCTTGGTTTTGTCATTTTGTTTTTCATCTATGGGGTGAATTCTTATTCTGTCTGGTGTAATATCACATAAGATTTGTAATCATTCTGAGACCTTCCAAATGTGCTAGAATGCAGCTGCTATGCCTTTCCCCACTTGTATCTAACCAGGGTTCTCTGGCACTATCTTTTTTCTGTCATGTCCCTATGATCCTACCTTCACCTTGTCCTCAGTTCAAGAATGAAGCAGAGTTAAACTGTCTTTAGCTGTACTAAAGCAATTTTAAAGTATGTTTTCCCCTTAAACTGATAGCATCCAATGAAAGCTGAAAAGTGTGTAAATTCTGTTACTCTTTGGTACCCATTCTGCTGGAAGCAACGTGATAAGGAGCAGAAGGGATCCCAGAGTACTTATTGGCTGCTTGAGGTTGATGCAGGCATATATACATTCCATCTGGTCCTTGACCAATCTTGTCTGCTGCTATTCTGCTCTTGGATGTTCATGAAATGTAAAGAAAATCACTTGTTGAGACTTGAAACTGTACAACAGTGAACTGATGTAGCACTCAAACATAACAGTTAAATAATGGCACTAACCTATATTGCAGAGTATGGGGAAGTCCAGAATTCAGCAGTTATCTGGGTAAAGGAAAGAAAGAAGTAGATGAGAAATCCAAGTAGAAGTGCTGCCTGTGGTAAAGGCTATCTTTGTGACTCTGAACTGTTTTTAAAAACTTTATTCAGCTTGGGCTAGAGCAGAACAAAGTTTGGACACACACACACACACACACACACACACACACACACACACACACACACACACACACCACCCACACACACACACGGACACCCACCCACACACACACACACACGGCTGATAGTCCTACAGCTAAATCCACCCTATTCCTGCTGCAGCATCATGTGGTTGATGATTATTATTTCCCCCCCCAATAAGTTTTATTTATTTTTGGTCTTTCAACATCTCATGTCATGAGCATTTGCTTTCTGAGTTTCATACATCCATACAATAGTCTTAACAATATTTTTTTTTAATAGTTACAATTCATTATCATTTCATTTTCAATACATCTCTCATCTCTAATACCTATTTTTTTTATCTTTCCCCCCTCTTTATCTCTATTTTGATTCTCTTTTCTTCCCCCCCCCCCTTTTTTTTTTTTTTTCTTTTCATTCCCACAATTAATTTTTATCTCTTATGTCCCATAAAAAACATATTTCAAAGTTACATATTTTCAATTCTCATATTTTATGTTATTTTATGACTTCATTTCTACCTATTATTCATACATATATTATATACAAATTATTTTTCCACATGATAACTCTTCTATCATCATAGCTTATATTAAAAGATTTTACTTTTTTTCCTTATCACCACAATAAACAATTTATTCATAATTATTTAATTCTAATATACTAATTTAGTATACACATTTTTATTCTTCTTTTATCCCTTCTCTTTTACCCTGTTCCATAGTTTTAATCCTCTTTTCTTTTTCTTTTTTGGTTGCCTCCCCCATATTTCTTTTAGCTCTCTCATTTCTATCTTTAACTCCATTTTTTTGCTATAGTCTCTATCTTTCTATCCTCTCTTTCTCCCTCTTTGTTGTCTTATTTTGCTTTCATTTTTTCTAGTTTTTTCTTCTTTTCCCCTTCTGACTTTCTTTTCCTTCCATAACTTTTCCCTATCATCTGAGATTTTCCCCTTCTGCTTTAATCCCTTTTTCACCCTCTGAATTTCCATCATCTCTTTGTTGTATTTTCTTTCTTGTTTGTTTCCCGGTTCCTCTGTTTCTTTCACTTTTCCAAAGTCCTCCGTATTTTCCTCGTTTGTCTGATCTGCACTTGTTATTTTTTGCATTATATTCTCCAGTTTTAGTTCTATGCAGTCCATGTCTTGAAGTATTTCTTTCATTCCCATACGCTGCTTGTTTATAATATCCTTGATATCCTGGTGTATGCATTCCATATCTTTATTTCCACTTAGTATCATTTTTACAATCCAACCAAATTTCAAAGGAAAAACCGGGAGCTTTACCACCTCTTTCCTTCTTTTGGTTTAATCCGCTTTATTTTTCCAACAAACACAAAAGTTCCGAGGGTCACACCCTTTCTTTCTTTAAAATGGCGCTCCTGCTTCAAATCAATATTATTCCTCTTTGTTATTCCATGCTCTCAATTTTGTTATAGATCCAGTATATATAATAGTCAATTTATGGTAAGGTAGAGACAACTTCCACTTCAAATATCAATGTTTTTTCTTTAAAATAAAAGTATTTTCCCAAACCTTCTTTTAAAGCTTCCAACAAAACTTTTTGTTTTTCTCCTAATTCCCAAACGTTTTCTTCACGATTTTAATATGCTTGTCCCGCCGCTAATCTTTGACTTCCTTATTTCTCCCCCTCATATTTTTGGGGCTATTTTAAAAAGCAAACAATCCTTTTTAGCCCAGATCGCAAATCACTCACTTTCCTCCTGCTCAGTCTTAGTGTTTCTGGTCCTCCTTCAGCTTTGTGGCAGCCATATTTGCTGCCGCGGCTCCACACCATCGGCTAGGGGCTTTCCAGCTCAGGGAGGGGAGATGCGGCTCCCCTCTACCCTCCTTGCATCCCCCTTTGCTTTGCCCCCTCTCCAGGGGGGCTTAGATCCAAATTCGGACCCTCGGGCATGGAGTGTTCGGAGCCGGCCGCGGAGCTCGCGGTCCCGGCTTCCAATGTCGATGATTATTTTTCTTGGTGGCTGCTGACATATAGAGGATGGAAGGCAGAAGAGATGGAACAAACCAATCACCTCCTTTGTTTATTGTGCACAAAGAAAACCAGAAGAACGTCATTTGGCCCAAGTAGAGGCATGCTAGGAATTGGCAGCAAGAGCAACAGATTTCATGTCAGTATAATTTTGTGCTCATCCAAGGATGGGTAGTTGCAGAGGTGGGTTCCTACCAGTTCTAACCGGTTCTTTAGAATTGTTAGTAGCTCGGCGATGACGTCACGGAGCCGGTTCCGTCGGTGTCTCCGTGGGCGCCGCCATCTTGGATTTTGCTTCTGCACATGGGCAGAAGCTATTTTTTGATTGCTGCGTGCACGCGCACAGCGCGACCCTGAGCGAACCAGCAGCAAAAGGATCCAGAACCCACCCCTGGGTAGTTGGTGCTTTTACTCAGGAGTGGTGAGTTAGGATGCTAGCTATGGTGATGGGAGTTTTGCTCTAATGTTAAAAGAGCTTCAGGCTGGTGAAGGCCATTTTAAAGCCCTGCTGATTCTTTTGGATAGAAACATCCAAGACCACTATCACAATACCAGAATAATAGCCTGTTTAGAAATGGATTAGAGTGACAGGGTGGCCAATAAATTATTTCCCCGATTACTTCCCCATTTCTTTGATTAGTTTCCCATTGATCTTTTTTCTGGAAATGCTTCTCTGGCAGTTTTCCTCTTGGTCTCAAAAACATAATTAGCATGAAAAAACCCCCCACTAAATTGGAATCTGTAGAAAAGGCATTTCAGAACTACAAAGAAATACAAGGCATTTTCCAGAGGTAGGTTTCACATATTTTTACCACCAGTTCGCCACACGCACGCTCGCTCGCTTCGTGCGCGCGCATGCCTTCCGTGCATGCGCCCGGCCTTCTATGCATGCACTTTGTTTGCACGCGCGGCTTGCATGCATGCGCGCGACTTAGAAAATGTGGCTAAATAGGACAGAATAGCACCGGGACGGGTGGCTAGCCCACTCGCGGTCGCCACTACCGGTTCGCCCGAACCGATCCGAACTGTCTGAATACCACCACTGGTGTTTTCCCACTGCAACAACCTTTCTTTTGGATTGTACCTGCAGTGCTTAAGGCACTAACCCTACTTTGAGACCTCTGTAGTTCTAGCAGGTGCTAATTGCATTCAATTGTTATGCCTAACAACACTTGGAAACTCTTGCATTTGGAGATGTCCCTAGTCCTGCCTTTCCCAACCCAGTTAGTTTTGCAACCTAGCTAGCATACCATGCCATGATGAAAATTAAAGATTAACATAACCGGAAATATCATGCCATGAAGGCTGGACTGCAATTGTTTTGACATCTTCCCTTCTGTGATTATTCACATCAGGGGTTTCAAGCTCTAATTATCACAAGTGCAGCATGAGGACCAGTTCATTAGTCTGAGGGCTGAAATACTGAAACCTTTTCACTCACATATAAGAATTACTTACTTGTAATGATTACATTTTAATTTATAATATGTGCCTGCCCAGAGGTTCCTGAATTACAACCCTTTAGCAGTTCCAGCCAGTCTGGCCAATGCAGAAGGATTCTGTGTACTATAATTCAGCACCGTTAGCAGAACTGCAGGCTGCAGATTAACTGTCGAGGTGGCGCATAAGAGCCGAGGTGGCGCAGTGGTTAGAGTGCAGCACTGCAGGCTACTTCAGCTGACTGCTAGCTGCAGTTTGGCAGTTCAAGTCTCACCGGCTCAAGGTTGACTCAGCCTTCCATCCTTCCGAGGTGACCCAGATTGTTGGGGGCAATATGCTGATTCTGTAAACCGCTTAGAGAGGGCTGTAAAGCACTATGAAGCGGTATATAAGTCTAAGTGCTATTGCTATTGCTAACGGTCTCACAAAGAGTGTCTTCAGTTTGCCAGGAAGCCACATTTATCCTCACCACCACCCTTGCCTCGGGTCAAAATTTCAAGTCTTTTGCAACTGAGAGCAACAGTGGAACAGCCATAGCATTTCTCCTTTGATAGGTCTTCCAGCCAAAGTTGTTATAGCTCACTCTTTCTTTTAGTTTGACCTAATAGTGTCCCCAAAGTAGATCTTCCCAGCTCTCATCTTGCAGGAATAACTTGCCCACTTAACCCTTCTCATGGAAAGTCTCCAGGCTATAACAAACTTCTTTTTATCAATGCAGCCCCTCCCTTCCCTGCTCATTTTTTTCTGTGGGCATAGGTAGGGGGAAGGCTACTTGTAATGCTGCTGTGAGTTGCATCCTCTTTCTGGGAGGAAAAGGTTACAAACAAGGCACTGGGGACAAGCAAGTGAGTAGATGCTAGCTGTTGGAATGGCATGAACAGACTGAACATATTTGCTCAAAAGCCAATGCCATACACGATTATATGATTACAATTCTCTCTATTTTAAAAGAAAATGTGCTGCTTAAGTATTGTTGTGGGTCATCAATTACAGGTAAATCACAACCTGGATCAGGCTAAATCCACTCCAATATTCTGCCTAGAAAATCATTCAAAATCTGCAGAATATGTGGCTCATGGGCAATCAGTCCGAGATTTCTTATTTCTGAATATAGATCTCTAACTGTACACTGGAACAGATATTTGTCTTCACATGGAAGCTGTTTTTGAAGGAAACTGCTGAGATGGGTGTCAGGATGGTGAGATAATAATTGGATGGGAGATGAGAATTTGGCAATTTCAGCTTTGAATGAATTATGACATTCAAAGGCTAATTGATGCTCTTGTTCTCATGTTTGTGTATTTTAACTGAGATATATATTTCGAAATATGCAGGCAGCATGGCCTTCATGCATGGGCATCCATAGGAAGGGTCAAAATCTGCAAGATGATGAGCATTGTATGTAGAAAAGTTGCAGGACTTCAGCTGTGACTCTGCACCTTGAAGATTGTGAGGCTGTTGCCTTCATACATTTAATGGTGAAGGGACTTAAAACCCAGTGATACTAAGAATTGTACATCCCAAATGGCTCTCCAATTACAGGTAAATCACAACAAGGGACTAGGCCAGTGATGGCAAACCTTTTTTGGTTCGCGTGCCAAAAGGGTGTGTGTGCGCGCGCTAGCGCGCGCCCACATGCCCACACCCATTCCCTCCGGGAAAGCCTCCAGAGTGCAAAAAACAGCCCAACGGCAAACCGGAAGTGTGTTTTTCTGAACTTCCGGTTTGCCCGTTGGGCCGTTTTTTGCACTCTGGGGCTTCAGGAAGCTTCCTTGAAGCCTCCGGAGTGCGAAAAACAGCCCAATGGCAAACCGGAAGTGTGTTTTTCAGAACTTCCAGTTTGCCTGTTGGGCCGTTTTTCGCACTCTGGGGCTTCAGGAAGCTTCCCTGAAGCCTCCGGAGGGCAAAATGGCCTTCCCCAAGGCCGAAAATCAGCTGGCCAGTGCACGCATGCGCGCTGGAGCTGACATAGGGGAACACCTCGCGTGCCCTCTGATATGGCTCCACGTGCCAAGTGCCATAGGTTCGCCATCACTGGACTAGGCCAAACATGTCAAACTGAAGGACCACGGGCCAGATCCGGCCCATGACGTATTTAGATCTGTCCCATGGGGCTTCCCGGAAACGGCAAGGGGCCAACCCCCACTGCCTCAGCCCGGCCCAGCCCGATCGGGCGCTCCCTCTGGGTGAACACACAGGAGGTGATAAGCACGTGGGGGCTGGTGGTGCCTGGCAGCAGCTGCAGCTCATTTGCCTCATCCTGCCTCACCCCATCCTTCCCAGCCTTACCCCTCCCGGCCTTGCCCCACCCACCACACCCCACCTTGCCTGGCCCCACCCCACCCTCTCAGCCTTGCCTTGTCATGCCTGGCCTCTCCTCTCCTCGCCTGGCCTCTCCTCACCATGCCCGCCCTTGCCTTGCCTGGTCTTGCCTTGTCTCGCCTCACTTTGTCCCATGGCAGCAGTGGCAGCAGCAGAAGCGAAGCCTCGAGGAGGAGGTAAGTGCAGCTGGGTGTCCCCTCGGAGAAACTGGGCTGGGCTGCAGGGTCCTGGTGGCCCAGGAGCTCAATGGCTGGACTGGCTGCTTGCCTTCTGCTGCCCAGTGCTCCAGGCAGCCCGGGGGACTGTCATCACTAACTGGGTGCCCAGATCCTTCTCAGGCTAGGTCCACATTTGGCCTCTTCTCTGCTCGAGCCATGGTGTTCCACAGGGCACAGCCATCCTCGTTCACAAGTGTCTCATCCTGCCTCATGCTCCTGTCCTGCCCTGTGCTGTTTCTGATGCCTGGGGAGGTAGGTGGCAGGGCATTGTGCTTGCAGGTGACTGAGAAGGGTTCCTGGGGGGGTTGTCAAATGGTGCTGGGGTGCATGGGGGGGCAGCTGAACTGACACGAACTGCAATGGGGAGTTGGGGTAAAAATGGGAAGCCACCACGGGCAATGAGCAGGCAGCAGTGGATGGGGCTTCCCATTTTGACCTCTCCCCACTGCCATTGCCTCTGCGCCTGGACACTGGCCTAAAAACAAACAGGCAGGTTGGCTGCTCCCCCACCACACCCCAGCACCATTTGACCCCCCCAGTCACCCTCCCCAGCTGCATGCAAGCACCAATGCCCCGCCCCCCCAGGCATCAGAAACAGCCATGTGCAAGCAGCCTTTGCCTTTGCAGAGAGGACAACCTGGAGCCAGTCCGCGCTGACGCTCAGCTCATGCCGCCCCATGCTCCCGTCTGCCCACCTTTCATCCCACAGGCCAGGTCCTGTCTGCAACCCAGCTGCCCCCCTCTTTTGTTCTTGCGTCTGGTGGACGGTGAGGCTCCTCTGGTGGATGAGGCTTTGGTGCATCTCGTATTCCTCCACTGGAGACCTCCAGATCCCCCCTCCCAGCCTTGCCTGCCCCCCCACAGGCAATGTGAGCGACATCGAGCTGACCACGCCCAGCCATGCCTACCTGGCCCTTTCAGAGCAACCATAATGCTGATGTGGCCCTCAATGAAATTGAGTTTGATACCCCTGGACTAGGCAACCCACTCCAGTATTCTGCCTAGAAAATCAAATGAGTATTCAGAATCTGCATGATGAATAAACATCATACTGGAAGAGGAACTTACAAACTGGAAGGTAATCAATCAATTACTTGGGAAAGAGCAGATGACAAGTATAAGAAGCATTGATAAAAGAAGATTAGCTGATGGTGCCACTTTGGCTATCATCTCATGAAGCACTACATTGAACAGAGATGATTTCAGAATGTAAATGGATGACATATTGAGACACTGATATTTGAAAAAGAGGGATTTAAGATAAGGACAAGAGAACAACTAGTAAGTGAAGGATTTGCTTGTGATTGGTTTAATTATTATAGAATTTTTGAAAGATTTAAACTTGATTTAAAAAGTTTTGTTTTTACAGGAACTAAATCTGAATTAGACATTAATTTATGTTCTAGAGATGACCACTTGATTTCTAAAGTATATAAAATGTTACTCGATGAATCTAGAAGATGAATATGTTAAAGAGTGTATGGTAAAATGGGCAAATTTTTTGGGGTATAATATAACGCTAGATAAATGGGAGAATGTATGGACGAAGGGACTAAAGTTAAGTTGTAGTTTGAAAGAAAACTTTTATAAAATGATGTATCATCGGTTTTTGACTCCAGATGGACTAGCAAAAATGTATAAAAGGGTTTTCTAATAAGTGTTGGAAATGTAGTCAAAATCCAGGTTCATTTTATCATATGTAGTGGTCTTGCAAATACGTGAAAGCATACCGGATAAACATAACAATGACAATGCAAAAAATATTTAAGATACAAATATTAATGAAACCTGAAACTTTTTAGGTATGATGTACAAGCCAATTGAAAATCAATTTGGGGTGCTATTCCTTCACATGGTGATGGCTGCAAGGATTGTACTTGCCAAACACTGGAAAGAAAAATGCTGATTGTTGAAGAATAGATTTTAAAATTGACTGAATTAGTAGAGCTGGTGAAATTAACTGCTTTGATTAGAGATAATGGACGAGACAACTATATAAGAGATTGGAAACCATATCTATCTATCATCTCTCTCTCTCTCTCTCTCTCTCTCTCTCTCTCTCTCTCTCTCTCTTTCTTCTATCTATCTATCTATCTATCTATCTATCTATCTATCTATCTATCTATCTATCTATCTATCTATCTGTCTTTCTCTTTGTATGTCTATCTTGTTGTTTTTGTTTTTCTTTTCCATCCATCCATCCATCCATCCATCCATCCCTTCTATCCCTCCCTCCATCCATCCATCCATCCATCCATCCATCCCAGGGGTGAAATCCACTTACCTTCCCTACCGGCTTGCAAATGTGTGCACGCAAAGCCTTCTGTGCATGCGCAGAATGTGAAAACTGTCCCAAAAAAGGGACGTCATGACGTCGGTGTGGGTGGGCATGGCTTTGCGCAGTTGGCCCTACCGGCCCGCGCAAGCCGGTTAGAGCCGGCTGCATTTCACCCCTGATCCATATCTATCTATCTATCTATCTATCTATCTATCTATCTATCTATCTATCTATCTATCTATCTATCTATCTATCTAT
>QLTV01001682.1:5015990-5078165 GCA_003457575.1 Thermophis baileyi
GGGTTTGTTTTTTGCGTGTGTGTTTGGTATTGGTAGCCTGTGTGGTTGTCGTGAGTGTGGGGCTGGTGTCATTCTTTGTGTTAGGGACACGTTTGTCAGGAAGTGCGGGTTTCCAAATGGCTGGAAGGCGGGAGGTGTGATCTCGTTTATTCATGCTATGTGGGCGTTTTTCTATCTCTATGGCTTCTCTGATTATTCTGTTGTAGAAGTGTTCTGTTTTGGCAATAGTTCTGGTTTCTTTAAAGTTAATGTTGTGTCCTGTGGCTTTGAGATGTTGGACTAGGGAAGAAGTTGGTTCCTCTTTTTTGATTGAATTCTTATGTTCTTCTATGCGTGCACTTATTCTTCTGTTGGTTTGTCCGATGTAAGTGGTGGGGCAGGCGGTGCACGGGATTTCATATACTCCTTGGTTTTCTAATTCAATTTGGTCTTTGGGGTTTCTTAGGATGGAGGATATTTTTCGGTTTGTGCAGAATGTTGTCTTAATGTTATGTTTGTGGAGGATCTTGCTGATTCTGTCTGTGGTTCCTTTTATGTATGGGAGGAGGGCTTTTCCGTTTTCTTGTTCTTTGTCTTGGATTTTAGTGGGAGTTTCTTTTTGGATTAGGTTGGTGATCTTATTTCTATGGAATCCATTGGCTGTTAGTACGTTAGTGAGAGTGTATAGTTCGGTTTTTATATATATATCAAAGATCCCCAAATCAATAATATGTACAAAGTTCTGATCACTGAATTGAAATGAGACATTTTGGAAAGTGATGCCAAGTGAATCAAAAAAGGTTGGCCTAGAGTTAGGCAATGCTGAAATCAATCAATCAATCAATCAATCAATCAATCAATCAATCAATCACAGAAACAAATATTGCTAGCCTTAAAGCTGCAGAAGTTGATGATAAGACAATGAAACTGTTAACATCCCCAAAGTTGATGCAGTACAAGTGATTCTTATTGTTTGTAAATAGGTATGGAAAACACAACAGGGACTGGAAAAAAAATACCAAGTTCAATTCCAAATACCAAAACGATAGAATCTTTCACAATTATATTTATCTCTCTTGCTAGTAAAATAGTGCACAAGATTTTCCAATTCACCCTTCACCAGTAAATGGGGACAAAAACTTGCCAGGATGTATACATAGGATTAAAAAAACAACAGAGATTCTCAAGATCACATTGTTAACATTTGATAGAAAAAGACATCTGTTTGGGATTTATTGTTATATGAAGTCTTTCAATTGTAGAATGGGTGTACTGGGTGCCTCCTCTGCCTGTAGAAGAATTTGTATGAAGACCAAAAGCCAGCAGTTGGAACAGGATATGAAACAATTCAATGGTTCAGGACTAGGAAAGGAACATATCCAGATTGTATATAATCATGATATTTATTCATGAGAAATGCTCAACTAGAAGGAAGAAAAATTGGAATTAAAACTGCTGAGAGAAACATCATTACCCTTCAGCAGGCTGATAATATTATTTTGTTGGTTGGGAGTGAGCACGACTTAACCAACCTCTTGCTGAAGACAAAAAGAACAGAGTACAAACACCAGTCCGATCTTCAGAATTAAAATAAAAACAACCCACCAACAAAATTATGTCACAGGCAAAAACAACCCAGTGTAAATAAATGGAGAAGAAGTTGAAATAGTAACAAAATGTATCTTTTAGGCTCAAAATCCACCAGGATGGTGACTATAGCCATGACAAAGAGTCATTTCCTACCTGAGATAAAAACTATGGTAGATATAGACAATTAATGTAAATATAGACTATTAATATTGTGATACATCACACATACAATACAGGTATGTATTTGTCAAGGCCATGATTTTCCTGGTTATAACATTTGGCTGTAGAGGTTTGATCATCAGAAGGGGTCAACAAGGAAAAAAATATCCCTTTGAATTGTGGTCCTGGAGAAATTGTTAAGAATACTTTAGATTGCAAGAATAATAAATTATTCAGTACTAAATGAAGTAAAACCAAATTGCTTCCTCGAAGCATAATAATGAATCATGAATCATGAAGCTAAAGGTTACATATTTTGGATGCATAATGTGAAGGAAAAAATCATAGAAAAATTGAATAATAATAATAATAATAATAATAATAATAATAATAATAATAATAATAATAATAATAGTGCCCTTTGGTGCTTTGGAGAATAATTTGACCCCCTCTTCTTTGTGGCAGCCCCTTAGATATTGGAACACTGCTATCATGTTACCCCTAATCCTTCTTTTCATTAAACTAGACATACCCAATTC
Source organism: Thermophis baileyi (assembly GCA_003457575.1). Classification (NCBI taxonomy): domain Eukaryota; kingdom Metazoa; phylum Chordata; class Lepidosauria; order Squamata; family Dipsadidae; genus Thermophis; species Thermophis baileyi. The sequence goes on from QLTV01001682.1 coordinate 5,018,258, forward strand.
CAGCAATGGAAGATGGAATGGGACAACTTGCCATAGCCAACTAGCCATTCGGCCAACTCACCATGGGACAACTTTTGCTGTGGGACAATTCAATTCAACTTAATTATTTGAAATAATTTTTAAAATTATTTTAAATTTGGTCATTTACCTTTCATTTTGTTCCTCGTTTGGCATCCTTTCTTCAACGATTCTATTCTACCAATTCTTCGATATTCGCGTATCTCATGTACTGGGATGAGTTGTCCCACGGTGAGTTGGTCGTGGCTAGTTGTCCTGCTGTGAATTGACCATGGCAAGTTAGCCACAGCAAGTTGACTGTGGCAAGTTGGCTGCAGCAAGTTGTCCTAGACCCCCTTGTTGATCAGCTACCCATCTTCCTCTCTAACCTACCATGAAGTTCTCAGGTTATTCATTCAGAGTCATGGTTTCCTTGTTGAGCATTCTTTTGCTGAGTGGGTGGGAGGCCTTCAAATAATAGCAGCAATAGCAATAGCACTTAGACTTATATACCACTTCATAGTGCTTTACAGCCCTCTCTAAGCGGTTTACAGAGTCAGCATATTGCCCCCAACAATCTGGGTCCTCATTTTTACCGACCTCGGAAGGATGGAAGGCTGAGTCAACCTTGAGCCGGTGAGATTCGATCTGCCAAACTGCTGGCAGCCAGTGATCAGCAGAAGTAGCCTGCAATACTGCACTCTAACCACTGCGCCACCGCAGCTCTAATAATAATAAAAAGGCTGATAGAAAACCAAATGGCAAGATATTATTGTTCTGATAACACAAGCGTGAAAAAATAATAATCAAAGGAGAGTTTGACAGACAATCCTGGCAAAATTATGTTCCTTGGGTCATGAGTCAGAATGACTGAACAATTGAACAACACCAACAAGGTGTTAGCATCTAATTCCCTCATAAATTTCACAGGAGAATCTGGGCACTCAAACACATCTCCTGAATACCAACTCTTTTGAATGGATAATATAATTAAACATTTACATAATGTGTAATTATGATCCCCATGCTGTTTAAAACGATAGCATGTCTGCTTGTATTTGTGAATGTGAATAACAGATATACAGTCTGAAGGCAATTTTTACAGAATCTTGAAGCTGCAATGTATATGAACATACTTGGCAGCCATGCATAGTGAAATCAATAGTAATAGTATATTCTAATCAATATAATCATAAAATATAACATGTGCACAATTTTTTTGGATTGAGCGGGGCAGTACAGAAAGAGTGGTCTAAACAGAAAACTCTTAAAATGATGAGGATGTGGTGGCGCAGTGACTTAATGACACTGATACTGCTGGCCAGAAATGGTCTGGACTCTGGTGGTTTGAGCTTGGCTTTGCGAGATGGAGGGAGTTCCTGTCACTCGCTCTTTAACTCCTGCCCACTCTGCAGTTCAAAAGTAGGCAATATTGCGAGTAGATAAATGGGTACCACTTTGGAGGGAAAAACCTAGCCACGTGTGTGTGTGAGGAAAGTGAAAGCCAATGCTCGACCTGGCTGAGTGTGAGGCAAAGTGATGCGAGGCGAGGCGAGGCGAGACCAGCAGAGGAGCCTAGAAGAGCCAGCAACCTGAGCGCTACTAGTTAGCTGGTGTAAAACTAGTTTGCTCCTCACTGTGTACCAAGGATAGGCACATAAGTGCCAAACAGAATAAACTAGCAATCTAGGCTGTCAGGACTGCGTTGTGTCTAGCATTTGTAGATTTCCAGGATATTGTATGCCATACATTAAATTAATAAGTCTCAATACAGTCGCTGTGTTTTTATCAGTTGATCTTCCTTGTTCCCATTATACATATACAGTATCTCTTCACCACCTCAGGTGAGTTGTGTACTTCATGATAGCTTGCTTATTTATTTATTTATTTATTTATTTATTCATTCATTCATTCATTCATTCATTTATTTTCTGACTCTTCTCCAGGATTCCCACATAGTGCACATTATTTATCTGTACTGTAATCTTGCATGGTTGAGGGAACTGAATATGAGCTGTCCAAAGAGACCCAAGGAGCTTCATGAACAAATGTAGATTTATGTCTATGGGGAATTCCATATTGTAGCCCCAATTGCTTGCCTCCCTTTCTGTTCTAGTTATTTCTGTCCACTTTGCAATGGAATGACAAATGGGTTGAACTGGTGTTTAGTCGAGACTATGGGGACACTGCCAGATATGATTGGTCATTCCCTTCCTATTCATGCAAGGAAGGTCATCCTTGCTGCTGGCTCCTATGCAGATTGGTTTAACAATGCTTGCCTTTTCCTTTTAGGAAATGTTCCTTTCTCACTAGTCCCTGTGCCTTCCCTTTCTTCTTCCAGATGTTTACACACATGGATGACTTCATACCTCCCAAATGCAGACCCTTCCCCCCCCCGTAATCCTAGGAATAACGGGAACAAGTTCTTTCATTCTTAAATCCTTAAGAACATTGAAGCAAGCACGAACTGATAGTTCAGCTTCATAGGAACAAAGTTAGATGCTTGTACATTACAGATGTAACACAAATTAAAAAATAAGGCGAAGAAAGCTTTGCCAGTACTATGACAACAGTGGCAACAGTTGGGAAAGGGGAACATTGTTTCACCCATCCTGGTGAAATGAAAAGGAGCCTACAGCAAGATATAAGGGTTGAACAGAGCTTCTAGAGTTGAGAGCAATCTATTTAGTTGAATATCCATTGTTGGATCAACTTTAAGATTATTTTTTCAATGCAGCTACCAGCTAGTAGAGAACAGCCAGGCAGCCCAGCTGCACAGAACAGAGACCTACCTCTGGTGGGGAGGGAACGTGCCAGGCTCTGCAGCCAGTGAGAGCTGGGACTGCTACTTGGATAGACTGAAATGCTAGGGGCCATCGACTTTGAAGGCCTATGATGGCTTTGGTTAAAAAACATCATTTACTAAAGCTGGAAAACACAGGTGTGGAGTTCATTTGCAATTAGCTCAGAGTGGATAGTGGAAGAGGATAATGTCACCTGCATCTGTACTCAGGAAGTGGAGAGGGGCTTAAACTGGCAAAGGGTCAAGCAGAAAGTGTGGCTTTCGCCTATATTTCCCTAATTATAATTCAATACTTTTAGCACTTCAGCATAATGTACAACTGATTAATGTTTCTCCGAGCTTTGGAGCTCTGAAGAACAGATTTGCTGCCTTCAAATCTCCTCCCCCTCTAAGCACTTTCCCCATTTTAATTCTTTCTTTTGATTCTTAAGGCAATGTTTTCTTTCTAAAACATTGAGGTGCTGTGAAGAGGTGGAGGAAAGAAGAAGCAAACCAATCTACCTCATTGTTTAGTAAAAGTTTAATTTCTATAGAAGAGCTACTTAAAAGCTACTAGTCTCCTGGCTATCCTGGATGAAGAGTAATACATTACTAATTTTTTAAAAAATGACTGTATAGCAAGCGTGAAGAGCATAGTTTCTGGAATGATTTCCAACCTTTTAATACAGTTCCACTCACGGTCATGTTACCGAGAGGGAGAAAAAGGGAAAGGTTTTAGAGCACTGGTAGGACACTGAAGGTTTTTCAGTCTGAATTTTTGTCTCCACAGTTCCTGCCCAGATCCCACCAATTTCAAATATGATCTTTCTTTTGCCAGCTTTCCCCTAGATACCACATTTAGTCCCATTCTCTTCTGTTTTTGGAGAATTATCTGTTGATGGATAGATGTACAAATGAAGTCCTAATGACCTTTAAAGTAATTTCTTTCAATAGTCTATTGAATTGGAAAGAATAAAAAGCTATTTCCAACGTGCAAGTATGATGTGGCGGAACTGTGAATAACTACATAAATTAAAGTTTAAATTTTACTGCTGCACTCTCATAGACATCTAAAAATTATAATCAACCAGCCAACATTTATTTATAACTCGAGACCAAAAACAATTAAAAAAAAAGACCAGCAATACAATGATTATGTGGATTATATGCCATCAAGTCATTGTCGACTCTTAGCGATCACACAATAACTATAAAAAGGAATTTTAAAAATGGTGAGAAAATGCTGAAATAATTAGTAGCTAGCAATAATGTGAGGGAGAAACCAAATGTTTGCAGCATTATAGGCTGTAAAACTGGGCTTTTCCTGCCACCTCCTTTTCTCCAAGACATGCTTATGTTTTCAACAGAGGTGAAACTCTGCTGCCTTCATTGTGTGTACCTAGTGAACACACCATTTGATTGTATTCAATTAATTGATCAAACAAAAGGGGCTTCTGGGTAGATATTTATTTACTACTCCTCTTAACATCTGGGACTAGAAAAAGTTGTCTGCATACATAACCCTATTGACCCTTGCTAATTGTTCCTGGTTTCACTGCTAGCTCCACTGCCAATTGCTGTTTTGATTCTGAGATCACACGAAAGAGTCCTCATTGTCATCCATTGACCTTGCCTCTGTAGAAATTTAAAAGAGGAGGAAGCTATCTTCCATTTTCTTTGCCAGTCACCTTGGCTGCTGCTTTACTGCGGAGTGGGCCCACAATCATTCAAGCTACACACCCTGCCCAGCCAAATGTTGTTGTGCATCCAGATGAGCCCCAGGCTCCCCAATGCAATTTTATTCCAGTCGGTCCCACAATTACTTGTAATTAAACAAATAAATCTCAATTCTAATTAATATCTGCAATGGGATTTATGTGATGAGCCTCAGCAGGATGCGTGTTTTCAGTCTATTTCACTATTTATTGTGCCTTGTGGGTAAATATCGGCAACCTGAATCAATAAATGTAATGGTGATGGAGATCTCCCGTTTCTGTCTTTTAGGACTTAACCCTCTCTTGGGTCTTTATCCTTCTGTTTCTAATCTCCCTTTTTCTTCCCTCTATTGTGCTAGTAGACATATAGAATGGCATTTTAGAATGACTGGCTGAAATTGTATGGAAGGTGATACTCAGTGACCACATTGGAAGGCCACATTAAACCAAGTGAATAGCTTAACGTGGAAAGCATTTTCTCCTGATCCCATTTTAATCATGTGTTGTCTGATAGTAATACACCTTTAGTTCAGGACCTAAATTGGTTCACCAACCATTTGGGTTTTCATTACAGCGATTTCACCCAAAATCTACAGAGTAGTATGATAGCAGTGGAAAGGGCATTTACGCCAGTTAGTTCAACTCCTGCTCGGATTTAAATTCAGCTTTCCCACATGTGTTTGTCTAGCCTCCCCAGAGAATGGGAGTACACTCCCTTTTTGTATAATGAATTTCATTCTCAAAATGTTTTCACCATCACATTTAGTTGGAATCTGGATTTTTGTATCTTAAATCCATAATTCCATCTTCTGTACTATGGAATAACAAAGAATATGATAACCTCTCATATATTTGACAAGTGCTTTTATATTTCCCTCTGTCTTCTCTCTTCAATGTACTCAATTCCATCTGTTCTATCTATTCATAAGAATTGGCTACTAATGGTCAAAGCAAATTGGTGGTAGATAAGAGTCAATGGAATTGAAGGTGGGCTGGATTTAGATCTCTTGTGGACATGAAGGGACTTGAAACTGATGATGCATTTGATGTCTCCCTTGGGCTCAGCCTGCCCATCTCTGTATATTGGACAGGAAAAAGACCAAATGAGCTACTTCTACTTTATTATAAGGCTACATTAAAAGAATATTGCAAGTCTGAACGTGCAAATCTCCCACCATTTTCTTTACAGTCTGAGAAGTTGGGGAGAGTCCCTTCTGAGCCTCTTTCTCCATCTTTTATGCATCTGTGGGCTGTACCCTCTCTTATCTGATGGTTTCCTAGGCAGCATCTCTCTGCTCTGTTTCTCAAGGTCTTCTTATATAGCCTCACAGAAACGAATGTTGTAATGATGGGATGGGAGTATTGGAAGAAACTTTATAGTCAACTTTTGACCTTTCCCTTTGACCAGTAAGACTACAGGTCAGAATTGTTTACATTGATTGGAAGCTGAAGTCAAAGGTTAGGAATGTTTCCAGCCATCTTTGGAGATTCCAGGAAATAAAATTTCTGTATGAAGAGAATGTGCTCCATGGATGAACTCTGACTTTCTCTACTCAGTAGAGGGAGAGTCTATATAAAGATGATTGGCTTAGTTCTCTTCATGGTGTGAGGATAAAGCACTCTAGAGATACATTAGCCCAAATAGCAGTTCACTTGAACTTAGTGAATACATAGCCAGAGGAAAATTAACAATACACACAATGTCCAGAGGTCATGTAATTGTAAGAAAACACTTACCTAAGCAATTTGTTACAGATAGGAGATATGAGAATAAGTTACCACCAGAATAAAGTCACTAATAGACTAAAGAGGTTATTAAGCAAGCTCCAGGAGAACTACCTAAGAATTAAATTGTTTTAAGGGCTAGAGACTGCTGAGTCATTTTATAACATAGGAGTCCTATAACCCACAATATTTTAAAATGACAAAAGAATGATCCTATATCGTGATCTTCAAGGAAATGACATAATGCTATGTTATTAAATGACGTAATGCTATGAGCCGTGGTGGCGCAGTGGTTAGAATGCAGTACTGCAGGCTACTTCTGCTGCCTGCCGGCTGCCAGCAGTTCGTCAGTTTGATTCTCACCGGCTCAAGGTTGACTCAGCCTTCTATCCTTCTGAGGTCGGTAAAATGAGGGCCCAGAGTGTTGGGGGCAATATGCTGACTCTGTAAAGTGCTTAAAGAGGGCTGTAAAGCACTGGGAAGCATTATATATGTCTAAGTGCTATTGCTATTATACCTACTGGAGGCTTGTTCTCTGTTGCATTTGGCCATCTAACAAGGTGAATCCCGGAGAGCCTCCAAAGTAGGTTGCATACACAAAGGAGATAATACTTGCTATCTACAAAGCGTCTCTCCCCCCCCCTTAGTTTTTGAGGTTTCCATGGTGAAAGAAGCAGTGAAATAACTACTTCTTTCTAGCTAGTGGCTCTTCATTAGTATTCAAATAGATTCATAAATATTCTCAAAAATATTATTCGTATGTAATCTTGCAAGAAGACGTGCTTTCATTGGGTACAATGCATGACCCATGATGACATCTTGCTTTTTTTCTCTTGAACGAAGGTCAAGTTTAAAGGAGGCTTGGGAGACTTAGTTTTACATTACCTCCCCCAAGTGATTTGCAGTATCCTTCTTATCTCCTTAGTGACATATTATGATAGGTAGATAATGCAATGGCTGTGCTTTGGAACATAGTTAAAAGAGATGAGAAAATCCTACATGTTGAACTTCATCATCCCAATCTTTGTTCATGGGTTCTAGCAAAGTCTCCTCCAAGAGTATAAATTCATTGCCCATAAATATTATCCTATACATTCATACTCCTCTGCTTATTTGAATATCCTTTGATATATATGTGGTTTCTTCCCCAAACCCAAAAAACTTTAACCTTAGACTGTCTACTGTCGACCTCACCCCATTCCTAAGAGGTCTGTAAGGGGCGTGCATAAGCGCACCAGCGTGCCTACCGTCCCTGTCCTACTGTCCTATTGTCCTCATCTATCTGTATTCACTTTGATTATGTTTATACCTATACCTGCTATTTTGTACATGTTCGACAAACAAATAAATAAAATAAATAAATAAATAAGAGGTATATGGGTTGGGTTTACACATTATGCTGAACAGTAATATGATCTTTTGTTGTTGTTTGGCTGAATTACTTGTATGAACTCAGCCTTAGCAAGGTGAACTACAATTTTTTCTACAAAGATGGGCAAGCTATGAGTTGCCCTAAAATCCCATCCTTGGAAACCCCCCAGAAGAAATGGAGTAGAAAAGGGGCATGGGGAATGGGTGCCTTAAAGTATTGCAGCACCCATCATTTCTCACCACCTGTCTTGCCAGATGTCACTTTTTGCCTTGAAAACACTTAAAATAGCAAAAAATAAATTAAAAAAAATGATCATAAAAATTCAGACCCACCCACTTTGAATACCACTCATTCCCTGGCAAGAGATAAAAAGGAAGTACAGCAAGAACACAAAGTGTGATGTGTCAACTCAGCCAACCATAACTTATTCTCCAGAATTAGAGTGTCTTGAAGATGAATGGTGGGAGGTGGTACAGTCAGAGTCTTTACTAAGAGAAAAGTCATACCTGGAAAGACTCCATACCTTGAGTCAATTTCCATTTGATGCTCTGATGCTACCAGCCAAATTTAAACAAGGCTTTAATGGGGAAAACTCTTTTTTTCCTCTTCAGAATCTTTTTCCAGTGTTAAAAATGATTATTTTCATTTTCACACAAGAGGAAGGATCTTCCCGGCAAAGGCAACATCTGAAACTGGATTGGATTAAAAAAAGAAGAAGGAGAAAAAGCTTATTGATGACAGATTATTGCATGGACGTGGACTGCAAATATTATTTTGCATCCTCAAGCGGTTCCAAAATATCTGCTGCAATGAAAGTTCAACACAGAAGTTCTCTAAGGGAGAGGTAGGCAGGCTAAGATTATAGGATTTATTTGGGTTCTTGAAATGGGTTGATAAAAGGCTGAGATGGTTATCCAGAATAAAATACAATGTATTTTTTTGGAATGAGGTCAGATATAACTTTGCATCTCAAAGAGCAACATAATTATTCACTATGCCTCATGATTGCTTTTTTGAACCAATGTACAAGATCAAATCTAAAAATGAACCATTCTAACATGGCTTTAAATAGTAGAATTCAATTTGGAATCCTTTCATATGGAAAAAAAGAAACTTCCCGGATTTATCTGCAACAACAGCAATAACAACATGAGCTTTTAAGCAGTCTAACAAAATTAAAGTACAAAATGTAAAAAAAAAAATTAAGAACATAAAATAAATATTTAAAACCTCCCTGAAAAATAGATTAGTCAGAAAGACTTGTGTATTATGAGTCATTTAAAGCGACCTTTAGGAATAGCAAAGCTAGCAACTTTTTCAGCTAGTGAGACTCAAAGTATTATCAGGTTGAAAGGAATTCTCTATGCTAGAAATACTACAAAAGGAGTCACTGAGAATCAGATCCCTATCTAGCACTCACACAAATTGTTGGGAATATTTGAAAATGTAATATGCTGCCCCCTGCAGCCTGGGGGAAAATATCTCCAACTTTCATATTTAAACCTTGCTTAGGCTATGAGTCTTGTTTTAAAAAGGAAGGCATTGCCTTTGGAACAGTGGTTGGTTGCTGCCGGTTCGGACCGGTTCTTTAGAATCGGTAGCTCTGACTCCAAGCCAAGAGAGAACCGGTTCTCTGTATCCGTGAAAGTGGGCCCGCCCGCCCGCCCCTGGGTTATACTGACCTTTATCTCTGCTTCCGAAGCCCAGCTGATCAGGGGCGACCGATTGAATTGCCGCTCCGCAGCTGTTTTCCGTGCTCCTTGCCTAGTTTGCAACGCGGAACTGCTTTTTCCCCCCAGTACTGAGCATGCCTAGAGGATCAATTCCAGGAAGGGACGCACAAAACGTGCACTTCCATCGCTATGTGAACGGTGGGGAAGGTAAGTAGAACCCACCCCTGCTTTGGAAGCTAGAGATGTAAAGTATTATCCTCACTGAAATGAATCATATTAATGGTTAATAATGTGCACTTTATCATTGTAGCTTTTGGCTTTTTCCCTGGCTGCTGCTCTAGACAGAATTAGGTTTTGCCCAGGTGCTGTGGAACTTGTTAAATCAACTGTTTGAAAATAAAGGATTGTCTGATGGTTGTAGGCTTTTCTATGGATGGTTTTGAAATGAATATGATCTAAAGGAGCTCATTTAGAATAAGAGCATCCATCAGCTTTGATTTAATATGAGAAACGATTTAAACAAGGGAATTTTGGCTAAGATAACTCTCATGGTTTCAGTTGCATTTGGATTTATAGAGTTAATGGCTTTTTGACTCTATATACACTTTTCCCTTTTATGTTTTGTCAGAGGTATAGGTACTGCAACACATAATGGCTCTTTGTTCATGCCAAATGCTAAGGTAAAACTAACAAGCTACATTATAGCTTCACCCAATAGCTTGATTCACTAAACATTTTAAGGCATAACATGGATTTTATAATGTTGAGACAGTCATTGTGGTTTGTAAATTATGGCTTATGATTTCTTTGTGAATACAGCCAGTGTTTTATTGTAGTGTCAATCAATGGGAAAACATTTGGATTGAGGGCACAGTGTACAGACTGATGGGATTTGACTCATCATGCTGTATAAGTCTGAAAGCTCGAAAACTGATCATTTCCAGCCCAGTGAATGATTGTTAGAAAACTGTGTGGATGCTATTCTCTTATAAGTCAATAAAGTGGCAGAACTGAGGGTCGACTAAGTAGCTGAACATTGAATAAAAAGCGGCAGCTGTAGAAAACCAACAATGGGTCAGAAAATGAACTGGAAGAAAGAAGAAAAACTGAGACAGGAATTGGAATTACTGTAAATAACTGAAAGAAATAAATAGCAGTAGAAGGGAAGTGATGTGATCTGAAGGCAGGCAAAGTGTCACGACATCAAGCTATTGGCAGCACTCTGATGAAACAATATAGAAGGCTCATTGGAGAAACAATTTTGAGGCAGATAAGGAAACTGGATGAACTTTTAGGAAGAAATACTGTATTTTCTCCCAAGGAGTCCATGTCATCATGCTGGCTGGGAATTGAAGTTCACACAGTTTCAAGTTGCTGAGGTTGAGAAACTGTCAAACATGTGAAATCTCACTGCTACTGATTTCATACCACCTTCTCAATAATTTTCTTAGGAAAGGAAAGGTTGAAGAATGGTGAAAGTTGTCAGATCTGGCTGGATCAAGAAATGGTTCAAGAGAGGATGTGTCACCGCCTTTAAAAAAAAAACACAGCATAACATCATCTCTTTGAAAAATATCCATCAATCTCATCCGGTGCTCTCTTTGTCTTCAAGTTCCAGAGGACAATATATACGGTAGGTCCCACATCTCCTGCAACAGCCTACCCAACACCTCTTGCCATATACACTTCTTTCTATCATGGCTTCAATTTGAACTCCCATGAATCTTTCTGGAAGTTCAATAGGGGTCACAGCCTTTTCTTGTCCTCACATGCCTCTTCCACTCACCTATTTCATTAGAAATAGCCACCACATGTAGCGTACTTTTGGGGGTTTTGTTTGGAATCTACATAGTTTATCTTACTAAACCCACATATAACACACATATAAAAGATTCTACCCATTAAAAATCTTGACTCTGCCTCAACTCCTTTTACCCTCAATTGAATAAATGGTTTTCTTCAAAGCTTCCCAGAAACCTCCCTGCATTTGTTAGTAAGCTTTCCATATACACACACTGTACTATTGCTGGTGGCGATGATGTTCTTCTTCAGCACTTGCTGGCTTTCACCCAAGGTGTGCAATCTCCATAGTCTCACATCTGATTCCTTTACCTCAGTTCTGCTATTACTTCAGGCTATTTTCATCCTGGTTCCAAGAACAAAAGACTGCAAAACTGCTGCAGTCTCATACCGTTCCTTCTACAGTATGTTGCTGGTCTCTGTGAGTTCTCCTTAAAGATCTGATCTAAAATGTTTGGCTTTGTTTGTATTTCTCTAAATGATTTCAATAGAGCACTATGACCTGAAGATTGGGACCAGGCTCCAGCCCATCATATCAGTCTTCTTCATTGCCTTCTGGCTGGTAATGACAACCGTTACATCTTCTCTGTTATCCATCTGTGGCCATTTACACAGAGGACATCATATATACAATTCAGCTCCTGACGGTGCAGTTTTCTCCAATTCTGTCTTTCAGTGGATCTGAGAATGGTTCCAGTTTGTCAGTCTAGTTCTTCTCTTTTATCTGAATTATATTATTTGGGGCATTTCTTTCTTCCCTCTCATATTGACTCCATTCTACTTCTAATCCACACCCATCTATCACTCTCGTCTTAGTTAATTTACTCAGTTTCTTTATCACTTTGCTTCTTTCACCTCCTGTTAACAATTTATTATCTCACCAAGTAAAATCCTGTTCTAATCAAACCAAAAACACAAACATTGGCTAAGCTAATTAAATACAATTACCTAAACTGTACGCTATCTTAAAAGAACCACCGTAAGAACATGATTGTGGGTGGTGGAATTTAGTAGCCTTTTTCCTTCCATTTGCCCATCCCTTCTATGATAACTTTCAAACTGATAATAAAATATTAGACAATCTGTATTTTTTTAAGAAACGTTTTCAAGGTTAAAAGAAGGACAAAGTAAAGAAGGATTGAGAAATGAAACAAAATAGGAAAAGGTAGAGAAAGGTAATCTGATAATCTAGATATATTCAGTATGGTACTTTCTATATGTATGGATTATCACCCCTATGATCCCTTATGCCCATCATGATCCAAGCAAGAAAGAATGATAGGAATTGAAGTCCAATGCATCTTGAGTACACCAAGTTGGGGGCAGGCTACAGTAGAAAATTGTCTACCTTGAAATCTCGGAAATCTTTCTTGGAACAGCAAACCAATTAAAATAATAATACAAACTAATGAACTAATAGTAAGTAAACAGCTAATTATAGAAAGCATGTTCATATTTATGTTTTTCACTTAATTTGGCTAGCTATATTATCCTCAGCTTATTTTATCAGCATAGATTTTTTTTTAGTTTATTTATAAGATTATTTGAATGATCTTTTGCCAATCTTTCCTTGCCCTTTAGAAAGACTTCCACTTAAACGTGTTAGCCTTTCTTATAGACAAAGAAAGAATGACAGCACATAATTGGAGCTAAATATTATATCTAAGTGCTCTACATTTTCAGAATTGCTTTGAAGCTTGTGTCTGCTTTAGATGTGAGCTTTTTCTCCTATTAAAATAATAAAACAACAAAGGTTTGGGAGGAAAAGGTATTTACACTATACATAAATCTTGTAAACTATTATTAGATCTTTGTTCAAAGGAGTAAAATTTCCATTAAATATTTAAAAAGATGAATAAGAACAATTAATATTTGAGTTCCCACTTTTAAGACGATTATTTGATTTTTTTTTAAACCATTGAAATTGTGTCTTTAGGAGACAAATCTACTGGTTGCTGAAGAAAAAGAGTTCCAGGTATACACTCCTTTGACTTCTTAATTTGGAAGGGTATTAAATGGTATTAAAGTCTAATGTTAAAAGGAGAGTCTGAAAGTCTCTTTCTCTCCCTCGCTCCCTCCCTCCCCCCCCCCCCCCCCCTCTCTCCCTCCCTCTCCTCCTATCACTCTCTCTCTCTCTCTCTCTCTCTCTCTCTCTCCCTCCCTCTCTCTCTCTCTCTCCTCTCTTATAGAGAAACCACTATAATTAACTATATAGTTAACTTTCTGATAATAAGTGTGAGTACTTAAGGATGAATATTTGCTTGCAAGTGTAAATGTTAATTAATTTAGCATTTGTGTTATTTGTTTTATATTTTAACAACCAAAATAAATAGAAAAAAGGGAGAGAAGAACAGATCAATGTAAACGAGACAAATGGTACTATTGTTCTAATTTCTAAAATGTACTGTTTTAAAATAAACAGTAACATTAACAAAGAATGTATAGTGTTTAATGATAAGACATGGATTAGCATTATAGGAACGGACTGGGAATTGTAACCATTTTTAGCTATATATTTAAGCAATTAGAGAAGCTTAAATTCTTTAACCTTAAAGAGCAGTTGAGAATCAGTTTGGTGCAGTGGTTAAGGCACTGGTTAAAAATTGGGATACTGTGAGTTCAATTCCCATTTTAGGCACAAAGTCAGCTCAGTGACTTTGGGCCAGTGCTGTTCCCTCAGCCCTACAAAGAGTGAGATGATGGCAAACCACTTGTGAAATAATGTTGCCAAGAAAAGACTAGTCCAGGCAGTCATCAGTGAGATCTGTTCAATCTCTGATTGAATACAAATTGATGAATAGCAATAGCACTTAGACTTATATACAACTTCACAGTGCTTTACAGCCAGTGGTGGGTTTCAAATTTTTTTACTACCGGTTCTGTGGGCGTGGCTTGGTGGGCGGGGTAGGGGAAGGATACTGTAAAATCTCCATTCCCTCCCCACTCCAGGGGAAGGTTACTACAAAATCCCCATTTCCTCCCGATCAGCTGGGACTCGGGAGGCAGAGAATAGATGGGGGCGGGGCCAGTCAGAGGTGGTATTTACCGGTTCTCCGAACTACTCAACATTTCCACTACCAGTTCTCTAGAACTGGTCAGAACCTGCTGAAACCCACCTCTGTTTACAGCCCCCTCTAAGCGGTTTTACAGAGTCAGCATATTGCCCCAACAATTTGGGTCCTCATTTTACCTCGGAAGGATGGAAGGCTGAGTCAACCTTGAGCCTGGTGAGATTCGATCTGCCAAATTGCAGGCAGCCGGCAGTCAGCAGAAGTAGCCTGCAGTACTGCACTCTAACCACTGAGCCACCGAATGCTCTTTGTACTCATTTGCATGGACAGTTTAGACAAATTGACACAGTAAATTCCTCAGCCAAAACCAGCTGGACCATCAGGTGAGCTGTCTAATAAAATTTAAGCAGAAGGAGCTTGGCTTTAAGGCTAGTTGAGTGAGTTTCCTCACACAGTTTTTGGGTTCTCAGGGAAGGAAAGTCTTGTTAGGTCCTAATCTGGTTGGGGTCCTAGAAATTTCCCTTATGGTATATTCCTTCTACTGCCATTCTTACTTAGAAATATCTAATGGCTGCCTAGAATTTTTTCTGCTCTCACTATAGTGTGCTTGAAACAGTACTAAGAGGAAGCTTCTCTTTAAAGGATCTTTTTATAATTACAGTACTTTCTATCTCCTGGGCAGGAAGAGGAGAGAAAAGTACAGTGATAATATACTGCAGAGATCAGTATGTCTATCTAACAGCTGAATTTGTTCAAGAGTGAACAGGCTTCTAAAGGATAGTTGATATAAACAACATACACATTGACCTACAAACAGCCTACGAACCTCTCAGAATCCAAATCGACCGCAAAGCCAACCAGAGATAGCACTGATCCTCAACCAACCCCCACAACCCCCACCAGCAGTTCACCTCCCAATCAGGGGTGGGTTCTGCTTTTCTTTGCTGCTGGTTCCCTCAGTGACTTGCCGTGTGGGTGCGCGCACTTTGCGCGCGCTTTGCGCACGCTTTGTGCATGCTTTGCGCATGCTTTGCGCACGCTTTGCGCACGCTTTGCGCATGCTTTGCGCACGCTTTGCGCACGCTTTGCGCACGCTTTGCGCACGCTTTGCGCACGCGCAGTGCTTAAAAAATCTTCTGCACATGTGCAGAAGCAAAAAACAAGATGGTGTCACCTACGGTGCCACTGAAAGAACCGGTTTGGGGGTGTGGCAGGCCTGGGTTGCTGCCGGTTCTAGCGACCCAGGCCGCCAAGTTATTACCGGTTCTATAGAACCGGTCCGAACCAGGAGGAACCCACCTCTGCTCCCAATGACCCTGACCTGATGTAATCTCATCACAAGACCCATCACAAGACTCACATCTGACCCTTCACAAGACCCTCACTTGACACACCCACACCTGAAGCCCTTATAAACAGAAGAACATTGACATTGACATCCCCTAAACTCCAATGAAGATGTTACCTAGTCTGGTAACGAAATGTTTGGAAACCAACCCACAAGCTCAGAGAACAAACCCTCATCTTCAATTTATAATCTTCTAAGTGGCCACATGAAATGTTAACACTCTTTTAGTAGAATTAGACGGAAGTGTTTGTGCATGTATTTGAGTATACCTGAGAGTCAGAAAACCTGAGTAATGATTAGTGAATGTTTTATAATTATCATAAAAAGGAGATTTATTTACAGGACCTATAGTATACTTAGTCTAGAGTTAAGTACATCCTGTGGGGTCTTTGATATTCTCTGAGCTTGGTTGTTTTCTTCAGACATTTTGTTATCCAACTAGGTAACATCATCAGTACTAGAAGGGAGTGGAGTTTGTTGTTTTTCTCTGTTTTTATATAAGTGGCTAGGAGCAAACCCAACTCCCTTCCAGAACTGATGATATTATCTAGTTGAGTAATGAAACATCTGCAAAACAACAACCAAACTCAGAGAGTACCAAGGACTTCACAATTCAACCCTGACCTACAAATATCATCTTCTGTTGGTAACTACATCCTACCCAGAGGTGGTATTCAGCCGGTTCGGTCCGGTTCGGCCGAACTGGTAGCGGAAAACGTGGGTGGCTCCGCCCACCTGCCACAGCTCTATGCTATCCTATTTGTGCATGTTTTTGAGGCCGGGCACATGCGTGGAAGGCTCTTACGTGAGTAAAGCGCATGTGCGGGAGGGTGTGTGCATGCGTGCACGCTCACATTTGCGAACCGGTAGGAAAGGTAAGTGAAAACCATCCCTGATCCTACCAGGAAAAGAGTTAATAAGCAAGAACTTCACGAGTGAACAAAGGCAAAAGGATGACTCTGATTTAGCAATTTCATCGAAAAGAGCAGGCCAAGTGAGAAACAAAGGAGACATGGACTACATTCTTAACTTTCTATTGACTGCTCCTTGTGGTCAGTAGGCCATGAGGTGTTGAAAAGCCAGTGTCACTCAAGTCACACCTCCACCAGAAAGTGCAAACTGAACAGGAGTGAAGGAAAGCAAATGGAATGAAATATCTTGAAGGAGGTAGTATCAGGGGCAAGTAACCAGGAACAGGACTTCAGTTCAAAGTACTTCATTTTTATTACATGCTACCTATACATAAGAATCTGATCTACTAATGCTCAAGGTAAATTGGTGCTAGATAAGAATAAGTGGAATTCAAGTGGGGGGGGGAGGAGGAGGGCTGGACTTAGGTCTCTTCTGGGAGCAGAGCAACTCCAAACTGATGATGCATTTGATCTCACCCTCAGGCTCAGTCTGGTCCTCTCCTACAGGTAGGGCTGATCAGAACTTCTGAACAGAAGCAACAGTGAAATCTGTTGCAAGATTTGCAGCAGATTTTACTGTTTTTTCCACTTACAACAAAATGCAGCTTTATTTGAAATAATATTGCATCCAAATATTAATCACTTTACTGTGGATGCAAAATAAGTAATTATCAAAATAATATATTAAAAGTTACACCATAAGACACATTTTGAGTATAATTATATCCCCAATTAAACAAAACAAAATCTCTGTTTTCATTAAAGTCTTCATATTTCCTCTCACCTGTACTCCAATTATTTCTATTTTTAAGTTGTCCAATACATTTTTTTTAGCTGTCAGCCTTCACCTACACAGAGTTACCTTCCCAATACTGTACAAAAAAAATAAGCTGGATAACATGGTACACTTAATTGGAGCAGACTTCGTTCTCCATCACTTCATCCTGTTCCCTGAGGTTTTGTTTTTTGTAACTCATCCAGGGATCTAGCACGTACGCTTCATGCCAACCCTGGGCAGATTAAAACCTAACACATTCTAGACTGAGAAGCAATTAGTCAGTGTAAATGAAACTTTTAATTGCATCTATGATTTATTGAGCTGGAGTTGAACCATTAAGTTTAATTCATGGACATGATCAATGAGCTGCATAGAATGGCGATTTTTTTGTGTAGGTGTGATTGAGGAGCCACTTCCATCTGGGAGGGTTCACACCACATTTATTCATCTGAAGGAACCATTTATATACCCGCTTTACTTAATCAGGAGGGCTGGACTGTCATGGTTGATGCCAATCTTGCAAGATGTAAGAAGGGAATCAGTCAGCCACCAGTCTTCTTTGTCCCCAATTCTTTCATAATATCTTTTCATAGACCTTATATTTGTACTTTAAAATAATGCTATCTGTGGAAATTAGATGCTTCTTTCCAAATAAAGTCACAATTTGCCAAATAGCATTTTTTAGATAGTCAGAGAGATAATATTTAAAAGTTTTCTTGAAAATGTCTTTTCATTAAAAAATTACCCTGGAGCACTCATAACATGTTACCCATCAACACATCAATCCTGTTATTATTTTAAAAATCAATTACCAATGTCAAATTCATCCTTCAACTGCTGCTCTTTGATGTATTATATAGCTTAATCATGAAGTAAGTAACTGTCAGAAGTTTTATTTCAATCTTCAATTGAGTGTAGACCAGGGGTGGGCTTCAAAATTTTTAGCAAGGGGTTTTCTGCCCGGTTGCTGGGTGGGCGTGGCCATGGTGGGCGTGGCCTAGTCAGCCTCCTGCACCATGGTGGGGGGGTTGCCCTCCCTGGGCTCTGGAGTCTTTCCTCGAGCCTCCAGGAGGGCGAAAACGGCCTCCCCAGGCTCCAGAGGCCATTCCCGAACTTCCGGTAGGCCCGTTTTTCGCCCTCCCGAGCCTCTGTGCGCATTCTGTGCTTACCTGCATCCAAAACGGGCCACGTGGGGACTCCTGGGAGGGGAGGGGTGGGGCGGGTGGGGCCAGCCAGGAGTGGGATTTGGGGGTTCTCCGAACTGCACAGAATCTTAGGTAGAGGTTCTCCTGAACCCCATGCAAACCTCCAGCAGCCCACCCCTAGTGTAGACATCAATCTAACCACCAGGAAAAGAATGTTACCGCCTCCAAGAAAGCCCTAGTAGGAGTTTCAGAATGTTGCCTTGTGGATGGTGGTAGTATAAAAAGCATCTCCCTAGGCAATTTTAAGTATTTATTTATTGTTCTTCTTCACATGTACATTGTTGCTTCAATTTTTTCTGTGTCCCTTGAGTGTTCTTCCTTATAAGTTAAGTCAAAATGACCATCTCATAATTTTAAGATGGGAGGATTTTCAGATATGAAAATTGCATCAATGTATATTTTTACAAGTCACGCCACAGAACTTTTTCCAAAGATTCAAATAGCCAGGTATTATTGTTGTCTCCATATTTCAGTAATCCACTATTAAAGCTGGTTTCAAATCACCCAGTAGGCTGGCTGAAGGTTTTCAGAGTATTATCGGATATTGCATATGGAACTTCTATCCAGCCATCTAAACTATTATTTCTCCTCTTTGCTTTTGTCTCCTGCATTTTGAAATGTCAGAGATTCTCCTATCTTCTGGACCAACACTAGAGGGAATGAACTGAAGGGAAATGCATAATCTGATCCACTGGTAGATTATGCTTTGTTAATTGCAGGACCACACTGCATTTCTTGTACAGTTCATGCTCTTTATCAAAATATTATCGAACATGTTTTCCCATAAATGACTTATAATACCTTATAGCATCATCCAACAAATATTGTGCCAATAAAGCAATAATAAAGATAGGCTTTACCTATCTTTATTGTATGTAAATAATATAGTACTTCAATGCTGTGCTGACAAACCTAGAAGACGCTGTAAGACACTAATGGGGAAATAGCCTTGAAAGTCGTTGGAATAGTTCAGCATCCATATCCACTAATTTCCCTTTATTACTGACTTAGATTACAATCTTGTGATTACAGTATTTGAGATTAAATCCTACTGAACTCAGTGGAACATCTCTGAGTAGATATGAATAGAATTTTTCCGTTACATTTCCCAGTAATTCAGTGCATGTAATAGAGGTAGCCCTCGATTTACAACAGTTCATTTAGTGACCGTTCAAGGTTACAACGGCACTGAAAATGTGACTTATGACTGTTTTTCATAGTTACGACCTTTGCAGAATCCCCATGATCATGTGATCAAAATTCCGATGCTTGGCAATTGGTTCATATTTATGACCTTTGCTATGTCCCAGGGTCATGTGATCACCTTTTGTGTCCTTCTGACAAGCAAAGTCAATGGGGAAGCCAGATTCACTTAACAACTGGATTACTAACTTATCAACTGCAGTGATTCACTTAACAACTGTGACAAGGAAAGTCATAAAATGGGGGCAAAACTCACTTAACAAATGTCTCATTTAACAACAGAAATTTGGGGCTCAAATGTGGCCGTAAGCCGAGGACTACCTGTACTATTAACGTGGGAAATGCATTGACTGCCAATGTACTTCTGGGTGCAACTCAAGATGCTGTTTGTCACATTTAAAGGCCTTTGTGACTTGGGATCAGGATGCCAACTGGCCTTTTACCAGTTTTTTCTACCTGTCTGATCCAATGTGACAGGATGGGCATGCCTTGGGCCCTGACATCAGGGAATGCGCCCGCCCTATGGAACATTTTCACTCAAGAAATTAGGATGACCCTGATGCTGCTGGACTTTTGGAAGACCCTAAGGATCTGGTTCTATGTCCAGGCTTGGGGTCCCGAGTCTATGAAAGATCCCATTGCCTGGTTGTGCTAACAACCATTGATTGTGATATCTTCTCAGTTGCTGTGTATTTTAATTTTTGTATTTTTGATGGGAATTTGTTTTTAATTTACTTTAAGTTGTTCACTGCTCAAAGTCAGTTGCTGAGATGGGCAGCATACAAAATGAATGAATGAATATCATTTCCCACTAGTCTAGAATTATTTATTTATTTATTTATTTAGGTGGCGCAGTGGTTAGAGTGCAGTACTGCAGGCTACTTCAGCTGACTGCTAGCTGCAGTTCAGCGGTTCAAATCTCACCGGCTCAAGGTTGACTCAGCCTTCCATCCTTCCGAGGTGGGTAAAATGAGGACCCAGATTGTTGGGGGCAATATGCTGACTCTTTGAACTGCTTAGAGAGGGCTGTAAAGCACTATAAAGCGGTATATAAGTCTAAGTGCTATTGCTATTGCTATTTATAGATAGATTTCTATGTACACCCAACACCTTCCCTACTAGCCTTTTATGAATTAGTCAAGTTGGTTGTTTGAATGAACTTTCAAAGTTAGATTGGTTGGTATTTAGCAAACTGGTCAGCCATCTAAACATACTGTTGTAACTGGTTCCAGAGGGCCGGGGCAGCCACAGAGAAGGCCCTCCCCTGTGGGCCCGCCAGCCGGCACTGTTTAGCCAACAGGACCCGGAGGAGACCAACCCTGTGGGATCTTACCGGTCGCTGGGAGCTATGTGGTAGAAGACGGTCTCGAAGATAACCTGGCCCTGAGCCATGTAGGGCTTTAAAGGTAATAATCAACACCTTGAATTGTGCCCAGAGACCAATAGGGAGCCAGTGCAGCTCGCGAAGAATTGATGTAATGTGGGTGTACCTAGGTGCACCCACAACAGCACGCGCAGCCGCATTCTGGACCAACTGTAGTCTCCGTATTACACCCATCCTGACATTGCTGCATGGGTTATTGATATGTTTTGGGGCCCAATTCCAAGTGTTGACTATTATCTGGTGCAAGATCACGATGGGCTTGACCCTTGTAAGGTCCTAAAGATCTGGTTATGTGCTCAGGCTGAGGTCTTGAGTGTGCATAGGGGTATGCTTCTTGGTTGGGTTAGTAATTCAGGCTTAATGTTTCTCAGTTCTTTGCATTTTAACTTTTATAATGTTTGTAATTGTTTTTATTTTACTTTAATTCTGTTTGCCACCCAGAATAGTTTGTTGATGTGGTAGTCATATAAATTGAAAAAATAAATCTCCTTATGATCTCAAGGTTAGAACCATACATGGTGAAGAGCCGAGGTGGCGCAGTGGTTAGAGTGCAGTACTGCAGGCTATTCAGCTGACTGCTAGCTGCAGTTCGGCGGTTCAAATCTCACCGGCTCAAGGTTGACTCAGCCTTCCATCCTTCTGAGGTGGGTAAAATGAGGACCCAGATTGTTGGGGGCAATATGCTGACTCTGTGAACCACTTAGAGAGGGCTGTAAAGCACTGTAAAGCGGTATATAAGTCTAAGTGCTATTGCTATAGTGCTATTGCTATATGTAATGATGAAAATACTGAAATACCGAAATATGCATTGTGAGTCATGATACAATCTCTGTCCTTTTGTACTTCCATTCCAACATCACACATGACAACATAAAGAATAAAGCTTGCATCATGATGCTGTGATGCTTGTCCTTTGCCCTCCCCACTTGTGCCCTCAGAGATGCCTACAATAGTGGGAGCTTCTCCTCATTGTGTCTCTTAGGCTCAAGTGTGTCATTTCTCACTTGCTCTTTTATCTGCCAAACAAAATCTTTGTATGTTGCTAAATTCTTGTTGATATTTGGAAGTGGGATGCACCAAGCATAAAATGAAAATAAATGGCTAATACTTCCTAATAATGCCTGATTTCCTGATTTGATATCCCGTATTAATTCTAATTATGTATGTAGAGTCAGGGCATTAATCAACATGTTTAAATGCCTTCTTATATAACAATTCTGATGTTCCAAGCAGCTGGAAAAAGCAGTGTGCTGGAGATATGCCTTTCCCTTACTGGGTTATCTTAGCTTGCAGCTCCTTTCATGGCAATCATGCTCCTCATTAAAGGGCCTGGGTGCTTTCAGATTATTGTGTCGTTATGCAATTGTTCTCTCTTTACTGAAAGTTATGGGGGTGGGAGAGATAGGTTCACATATCCTTGCCTTTCATTTATAAGCCTTGCATATTATTCCACTGCTTCTTTTTCCATCTCAATGAATATCCAGAAGGAATATGTCCAGTGTTTTCTAATTGGTAGCCCTAGTGACTTCTGTCTGAAAGCATGCACGGCTTTCACTAGCAGTTGAATATTTCAGAGTTGCACTTGTATAGTAGTGAGATACAGATCTATCAGGTCACTCTGCCTCACCTGGTGGCCTTCAGGTACATGGGAACTCCCAGAAATTTGACACATCTGGAGGATATCAAGACAGGAAGAGTTTGGGCTACTCCAATTAAGTAATTTGATGTAGTACTTAGGGAGATTGGTGGCATATAAATTTATGAGTAATAAATAAATAACTAACTACTGATACAACTTATCATTTTGGTTGTCATCAAGAAGTATTTTATGTAAATACCCACAATCACCCAAATCCTGTAATCATCCTAGGCAGTGGTGGGTTGCTACTGGTTCGCCCCGGATCGGGCGAACTGGTAGCGGCGGCGGTGGGATGCTCTGCCCACCTGCCCGGACGTCTCTGCGCATGCACAGAAGCTTCTGCGCATGCGCAGAAGCCTCCCAATAGCGAACCGGTAGCGACGGTAATTGAAACCCACTACTGATCTTAGGATTTTATAGATACTAGCTTCCTGATGATATGGATGATACAATATGGAGACTGTATTAGTGCAAAGTTGCTATGCTGGAAATACTTTAATCTAGGATTCTATT
This sequence comes from Thermophis baileyi, assembly GCA_003457575.1. NCBI lineage: Eukaryota > Metazoa > Chordata > Lepidosauria > Squamata > Dipsadidae > Thermophis > Thermophis baileyi. Next base: position 5,041,314 of record QLTV01001682.1, read on the forward strand.
TTGATTTTCCATTTTAACTCCATTCTTATTTGGGCAGGCATAATGGAGGTGTCACAATCTTCCAACTCTGGAAATAAGTGGCATCTTTCCACATTCTGTTTAAGGAGTCAATTGTGGAGAGGTCTGCAAACATTTTCCCAGTGAGAAGGAAACACTGATTAATCTGCAAGTCTGAGTATAATTGCCTTAGTGCTGGCAAATATGCCCTAAAGAAAATACTTTAAAGACTGGCATATCTATTGTGCAGAGAAATTGGACAGTCTAATCAAAATGAACTTCTTAAAGCTGCTAACTTTATCATTAGAAGGTCACTTCTATTTCCAAATAATTTTTGGTTAAGCTTCTTCCTTCACACACATCTCCAAATCCCATTCAATTGTCAGAGGATCAAGATCTGCTCCGAAACTACTGGAAGCAATTTTGACTTTTCTATTGTTGGTGTGGAAGGATGTAACTATTGTCCATTTCAGTGGGTCTTTGTCAAATCTCTGCCAGAGCCTGAAGTTAAATCATTGCTGACTATCTATGTTCAAGCTGGCACCCGGCTCCTTTGTTCTTTGAAATACGTGGGTTTTTTTTCCCCACAATTAACCCAGAGAAAACCAGAAACTATTAATATGACTGAGAGGGACAGGGAGAGAGGGAAAGAGGGTGAATTTTGCCCAAATAGAGTTTGAGATTGCCATCTTGGAAAGAAAACTTCCTGCACAAAAAGGTTTTTTGCCGTATCACTGCATGGATTTGCCAAATATGCCAGAAAAGATGTCTGAAGGCAGAGATTCATTTGCAAAAAGTAGTGATAAAATGCCAATGTAACAAGTTCCTCACAGATTCAAAAAGAGTTTAAGAACATTCTCAGTGAATGCCACCAAACATCAAGAAAACTAAATTTAAGATGGGTAGTTCCCTCCATACTCTCACAGGGATGACAGCAAAGCGACAGGAATGCCTCACACTTCATAAACAGCTCTTTTAGAAAACCTGCTTCTTGCAGCCAGAAGCAAAGCATCTCCTTGCACGTTCGCAGGAGTGTCAAACTGGCGGCTCGCGGGCCGGATGTGGCACATGCAGGCCATGCCCACCCCAGCTCCACGAAGGGAAAAAAATATCACAATACGTCACATGATGGCAACGTGATGCCGCGAGTTTGACACCCCTGATCTAGAGCTTCCTGATCTACCAGTTGAAGGAATGGCTTCCAGGTGGATACCCACCACATCCTTTGTCTTCCAGAGAGTTCAAGAAAACAGGCTCCAAACCACTCTGGGTGAGATTATCCTAGAGACTAATTAGGCTGATTTTGCTCTCTGTTGACTTGATTTCCCCAGAGGTTGTAGTGTGTTAAGTCTCACTGGCATATTAGAGAAAATTATAGGACAATATATTTATGCTGCATTTTATTCCTTAGTCTCTCTTCTTAAATTTTATTAATTTCCAAATGACTAAAAAGAGAGTCTGTCCCTCCCCTCTTTATTTCACTGCACCCACTTTCTCTAATACATGGTGCCATGAGCAAAGGAACAGTATTTTGCAAACACTATTGTATCTTCCTGGAGGTCTTTTCCTTCACATGCATTCTCTTCCATGGCTATCTCAACTTCCTTCCTTCCTTCCTTCCTTCCTTCCTTCCTTCCTTCCTTCCTTCCTTACTTTTTTTATTTTTTCTTTTTTATTTCTTTTTTTTTCTTTTTTCTATTTTTTTTTTTGTTTCTTCCTGGAGTTTTCTTCCTTCACATGCATTCTCTTCCATGGCTATCTCAACTTCCTTCCTTCCTTCCTTCCTTCCTTCCTTCCTTTTTACATAGTGGCTCAACTATTGATATTTCTATAGAACCATCTTCCCTGCAAAAACCAGCGAACACATTACTTGCTTTCTCTTCCTTTACAGTTGATAAAGTATTGTACAAGACTATTTTATACTATAAACTTGCCATCCCAAAATTTTTCTCCCCTTTCTGTAACTGAGCAATTGTTCTTCTTTGCAAATGCAAGAAAATAATCTAATAGAGTTGGACTTGATTCACCGTCACAATGTACGAAAGCTATTTTTGTAAAGAAAATGTTAGTACTTTGGTTCCTATGTGCTTGGATGTAGTCAGTAAATGAATTCCTGTATTCAGAAATTCTTGCATGTACAAGACAATGGTGCCAAGATTCTGTGTTCTTCTCTTGGAGTTGCAAGTGCTAGTTGCAAGTGCTATATAAATCAACATCATAAATGAACAAATGAAGCAATGAACGAATGAATAAATAAAGTCTGCAAGTGTGTGTGTGTCAGAATGTGCACTATATTCAATCAAATATCAGGAGAGCAGTGCAACAGTTCCCCATATGTACTATGAGAGTATGAGGATGGTTATCCTGAATCTAGCTTTCCAGCAGTTTCTGCAAAGAAAACTAGAACAGGCTATTTGTCTACTATATCAGTTTTACTCAAAAGGAATTGGATGTGCTGTCTTGCTGTAATTGCTATGTTCTCATGTTGCTGTGCTCGATTGGTTATGGTTTATTTTTGCTTGCCCTACTCGCCCTGTGAAGCATTTTCTTAAGGCTGTTACCAGCCCTGAACTGCTCCCCATTTTTTTATTTTCATACTTTTCTCTTGTTTGCCCTTCACTCACTGTTTCTTTTATCCATCAAAGTCCAGTTCTATTCACATATAGATATTACCAAGGACAGTTTGGCTAACTAAAGCGCTGTATTCTTTTGTATTTTCATTTGGTTTTTTCTCTCCAATTAAAGGTTCAAGGCCTTTTTGATGGCAGGTGAGGCATAACTGAATATCATTGCAGCACGTAGATTTCCATTGAATGAACAGAACATTACTTTACATTGGCTGTCTCTAAACATTGGCAATTAGTGCTTAGAAGAGTAATCCAGGGATCTGACGGAAGGAAGTGACTACTGTAAGTAGATACTTAGGGGCAGACAATTTTATCGTGAAAGGACCAAGATGGAGGAGCTCCTCCCTAACTGGAAGTTACCCCAACCAAGTGCTTTCCTCAATAATTAGCAATAGCAATAGCACTTAGACTTATATACCGCTTTACAGTGCTTTACAGCCCTCTTTAAGCGGTTCACAGAGTCAGCATATTGCCCCCAACAATCCGGGTCCTCATTTTACCCACCTCGGAAGGATGGAAGGCTGAGTCAACCTTGAGCCGGTGAGATTTGAACTGCTGAACTGCAGCTAGCAGTCAGCTGACGTAGCCTGCAGTACTGCACTCTAACCACTGTGCCACCTCGGCTCTAGGTGGACAATATTTTGGTCTTTGCTTTTTTAAAAAAACCTCAAGTTCTCATGATGAACTACCCTACATGCTAAGATGAACCTGATTTCTTGTAGCTGGTTCTAGGTATTTAGACAACATTAACTAATAGCAGGGGTGAAATTCAAAAATTTTCCCTACAAGTTCTGTGGGCGTGGCAGGGGAAGGATACTGCAAAATCTCCATTCCCACCCCACTCCAGGGGAAGGATACTGCAAAGTCCCCATTCCCTCCCCACTCCTCGGGGAAGGATATTGCAAAATCTCCATTCCCACCCCACTCTGGGGCCAGCCAGAGGTGGTATTTGCAGGTTCTTCGAACTACTCAAAATTTCCGCTACCCGTTCTCCAGAACCTGTCAGAACCTGCTGAATTTCACCCCTGACTAATAGCAAATAAAAATGAAGGCAATGAACTAAGACTAGTGCTTAAACTATCAACCAGACAATGATAGCACATTTTGCTCTTACGGGTGCTACTGATGTTTCAGCAGTGAGATGAATAAGGCGAGACATGGCAGGTTGTTTCATCAATTCTTTGTTCCAGAAGGATAAAGGAACCACAGCTCATTGTCTCTATTAATCAGAATCTCTAAAGACAGCAAGGAAATGAGAACGCCCAAATGTCTGGTAGGACTATATGAAAGGAGAGTGATTTGCAATCATTTTCTTCAAAATGCTACTATCTATTAAAAAAACATATTGCATATGTATCTAAGATTACACATATACATACATGAGTGTATAAACATCTGCCTGAAAATAAATTACTCAGCAAGCAATTATTCTTACCAGAAAAAGGAGTGCATAAATACAAGATATATAATTTCTACCATCACCACTTTTCTGGAACATAAACTTCCAGTAAATTAGAATTCCCTGCTGAGTAATTCACTTTAAATTAACCATTTAAACTAGAGCTACTTAGGAGTAAGCAATTTTTATCTATGTCATTATTTGTCCATATTCTGTGTTCTTTCTTCTATAGCTAGAATCCATTTGGCCAGCAATAGCACAGGTGGGACATTAGAAGTGAACCAACAAAGGTGTTACATGAGCGGAAGAGCCAAAGTGCATTGGCTGGGCTTATAGAATGTGGATCATAGAATGAGGAAACTCCTTGCACTGCATATAACCATATGTACTTGGCTCTAATCAAATGAAACCTGATTTTTCCAACTTGTCATTCCAATATTAATAAATTCAGAATGAATGGAAGGATCAATACTTCTTCTCTCTCGTAACATTTAGTTTGGCTGAAAGGCCCCCAATTTCCTTGCTTTGATCAATGATCAGACCAAACCTAAATACAGGTAGACCTCAACTTATAACCATTTCTTTAGTGACCATTTGAAATTATAACAACATTGAAAAATGTGAGTTATGACCATTTTTCACACTTACGACTGTTGCAGCATCCCTATGGTCATGTAAATCAAAATTTGGATGCTTGGCAACTGGTTCATATTTATGATGGGAGCAGTAGCCCCGGAGTCATGGGATCAACCTTCTGACAAGCAAAATCAATGGGGCAGCCAGATTCACTTAACGATGGTATTACTAACTTGCAGTGATTCACTTAACAGCAAGAAATGTTGTAAAATGGGATGAAACTCACTTAACAAATGTCTCACTTAGCAACAGTAATTCTGGGCTCAATTCTTCTCATCGTTCCTATCACCCATCTCCTCCCACTTATGACTGTATGGCTGTAACTTGTTGCTTGTATCCTTACGATTTATATTAATATTGATTGTTTCCTGATTGTTCATTTGTACCCTATGACAAATTAGGTGTTGTACCTCATGATTCTTGATGAATGTATCTTGTCTTTTTATGTACACTGAGAGCATATGCACCAAAGACAAATTCCTTGTGTGCAGGGGTGGGTTCCTCCCGGTTCGGCCCCTTTCTCCCGAACCAGTAGCGGCCCGCTGGTGATGTCACAATGACATCACCGAACTGGATCGGTTGGTGCCGGTCCGTGGGGGCCGCCATCTTTTTTTTAAAATTTTTTTTGAATTCCCCCCCCTTCTGAGCATGTGCAGAAGCCGACTTCCAGCTCTGTGCATGCGGTCGCCATCTTTTTTTCGGCTTCCCCCCCCCAGACTTTTTGTTACTGTGCAGGCGCGCCCATGCAGCGTGGGAGGGAGCGAACCGGCAGCGAGGTAAGTTGGAACCCACCCCTGCTTGTGTGTCCAATCACACTTGGCCAATAAAGAATTCTATTCTATTAATTGCGGTCGTAAGTTGAGGACTACATGTAGCCTGTTTTCTCCATCCAGTTATTAGCATGCTCCTTGTTATTGTCGCTCTTCTTTCCATTCAGCAGTCCAAGTGAGGGCATCTCACAAGGCACCCAGGGGGGATGTTCTGTTCCTCATACCACCAGCATATCAACACCCTGCCTACCTCACCCTTTGTGTTCTTATTTTATTTATTTATTTATTTATTAAATTTGTATGCCGCCCAACTCCCAAGGGACTCTTACTTGCATTACTAGTTTTTGAAAGGTTTTTTTGAAAGAGTTGGAATTTGGTTAGTCCTTTTTGTCTTTGCTATTAATTTTCTTCCTCTTTTTTTCTCTCCGTCCTGAAAGCTAAAGGAAAGCTCTTCCAGTATACCCTGCAGCTCTAGTGGCAGAATTAAAGAGGTTTCACTTTTGCAACCAAAAGGTGTGCGTAAGAGGGAATGAAAGAAAGCCTATGTTTAGCAATTTCAGAAGGTTTAATCTCTTCTGGTGTTTTGAAAGCTGAGTTATTCTCCAGGGATATCTGCAGTCCAAAGTGCATCTGCCGTGAGTGGGAGAATCATGAACACCACTGTCAATTCAGGTTTCCCTTCCAGAACTCAAGAAGTGTGAGGAAGCTGTATCACTGCCTTTCCTAGCACTGCGGTTGGGATATAAAATTATCTTTGCAATGCAGGAAAAACAAGTGGTTTTTTTTTATAGCTTTAAATAGGAGACAGAAAATCCACATCCAAAGTACAAATGTTGGCTTCCATCCAAGGAATGAAAAGTCTGGATTGCCTTAAAACTTCAAAAGTACCAAAAGAAAATATCAACATGTTATTTTCTAGAGATAATGTATCCTGATCTTCAAATAATAGTAATGGTAATAGTAAGAGGAAATCAATTTGAAATTTATTATGTTTTGACAGTCCAAATAGAAAAAGGTGTACAGTAATATATCTTGAGGGACCCATGATGAAAAATTTCCACCAAGGGAAATCATTCAAAATTTGGCACTAGACAATAAATATGTAAAATGATATACATTAAAGTAAAAAAAAACAACCCACCCTAAAATCTCCCTTCTAATAGGTAGCTGCATCTTTAAAAAAATCTGGCAGTTTTCACAGTTCAGAAGCCTTCTGTGTTTAACTAATATATAATTTCCCCAAATGATGAAAAATTATTCTCTGCAGTTCATTACAGTTCCCAATATCCCTTTTGTGTATGCATTGTTCTCAACCAATCGTCTTTCATTCCTCCTTCCACAACACTCAGAAGGGATTTTATAATGCAACCTAACGTAATGCCATTAATCTGTAGCTCCTTGGAAGGGTTTCTACATGCATCTTAGTGAATACATCATTGTGGTCATGAACCTGCTGTGTATAAAGAAACTCATTTATATTCTTAGAAAATATTTTGCCTTAGCACAGAGTGAATCTCCCATAACTAGGCTGCAAATATCTGGACAAGTATTTTGTGTATCTTTTCAGTATTGATGCCATCTTGTATTTTTCCAGATATGATGCTCCTACCATAAATCTTCTCATAGAACAGTCTCTCAATATTATTTTTCAAACAACCAGCAAAATAAAGTCAAATTAATGCATAAAATACATGGCTGTTGGGGCAGATGGGATTATTATATTGCTATATGTTATCAACTAATTTTCTTTTTGTAGAGGGAAGAATAAAGAGTTGGTGTTGTAGTTGTTAATTCCCAGCTTCGTATATACATGGCAGGATCTGAGACTTGATGCAAAAGATGATCAGTTTATATCCAAGCTGGAGATAACAAGGATAAACTGATATTAGTTAATGTTTGGTGTAAGATCTAGACTCACAAAATGTGCTCATTATATCATACAGTTATGAATACCTTCCTAACAGACAGGAATCAGCAGGTGAAGCTAAGCAGAATCACATCAGATACCTGTACAATTAGCACAGCTGCCCCCCAAGGTTGACTTAGCCTTCCATCCTTTCTAGGTCGGTAAAATGAGGACCAAGTTTGTTGGGTGCAATATACCGACTCTATAAACCGTTAAAGAGGGTTGTAAAGCACTATGAAGGGGTATATAAGTCTAAATGGAAATCTAGAAAGGTTGATGATGATGATGATGATGATGATGATGATGTTATTTTGCCTTTCTTGGATGCTCAGGACAGGTCCTTAGAAGTTCTCTTGCAGCAGGAGGAGGATAATTCGCTTAAATAAGATTTCCAGCAATAGCAACCTTTCCCAATATTTCATTCCCCAAATATGCTGGGAGATGTAGTCCCTTGACTTCTAGAATACATCAGACTGGAGAAGGTTGCCCAAGAGTGAAACTAGTAGTCCTTTTCAGTGAACGTTTGAGCACATCACACTGTGGAAGCTACTTCATGAAGTAAAGCTACCCCCTTCCTTTCTAAAACTGGAGTGGGAGCATGGTTTCAGTATTTTATGTAGCCTCCTTTGACACTTGCAATTGCCAGAAGAAGTTTTGCAAATTTCAAAGGATCCTGTGAGTGATGAAAAGCACTTCAGCCAAGCAAACTGTATCACCGCTTCACCTGAGTGAGGCATTCCCAGGCTGAAGCTCCCTATTGAAGTAAATCAAAGGAGCTTTGTATAGGCTTCAACTATTCCTAACAATTTCTTCTATGCTGAGAAAGGCATTCTGCAGTTAGCTTATTTACCTACCCAGTAAGGCTTGACTTACTGCTCTGCATATCACATTTGCAGCTGGGTTTATTCTACAAGTGAGGAATCTCTTGTCACATTCCTGATCAGAGAAGGGGGCACATCCACAGAGTATTTAGATTCCCCCCCCCAAACCAATCATTCCAGAAAAGTGGCAAGCAGTTATTCAACTGCTTTTCCCTAAATTAGTATCTCCCCCCACATACCTGGCAACATATAAATATGTGGCAATATAATTCCCAGAACACACAAATAGAGAACACTCTGATAAAAAAAATCTTAAACCAAACAAACCTCTGAGATTTATAGTCCACATTCTATCTGTAGGGCAGCAAACTGGGGAGGAAGAAACAAATTAAATATTTAGTATAAATCAATCTTTATATATGGTGTCTGTTATTACAATTCCTACTTCACACAAACAATATGTTCTTGAAAAAAATCTGTCTGTTGACCCCTCTGGTTACTCTTTTCCAGAGTAATGTCATGAAGATGTAATTGTCTTTTTCAGCAGGAATGTTAGACTATTGTCTGCCTCGGCCATCAATTGTGAATGTCTTTATATAATACATAAACTTTACTTTTTAGGTATTTCAAATGATTGAAATGTTCTTTCAAAAATAAGCAGTATGTAGAAGGAAGGAATCAGAATTATAGAATCGGTAAAATGGGGGCCCAGATTATTGGGGCCAATATGCTGACAGGAATCATCAGACCACCCCCCTCCCCCACAAAAAAACCCCACTGCCCAATCTTTGTTTGAAAACCTCCAGTGATGAGGTTTTCTGCTACCCATGATTCCAGGTAGCAGAATCTCACAACTCTCATGGTCAGGAAATTCCTCCTTATTTTAGGTTTGTATCTCCTTCTGTAAAGGTTCAACCTATTGGTTCTTGCCCTATCTTCAGGAGCTAAAGCAAATAAATCCACACCATCTTTTCTTGATAGCCTTTCAAGTATTGGAAGACTGCTACTATGTCTTCCCATAGCTTTTTCTCTCTTTAGGCTAACCATAATGAAATCCTTGAATGGTTCTTCATAGGATTTAGCCTGTAAGCCTCTCACATCAGTGTCCATCTTGTATTGGAGTGACTTGAATTAGACATGGTACACGTAGTTAGACCAGTGCAGCATAGACTAGAATTATTATTTCCTGTGATCCTGACATTATGTTTCATTGGTTCTTTTAACAATTGCAGCACACAACAAAGTCATGCTTAATGTGTGATCTATCAGGACATCCAGATCCTTTTCACAAGAACCACTGACAAGCCGGACTATTTTGTACCTGAGTATTTTTAGTTTAGCTTTTCTTACCTAAGTGCAGAATCTTACATTTCTTGTAGCAATCTCCCTACCCCTAGCTCAGACTGAAAATTTAAGGACTATCTCTTCTACTTTTTCATCTAAAGTCATTTATGAAAAAAATGAAGAGTTCTGGGACCATGACAGAACCTTGAGGCACCCTGAATAATTTGTTCCCTATAGACCTAGATCCATTAAGCACCATGTATTGGATACAGTTGTTCAACAAACTGCAAATCCATCTGATACTGGTAGTAGAGCTTCTCTCCCACATTTTTCATCTGATCCAAGAAGGAGTCTATAGTCAACTTTATCAGTTGCCTTATCAAAGTCTAAGAACTCTATATTTACACAGCATTGCCCTGGTCTAGTAATCTAGTCACTTTGTCAGAAACAAAGCAGTAACATTTGTCCAGCATAACCTATATTTAATGCAAGGTTCTAGTAACACCTTGTTCCTTTTTAAGTGCGAGCAAGATTTTCCCAGGCACTGATGCCAAACTGAGTGGTTTGTCGTTTCCTGGGTTCAATTCACTTTTAAAAGACTGCATAATATTACCTCTTCTCTAATCTTCTGGCATTTCCACTACATTGCAGAAGTTCTCAAAGACTTTGAGACCATGTTGTCCACCACTTCCTTTAGCATTGTGAGATATAATCTATTTGCTCCTGCATTTTCTTTCTCTCTTTTTCTTTTGTTTCTTAGTTTGTAGTTTTAGTTTGTTTGGGGTTGTCTCTTTTCTAATCCCATACCTATCTTGACCTGCATTTCTCTTCTATCCTCCGTGGGACAATTTCCTACATCTTAGTCCATGTTTTCCTTTTATAAAAGAAGAGATACAAAATGGGAATTAAGTTGTTCAGCGTTCTCCCAGTTTGTCACTATCTTGCTATCCCCCCCCTCCAACCAGCAGAATAACTGCTCCCTTGACTTTCTTTTTGTTCTCATATACTCAGTGTTTTCTTTCATTGTTTGCATTCATTATAATCTTCAACTCATTCTGAGCCTTAGCCTTGATGACCCCATTTTACAGATTTACTAATCTAAGCTATTCCCTGATATTCTGCTTTTGTTATATCTCCCTTTTTCCATTTTTTAAAATCTTGTCTTTCTTATTTCTCAGTTTAACAGAGAGCTCTTTATGCAACCATGCTAGTTTCATGAGAAGTCATCATTTTTCTTTCTTTTGGGGTTTTCTTTGTGTTTGAGCCTTTCATTATCTCATTTTTCAGAATTTCCCAGCCCTTCTGAACAGTTTTTCTCATTGGGATTTCCATCCATGGTATCTTTTATAACCTATTTTTCTTAGCTTCTTATTGAAGTCAGTTTCCTGGAAATCTATAATACCACTCTATTTTCAGGAACAGCCCCCTTTTTAATAAGGTTTCCATGAATAGTTATGGGTAAAAGGAATGAGACCACAGCGGGGAGGGAGGGGAATTAAGGTTCAGCTACAACTTTCATACATGCTCAGAATGTTATCCAGTAATGAGTCAGGCAGCTGGGCTGGGAGGAGATACTGGTCTCATGATGCTTCCAGTTGGCTTGCTGCATTGGGAACTCAGTTGATCAAAGTTCCTTCTAATTTGCTGACATGTGCATACCAATTTCAGAGAGCTTAGAGGGAAGACATGCCTGCTACTCGTGCTGTTTCTGGAACTATTGGCTTTGCCCCTAAGCAACTGGAACCCCCCCCCCTTGAAAAATATAGATGGCTTTGTCTGAATGTTGATAACAAGTCATTTTTGAACCTTGAATGCAAATTAAAAGATTGTCATTCTCAATAACTGCGATTACTGAGGGTTACACTATAACTTAAATTTTGTAAAAAAAAACAAAAAACCAAGTATTTGACCCATTTCGGATATTTTTTTGGAATGTTTGCATATTTTTGCCACTGATTGTTTGGAAACAATCAGTGATGCAACCAGTAAGGGTGTGATTAATTTTTCACACTGTCCATTGAGTGTTGGATGAATCAATCACATGACTTCGATGCTACATGTTCAGTCAGATTCCCTGTACATAGCACTAGGACCAACATGAGGCTATCATCATAATGAATTGCCAAGATCTGAAGGCAGTCAGAAAATATGAAAGGAGGGAAATATTTTTCACAGGATTGCATGTACTACTGAGTAGGGATTGACTGCTGATGGCTATATGGACAAACCCTTTGGGATGGGATGAATCAAATTCATACACCAAACTGCTGGTTGCCAGCATTTCACTAATTGCAGCAATAGCAATATATCCCCTGTGGATATAATCCATTCCTGTGTGAATTTCTTTTTTTTCCTGAACTTGCCAACAAATAGCAGTGTAAAAACAAATTGCCCTCTCTCCTTTGAAAAGTGGTTTCCACATTGTTTTACCCTCACTATTATTTCCAAAGCTAGGTTAATAAAGGGACTAAACTGACAATTAAATACTGTAACCTGTCAGAACTGGGACATTTACATCTAGCTGGTATACAGAAAGAAGCAAAAAAAAAAAAAAAAATGAATAATAAAAAAAAAAAAAAAAAAAAAAGGATTAATCAGCCATCTCCATCCTTTTGTCATTTAGATATTTCAGATCCATAATGTCAAAAATTCCCAACTATTATGAACATATTATTTGGGAATTCTAAGAGCTATAGCACCATGAATGTGTGAGAAGTTGGATTAAAAGACAGTGGAGTCATGTACAGCTGCTACTAATGGAACAATTATGCAGTATTATTCTAATATGTATATCAGATAGGGGAAAAGGCTAAGATATTAATATTTGTCTAGGCCTGAGATATCTAGAGACTTCTTATGATCAGCTAATTATAGTGACTAATGTTGAATATTGAATATCTCTATACATTTCTGTGCTCTTAAATTTGGACTACCAAATGTGATTTCAAAATATGTCATCAAGTTAGACTTTGGGTGGACCAACTAATTTAGCTCTTGGATCAACATGACAAACTATTTCTTATCGACAAATAGCACAGACAAAGGGATCAGGACTTCAAGCTGAAGCTAAGGGTTGTACATTTTCTTTTTCTGGATCCTGAAACATGATAAAGCTCTGTATTTTAATGTAGACTTTGTGTGTGAATATGCCCTTATAGAGGATGCTAGAAAACAGTAATCTCAGTTACTTAGAAGCTTCATGTATAATTTGCCAAAGGCCTGATGGGTTTCTTTACTGGCAAATAGGAGAAATGTGTTGAGAACAGTGTTGCATCTATTTATATATGCAGATACATACATATATAGATATATGTTTATAAATTATGCATGCATTTTAAATAGAACTTCAGGACATTTCACAACATTGGGGAAGACTTTATAACCAAGTAATCCATGTGCCTGTTCTATATATTATGAAACTGAAGATTCTTGCTGTCTTTCTTATTGCTGTTCCCCATCCCCCCCATTTTAAAAACAAAGAGATTAGAGGGTTCTTTAATTAGGATACATTTTAAATGGGGAACTGTCCTCTGTCAACTCTGTCAACTCTTCAAATGCAAGACTATCCCCTCTTGTTTTAAATAGAAGAGGTTAATTTTGATGCTCTTAGAACATTTTAAAAAGTTTCATGTAGGAATGTATTTTCAAATGTAAGAAACAAATTTTCCGCTAAGCTATGAAGAATAAATTAGGGATCTGCGTAATACAATGAATCTAAACCCTGGTATTCATTTTAACTTTGAAAGAAAACTGGGAGATGAAAGGTGAGAATATATATGCTGTGCATCTCTCCCTCTCTTTCTCTGTCTAATAGAGGTGCAATTTCTGCAAAATTGCAAATACTTTATAATCACACAGTACTGAGCAAAAAGAAAATGTATAGCTTGAAGGTGAGGAATAGATTATCAGGGTGTCAAAATAGTTTTCCACAAAGGAAAGGAGGCAAGCAGCATTGTCCTCCCCAAAAATGTCCTTCCTCACAATGTGGCATCGAGGTCATTCCTTGAGACCAGCCAATCAGTTCTTTCAGTGTCCCATAGGCAAAGCTGTTTATCCTCTCTATGTCCTTTAAATGTATTTGAATGAATTTTATATTTACACAAATGGTCACGTTTTCTTGTGTGCGTTATCTTCTTTATATTAACTGGCACCCTGACAGCTACTTTGTAAACATCAGGAGCTCAAGATGTTAAAGATGTGAAGTGTCATAACTTTTGGGTTTTGTACCTGTAAATATTCTCATTGGCTGTTCCTCAGTTTTGTTTCTGGAGCGTTTTGTTGGATATACTGGTGGTCTGACATCTTGGCCCTTCTTCCCAGGGACCTCCTGGCTCCAAGGCATGTAAGTGGTTGAATCTGCTTGCCAAGTTACTATCAATTTACTTAAAGGATTGTTGCTCTTTCTAAAGAGTTGAGAAAGAATGGACCCACCAAACGGGCCTCTCCACTCAATGTGTGAGGAGATCTGTGTCCACCCTTCTGCTTTAGGTTATATTTCTTGATTATATTTTGGTTATAGCTCTCTTAGGTGACCACAGCTACGTGCTTGTTTGGGAAGCAGTCAGGGGCCTCCTCTTTTATGCAACCTCTGCTAAGATTGTCGCATGACCCTAAGCAGAATAATTTGGCGGCAATATAACTTTTCAGGGAGTCCCCAAACTGCCCATTTGGTGCACATTATTTCCTTTCATGCACAAATTTCCTCTTTTTTTGATTTCTAAGTTCTGACACTCTTGAGGTTGCCATAACAACAGGCGTTAAGAGCTTGTTGACACTGCCCTGTTGTGCTAATTGCACAATTTCCTGCTGCTGTTCCGAGCCAGTTTTTTTTTCCCCTTTGAAAAAGCTGAAATTGTTTTTGGCTGGTCCATTTGTTATCTCCTGGTCTCCTTGGACTTGGTGAGGGGTTGAAAGGAGAGAGCAAATCAATCAGAAAAGCTCCAGGGAAAGGTGGTTTAGCCTTGCTCTTGAATGGAGATCTAGTTGATATATGGCAAGCCAGTCACAATGGGGCAGCCGGCATCATTACACCTGCATTGCCACTGTATGATTTAGGAAAATGCGGCCTTTGCTTTATGTTCAGTAAACAAGGAATTGCTAGTATGGTCCTGAAGATCCAAGTGAGAAAGTCAAATCAAGGACTGATAGCATGCCCTATCAAAATAAATTTGTAATTAAAAAACCCCCAACATTTTGGTTTGTTTCCGTTGGGTATTTTAATGTTCATGTTACATTTATTTCCTGAATTCTTAACTTGCTTTTCTTCTATTATGGAACTTGAAGTAACAGAATAGCAGGCTCTGACCAGAATCAAAACAGCTGTAAGGAGGCTCCATTGTGTGCTTTCAACCCATGGCCATTTGAAAGAAAAATCATCAACAACAACCCACAGATCACTAATTACTGGAGCATATTTTAATGCTATGAGTATGGGAAATAAACAAGATTAACTTACACTTTCAATGTAGGAAAAAAATATGGCTTAATAGGTATAAATAAATGAGGCCTGGTAGAGTTATTCACACGCTTGGAATACAGTGCTTGAACACTAAGCTATCTGAATGCATATCAGACCTGCAGGTGATACAAAATTGGATTGGATAGCTAATAATATAATCATGTAAATGATCTTGATGGGTTACAGAAATGGGCTGAACATAACAGAATAAAATTGAGCAATGACATGTGCAAGGTTAGCCAGTTAGGGAAAAAACCTTAAATGTATAGGTGTTATGATGGGAGATATGTGATTTAGCAATACTACATGCAGTAAGAACTTCAGGGGGTTCAAAATCTGCAAGATGATAGGTGCATTTCTGCAATCTAAACCTCACTCCTTTTATAAGTGTTGATGTCACACCCAAATACTAAAGGGACAAACATGGAAGGCAACAATGTATTTTGCAGATATTGTCCCTGTCCTGCAGATGCCCATAACTATAGGGAAAGGGATCTTGCATTTAGAAATGTTCACAGGTGAAAACAGTGTGATAAAGTTCAATGTCAGACTGCATCAACAGAAATCTTACAGGAATAATTGTTCTGCTCTTTTCTACATGGTAATTTTTGATATTAACTACTCAGTCCAATTGTGAGTGCCACAATTTTAAATAATAAGCTAGAACCGGGAACAGGTGCAGAGAAGGACACAGAGGATGAACAAGGAACTGGAAACCGTTCCATATAGGAAGAAGCTGGGGGAACTGGATGTTTTTAGCCTTGAGAAAAGACAACTGATGGAAAATATGATAAGGTTTTCCAGAAACCCAAAGGAATATCTCACAGAAGAATATCAAGATAAGATCTCCCTTGTTGCAAAATGCAGAACATGATGTTTGTTCTTTATAAAATAGTCAGAGACATTCAGTTAAGCAGCAATTATTTAGCTTATTTATGTAGTCTTTATTAAGCAGTTTGCGTAATTTAAAAGGCAGTCTCTCTAGGATTATCATAAATCCAGTTTGTTCTTATAACAGCTTTCTGAATGCAGCTGAATCATCAAGATAAACATAGACAAGCTTCTCCCTCAATTGTTGGAACATAGCTGGATTTTGAGGAAGTCAGAGGCCAAATGAATGCAGGTTGGGTTTTTATGTTTTGGTTTGCTTCTGCCATAAGGGATATCGAAGTATCTGCTTCCCAGATTTAATATCAAGAATTACTAACTTCCAATCAAGCTGACCAATGCATCATATATGGATGTAAAGTGTATCGATTAGGAATAGTTTATTTTCTGGATTTCAGCATTCTTTCAGGATCTCAAAGGAAAATACACAATATTCCCTTTTCCCATTTTCCCCTGCAACATTAACCCTGTGTAATAGGTTGGGTACAGAGTAACTGGCCCCAAGTCACCCAGGGAGTTTCTAAAGTGGCTAAAAGTGAACTTGAAACTGGATAGCCCCAGTCCAACTTAACTACAATACCTCTCTGCTTTTATAGTTCTGCTATTTAGGGTAATTAGCACACATTCTTATAGTACAGTTCTTGCGTACAATCACAAAAAGAGATGACAAAGAGTTTCTTGATTCTTTGATAATTCCTCTAAGGAGCAACTCTTATAGATATTTGTTAGCATCATTAATAAAGGAAATGATAATTATACAGATCTCTTTAAAGGGTTACAAGTCATGCAATTCAATCACGCATTTTCACACAACCAATATCCCATTTATGTGAATCTCTTACAAGATTTTCCCTTCTGAATCCAAGAAGGCAGAATGTTTCTTTGTAAAAAAAATCTTTATCCTTTCTGGAAATAGCCAGAGAAACACAACCTTGTTCACACCTGATAGTTTTCTAGGGAAAACAATCAAGTTCAGCTTTACTATCTGTAGGTATAAATTTCAAATATACTCCAATGTTACAGAAGTGGTACATTTTCTTTATCAAGATCAAATATTTTGCCTATAAGTTTAATTTTTCCCATTTTAGAATCCATTGCATCTAAAATATCTTGACTGTATTGACCCCAGAACTGTTTCTCTGTACAATAAATGCCTTGGGTGGGTTTACTCTTTTACGTCTTTGCCAATAAATCAAAACCTCCTGTGCCATTTTCGCAGGCAATAGAGTAAGCAAACAATATGCATGGTCCCAGTAGTGTTTACAATTTGGGTAACTCTTCATAGTTCATAGTTACATTAATAGAGGTTCACAGTTGCCTTATTTTTGTTATGTGGGGAGGGGAGAAGATGTCCCTTGAATCCAGAGTTTTTGTTGATATATGTATTGTGCCATTGTGACTCAAGCTCTGCACTTTATGTATTTTTGTATGATATCATAAGACCTGTACAAAAGGGGCAGAATTTGCATCATGATATCATAGCATACATTTCATACATTGTTCTACTCGTCCAATGCTGTGTTCACTATAAACAATTTAAACCCAGCAATTAATCCAGTTGCGTTTACAGTACTTTACAAAAGAAATGGATACAGTAGACAGATGTCCAAACCTGGTGGGTTGCTACCGGTTCGCACTGGTTTGGGCAAACCGGTAGCGGTGGCGGTGGGAGGCTCCGGCCACCTGCCCGGACGCCATCAAAAATGCTCTGCGCATGCGCAGAAGCTTCTGCGCATGCACAGAAGTGTTGCGCCCTCGTGAAGCAGGCCCATGTGCCCACGCACCTGCGCGCCCCCGTTCCCAAACCAGTAGCAAAGGTAAGTGAAACCCACTACTGGTCCAAACAACAAACAAATGCAGAAGATTTCATTTTCTCTTGCAAAGAGAAATACTGGTATAACATCTGAGCGAATTTGGTTCTAAAGTTCCAGTTTTTTTGTGTTGGAGTTTATTCTGTAGACAATACGATGGCCTTTAAAAGTCACCTGCTCCTTCCTTTTTCTCTCTGTCCTGTGGGAATTTTACTTACAGCTTTTAATTCTTTTCTTTTTCGTTGTTCCTTTTCACAATCTTTTTTAAAATAATCCCTTCTCAAATGATGGTTGGTCTTCGGCTGCCACAAGTGCTCTCTCTTCTGCTTCAAAAAGTTTCTCAGCATTTTAAATTTTTGTTTCTTGAACGTTGATCTTCCTACTGCAATGCCTCATCTTTTCATTCATTCCTCTTTCTGTGCTTTCTAGAAGTTTCCATTTCATATAAGATTTTCTCTCTTCCTACTCCTATTCACTATCAGGATCACATTTTACTACAATGGAATAATGGTTTTAAGTTGCAGGCAGGTAAATGATCATTGAATATAGAATGCAGAATAACAGAGTTGGAAGCAGTGGTGGGATTCAATTTTTTTTACTACCGGTTCTGTGGGCATGGCTTGGTGGGCGTGGCAGGGGAAGGATACTGTAAAATCTCCATTCCCACCCCATTCCAGGGGAAGGTTACTGCAAAATTCCCATTTCCTCCCGATCAGCTGGGACTCAGGAGGCAGAGAATAGATGGGGGTGGGGCCAGTCAGAGGTGGTATTTACCGGTTCTCCGAACTACTCAAAATTTCTGCTACCGGTTCTCCAGAACTGGTCAGAACCTGCTGAATCCCACCTCTGGTTGGAAGGGACCTTGTAGTAATCTAGTCCAACCCCTTGCTCAAGCAGGAGACCCTATACCATTTCTGGCAAGTCTCTTCTTGAAAGCTTCCAGTGATGAAGCACTCACAACTTCTGAAGGCAAGCTGTTCCATCAGTTGACTGTTCTTGCTGTCAGAAAATTTCTCCTTATTCCAGTTTGAATCTCTCCTTGATCAGTTTCCATCCATTGCTCCTTGTCTGGCCTTTGAGTGCTTTGGAAAATAGATTGTCTCCCTCCTCTCTGTGACAGCCCCTCAAATATTGGAACACTGCTGTCATGTCACCCCTGGTCCTTCTCTTCACTAGACTAGCCATGCCAAGTTCTTGCAACTGTTCTTCATATGTTTTAGCCTCCAGGTCCCTAATCATCTTTGTTGCTCTTCTCTGCACTTTTTCTAGAGTCTCAATATCTTTTTTTTATAGTGTGGTAACCAAAATTGGATGCAGTATTCTAGGTGTGGCCTTAGACTAAGACTCCAAGATCCCTCTCACAGTTACTGCTATTAAGCCAGGTTTCACCTAATCTGTACATGTACTTTAGGTTTTTCTTGCCTAAGTTTAAGACTTTACTTTTCTCTAGTTGAATTTCATTTTGTTAGACAGGGCCCAGTGTTCAAGTCTGTCAAGATCCATCTGAATCTTGAGCCTATCATCTAGGACAGGGTGTCAAACTCGCGATGACACATTGTCATCACATGATGTATTGCAACTTTCCCCCACTTTGCTAAACTTGGTGGGTGTGGCCAGCACATGACACATCCAGCCCACGGGTTGTGAGTTTGATACCCCTGATCTAGGGTGTTGGCTATTCCTACCAGCTTAGTATAATCTGCAAATTTGATAAGTTCCCCTTCTATTCTCTCACCTAAGTCATTTATAAAGATATTGAAGAGTAATGGGCCCAAGACTGAACCTTGTGGTATCTCACTGCTTACTTCCCTCCATGTAGATGTAGTACCATTAAGGACTATTTGTTGAGTGTGGTTTGTCAGCCAGTTACAAATCCATCTAGTGGTGATGCTACCAATCCCACTTTTTTCTAGCTTACCAAGAAGTAGGTTGTGGTCTACTTTGTCAAATGCCTTACTGAAGTCTAAGTATACTATGTCCACAGCATTTCGCTGGTTTACTAATTTAGGTACTTTGTCAACGAATGAAATAAGATTGGTTTGGCATGATCTGTTTTTAACAAATCTGTGCTGACTTCTAATTATAACTTTATTTGTTCACAGATCTGTTTTTTGATTATCTTTTCCAGTATCTTCCCAGGTATTGATGTTAGGCTGATTGGTTTGTAGTTTCCTGGGTCTGTTTCCCCTCCCCTTTTGAAGATGGGAACCATATCAGCTCTTTTCCAGTCCTCTGGTAATTCCAGGATTTTTGAAAGATATGATACAATGGTTCTGAGATAACATCTGCCAGCTCCTTCAGAACTCTGGGATGTAATCCATCAGGTCCCGGTGATTTATATTCATCAAGATCAGACAAGTGTTCTCTTATCATTTTCTTGCTTATTTTAATTTTTATTTCTAGTCTGTCTTTTACAGTTATGTTTTGGTAGGTTGGGCTATAGTTTCTTTTTGTGTAAAGACCGATGCAAAGAATGAGTTAAGCAGCTCTGCCTTCTCTCTACTGCCTATTACTTCCTTGCCATCTTCTCTCTTTAATGGACCAACTGTTTTCTTGACTTTTTTCTTGTTATTTATTTATTGATCATTCATTGATCATTAGGGAAAAGAACTTTCAGTTCAATAGTGGAATCAATTATGGAGGGATGTGGGGAGCTCCCTTTTGTTGGATGTTCTTCATGCAGAAGTTGGATTGCTATCTGTTGAGAGGATTTAATTTGGATTCCTGTAGAAAGTACAGGACAAAGATTGGTTCCTTCCAGCTTCAATTCGATGTACCCTGTTTAAATAAACAAAGGAATGACAGGGCCAGATTACACATGGCATTAAGAAAATAATTAACAATGATTACTACCAACCAATGACTTGTTTATAAGCATGCAATGAAGTGGGAAACCAGTACTGCAGTGCAAACTAAGAGAGATGTTTCATATTATTTTTGACTTTGACCACTACTATTTATTTTAGTTCAGAACTTCAGAGGTAGAGAAAATTAGGAGAGGGAAACAATTACCTAGCTTTGCATCAATTATCTTAACATCCTTTTATGTTTGAGACTATCTGGATTCGGAAAATACATAGATTTAAAAATATGGGGAAAATTATGCCAAGATTGCAATGCTGTGTTGATAGCAGCAAAGGAAACAAGAAAAGATTGGTGAGTCTCTGGCTTCAGGCAGATAGCTGGAAGCCTCAGTTAATTAGCATCCAGTTCAAATCCATCAGCAATGCTCTCACTTCAGAAGCTTGCTAGAAAATCTCCAGCTTTCAATTCACCTGGAGGAGTTTCCTCTCTGGACACTTCTGTGCCTAAATGGTTCCTCTAAGACACAAAGCATTTTACTCAACATTCTGGATATAATTATGGTCTTTTCTTTCAGGGCTTATCTGCGTTGCCCAGTTGCCCTGTCACTAGAATGGGCCAGCAACCATTCTGAGAGCAAAATGGATGATCTCACTCTTTACTCACCCCCTCCCACTGCAAATGTAACTTTCAGGCATGCTTTTATGCTGTGTTTTTAAAGTACTCTTTTCCCCTTGTATTATTTATTTATTTATTTATTTATTTATTTGTTTGTTTGTTTGTTTGTTAAATTTATTTGCCACCTATCTCACTATAGGGCTACTCTAGGTGGTTTACAACAATAAAATAAATAAATGAAAAGAGGGTAAACAGAACAGAAGTAAAATAATAAAACAATAAAATAATTAAAAAGAACACAAAAATAATACATCAATATGATAGGCAAAAAGATGGATGGGTGGAGAGCAGAGAACAACGGGAGGGGGAGTCTGTCATCAATCCAGCAGCCACTACTAGGATGGAACTTTCCTGTTGGGGGGGGGAGAGGAGAGAGGAGAGAGGAGAGAGGAGAGAGGAGCGAGGAGAGAGAGAGAGAGAGAGAGAGAGAGAGAGAGAGAATCCAATCTAAAATTGCAGAACCATCATAATATTTAGAGAGAGAGAGAGAGACCTTAATATGTGTGTGTGTGTGTGTATGGAATTTGTAAGCTGGCTGCTATGCTTACATGTATGTACATCTTGATGCTTTGACTTGATATATGTATTCAATTTAACATTGCAACTGTCTATCTTTATCTATCTAATGTATGTAAAGTATCTATTCTCCCTCTCCCTCTATTTATCTATCTTCTCTCCCTCTCCCTCCTCCCCACTCTCTTATCCATCCACAGATAACAGTATATATGTATCCAGTGAGATCCCAAACAAAAGGAACTGGCAATTGCTTTTTTTAGAACAGAAAGGTGGAAGGGCACAGGGACAGAACTGTCCACTGGGAGCATTTAGTAGCCTGCTCTCTAGACTGAATATTTTGAGAAGTTAACAATCTTGGACAGGATTGTTAATCTGGTTAAAATCAGCCTAACCTGAGCACAGACAGAAATAGTTTAAGGTGCAGTGCAGATACAATATATCTTCAGATACTTTCCTTGCCTTGATCAAGAGGCTAGACGTATTATAAAGTGCCAGAAACTTGAAAAAAACACACAACAGGTTTTGGCAATTTATACTTTCAGTGGCTTGTTGTGGTGATTGCTGTTGAGCCAGAAAAAGAATGGTGGTACACACTTTATTTTATGGTTTGTGAGTTGAATAGAAAATTTTAATTTACCTTAATTTATCATTAGTTCTTGTTGAACAAGTTAAAAAGGTCTTCATGGGCTGAAAAGTATTCAGAAAATTCTCAGAAGATTTTGGTCTGATGTCCATTGATGCCTATTTGTACTCTGTTTCCCCCAAAATAAGACATCCCCTGATAATAAGCCCAATCGGGCTTTTGAGTGCATGGCAATAAGGCCAAGCGCTTATTTCAGGGTTCAAAAAAATATAAGACAGGGTCTTATTTTTGGGGAAACACGGTATTCCTCTGCTTATGCTAATTGTTTATGAAATGAAAATTTAAAAAATAATTAGGTTTGTTTTTAAAATTACACATGGGATAATGCCTGATTATTAATTATCAATTCTATTTATTATAATAAAATATGTTGATCAACTCATTTCTTTTTTTTGAATATTTTTATTGAGTTTTCAAATTTTAAAAATCACAATAAATCGTTAAGCAATTCTACATCTTCTTATTTACATTGATTTCATATTTATATAGTTCAATATTTACAATATTTACAATATTCTACGTCTTTGTTTCATTTTCTTTTTTTCATTTTCTATCGTCGATCCATTGGTACCAGTTTTCCCATACATCATAGTACTCTGAGTCTTTTTGTCCTCTTAGTTCTATGGTTAATTTATCCATTTCTGCGCAATCATAAATTTTCTTAATCATTAAACTTTCAATGGGTGAATTGGAGTTCTTCCAACACTGTGCATACGCAAGTCTTTCAGCTGTTGTAATATGTAAAGTCAGGTATTTAATGTTTTTACTGTATTGGTTTTTGAATATTCCAAGTAAGAAGAGTTCTGGAGTAGATTCTATTGTTCTGGAGTAAATTCTATTGTTAGTCCTGTTATTTCTTGTAACCAGTTATGTATTTTTGTCCAATACTTCCTCGCTTCGGGACACAACCACCACATGTGAAAGAAGGTGCCCTGTTCTTTTTTACATTTCTAACAACTCGAATTTAAATTAGGGTATATTTTCGCTAATCTTGCTGGGGCCAAATACCAATGGTAAAACATTTTATAATGATTTTCTTTGTAAGATGCCGATTTTGTTAATTTATAATTTCTGTTCCAAATTTGTTCCCAGTCGGCCAAGAGTATGTTATGTCCTATGCTTTTTGCCCATGCAATCATAGATCCTTTAACTATGTCTTCAACTCTTTCAAATTGTAACAAATCGTTATAAAATTTAGAAATAATTTTATCCTCTGGGCCCATCAAAAGTTTATCTAATTGTTTAGTTTCTGTCTCAATTCCAATTTCTTCGTTATCTTTTTTGTATCGAGATTGAATTTGAAGATAAGGCCACCAATCAATATTTATGCCCTGTTTTTCCAAATCTTCCCTACTTTTTAGTTTCCCCATTCTATCCAAAATATCTTTATATTTAATCATTTTACTTATGTCAATCGTATTTGGATATATCATCGCTTCCATAGTGGATAGCCAATTTGGAATTTTCATATAATGTCTTTTCTTTACTTCATGCTATCATCACCTCCATGGTGGACAGCCAATTTGGGATTTTCATATAGTGTTTTTTCTTCACTTCCTGCCAAATTTGCATCAATGAGTCTCTGCTCATATGTCTATGGAAGTATTTTTGCAATTTATTATCTTTATCCCATAGGAATGCATGCCATCCCTTATGTAGATCGTGGCCTTCCAATGTCAGAATCTGTCTATTGTTTAAATTAACCCAGTCTCTGATCCAAACTAACAGTACTGCCTTGTAATAAAGTCTCCAGTCAGGGAGCCCAAAGCCACCTCTACTTCTACTATCTTGTAAGTCAATAATTTTAATTCTTGGTTTCTTGCCTTGTCATATAAATTTCGAAGTAATCTTATTCAAATCAGTAAAAAAAAATTGTCTAATTTTATAGGTATAGTTTGGAAAAGGTATAATAATTTAGGTAAAATGTTCATTTTTATAATTGCTATACGACCTAGTATAGATAATTGTAGTTTCCCCCACCTTTCAAACTCAATTTTTATTTGTTGTACTAGTTTCATATAATTATTTTCTTTTATTGAGGAACATCTATTGGTCAAATTAATACCTAAATATTTAATTTTTTTTACAATTTGTAACCCCAATTCTCCTTCTAATTTTTTCTCTTGGTTCAGTGTCATATTTTTAGTTAATAATTTAGTTTTTTGTTTGTTTATCTTGAGGCCCGCCACTTCACCGAATTTTTCTATTTCTTTAATTAATATTGGTCCTGTCTCTTGTGGGTCATCCAAAAAGAATACTAGGTTGTCAGCAAAGGCCTGGATTTTGTATTCCTCTTTTTAAATTTTGGTTCCTTTAATATTTAAATTGGCTCTAATTTTATTTAATAATGTTTCAAGTGTCAAAATAAAAAGTAGAGGTGACAATGGGCATCCCTGCTGGACTCCTTTCATTATCTGGAAGGATCTAGTGATATCTCCATTTATTACTACCTTGGCCTTCTGGGAACAATATATAGTTTCTATCATCCGTATAAATTTTTCTCCAAATTCCATTTTCTTAATTTGCTGTTTCATATATTGCCAATTTACATTGTCAAACGCCTTTTGCGCATCCAGGAAGACAAGTGCTACTTGTCTTTCTGGATGCACCTCATAATATTCTAATATTCAGTACAATTCTTGTATTGGTTCTAATTTGTCTCATTGGGAGAAAGCCATTTTGATCTGAATGTATAATTTTATTTAGTATTCTCTTTATTCTTTCTGCCATGATATTCATAAAAATTTTGTAATCGCCATTTAACAATGAAATTGGCCTATAATTTGAATTAAATTTGGATCGGCACCTTCTTTTGCTAATGTGGTGATATATGCTTCCCTCCATGATTCTGGTATTTTTGCTTTTGACAAGACTTCATTGTAAAGATCTAATAATAGTAGTTCTATTGGATCTTCTATGAAATTCCCCGGGAAAGCCATCTGGCCCTGGGGCTTTATTTTTTTCTGCTTTTGAATTGCATTCTTTAATTCTATCAAAGTTATTTCCTTATTTAGCATTTGTTTATCTTCTTCATCTAATGTTGGCATTGTTTTTTCCTGGAAGTATTCATCAATTCTATCTATATCTATTTCATCTTGTTTGTACAAATTTTTGAAATACTCAGCAGTTATTTCTTTTATCTTTTCTTCATTATTCTGTAATTTCCCTGTCTTATCTTGTAATTGGTGTATTATTCTATTCCCCTTCTCTTTTTTAATTTTATATGCCAGCCACCTACCCGGTTTATTAGCTTTTTCAAAGTATGACTGCTTCATAAATCTAATATTTTTTTCATGGTCCAATTGTTCTATCATGTTTAGTATGTGTTTAGATATAATTAATGCCTCTTTATTTGTTCATCTCCTGAACTTCTGGTGGCGGCACTGAGCGAGGTAGGAGGAGAAAGACGATCTCTGTCTTTCAAATCTGAATCTGTTTAGCGTTTGGGTACCTTTCGGGGTGCGAAAAGTTCGGAGGACTTAGCGGAGAAGATGGGCATCCCGAGCAACGCCGAGGCAGAGAGCAGCTGTCCGGCGAGGCGAAGGGCACTCTCTCTAACCCAACACTAAAGTGCTCGATCATGCTGTAAACATGGCGGGCCTGAAGCTGCAGCGTGCCACAAAAGATCTGGAAATGAATTCATTAAAGCAATCTACAATTGAGTTATAATTGAGAAAATACCTGATTTCTTGTGAAGAGTGTTGTTGAGAAAGTGGGCGAGGTTTTATTGGGAAAAGAAAAGCTCGGAATGGACTCAGGCAGCGAGTGAAAGTGAGAGCCGAAAGATGCTATGACAAATTGCCGAAATCGGACATGCAGAGAGAGACTGGATCGGAGGAGGAAGGAGTTGAGGGTAAGCGGGTGGAAGAGAAATGGAGAACTGTGTTTTTGAGAGGAGACAACGTGGATCCGGACGGATTGGACAGCATTCAGAGCGGAAATAAAGGATAGACGTCCCAAATAAAAGCCAAAATTAAGGAGCCAAGGATTTGGTCAATAAAGAAAACTATCATAGATATAGCCTTGGAAAATAGGATTAATTTAAAGTGGGAAGTTAGAAGGATTGAATAACAGAGTACCCCAACGAGAAGAAGACAAGACGGAATAAAAAAAAAACTAAAAGCAATGGCGGCTGAGGACTAAGTAAACTGTTAGAGGTAGAGATATGAGTAAGACTGTGATAAGAACAAACTTTGACAGATTTTGAGGCTTGAAATTCACATTTTTGGAAAAGAGATCTGGGACCAACAATTAAATAAAATAGATAAATGAACTGTTGAAATATCTGTTAGAATTAGATTGTATAACAAGGTGGAATACTTTTTTCTGCTTTTTCCAATAATACTTTTTACTATTCCCTCCCTCTTTCACTCCAATTAATTGGAAGGGTTATATAGAAAATCAAATATAAAATCAAATATAAAGAATAATTGAATTCTGTATTTAATTAAATGATTTATAAGTATATTGATATATTACATTATGTTTAATAGAGATAATACATTATATTACATTATGTTTAATGAAATAATATTTATTTATACAATTTATAGTATATATAGATAAATACTTGTTAGTGATTAAGTTATATATATTGAATATTTATAGTATATTATTGTTACTAATATTATTGCCTTATAGATAAATCAAATGAATACTTAATAGAGCATATTATTTAAAGCTTATAAAAATTTATTTACAATTAATAGAGAAATTTAAAATAATATTTTTGAAGTAAAGGAAGTAACTTTGTACAAAAGGGGAAATATTTACATTATTAGAAGTATTGGATGGTGATCTGGGGGCGGATATATAAAATTTTAGGGGAACAAACAAAATAATAAAGGAAATGTCAACTACAACTACCTTGAGAGCAGGGAAAAAAGCAACATCCAACCCTAAAGTAGCGACAGCCTCCCCAGCTAGCCAACGCTCAATAGAGGAAATGTTGACAATAGAGAAGGCAGGTGGAACATCAGTAATACAGAACATGAACAACACACTTATAATGATGCAAGACACCATGATGAAGTTACAAGAAGCAATAACACAGAATCATGTAGAACTTAAATCAGATATTCAGAAACTAGATAATAGGATGGAGTCGATCCAAGGGGCAATCCAAAAAAATGAGCAGCACATAAAATTGGTGGAGAAAAAAGCTGAGCAAACTGAGAAAAAAGTTACCACCCTTCTATCTGTTTATGGTCTTTTATTTCAGGAAGCCAACAAATGAAATGATAGTCATATGAAACGATGAGAAAAATGATGGAACAGATATAAGCTGAAACTAATAGCAATAGCACTTCAGACAACGGTGAAAGATTGGAATCAGTATGCCAGGAGGAGAGCCAGGAATTGGAAGAAGAGGAAAGGGAAGATAGAACCAAAGAAACTAAAGAACTCCCCAGACAGAGAGAAATTAGAACCAGAGCACAGAGAGCCAACAGAACAAATCAAAACTAGATCTTTATAGGAAGGTAGAAAAATGCAGAAAGAAATTAAACTAATATCAATAAATGTGAAAGGACTAAATAGTACAGTGAAAAGGAGAAAAATATTTACAAAACTGGTTAAACAAAAAGCTGATATTATATGTTTACAAGAAACTCATATTAAAGAAAAGGACCGAAAATATTTGGAATATCAAAAATTGGGTGAACTACATACATCATTAGCAGAAAAAAAGAAAAGAGGAGTAGTGATATACACCAGAAAAGAAATAAAAAGTAGGGAAATATATATAGACCCCAAAGGAAGACTGTTAATGTTAGAAATTAAAATAAGTAATGTTACAATACTCCTGGTAAATATCTATGCCCCAAACAAAAATCAAAAAGAATTTTATAGGAAAACTCATGAAAAAATAATAAAGACAGGATATAAAAAGATATGCATAGTAGGTGATTACAATGGAATAATAGACATTAAAAAAGATCATATTAGTGATAAAGGGAAACAAATAAAAAGAACTATATTACCAAAAACATTTTTTGAAATGACAGAAGAGTTAAATTTAATAGACATGTGGAGAACATTACATCCGAAAGAAAAGCAGTTTACTTTTTACTCCAATCCACACAAATCATATTCAAGAATTGACATGGTATGGGCAAGTGGTAAATTGAGCAAATACATAGAAAAAGTAGAAATCACTCCAAATATTCGGGCAGATCATAACCCTATAATAACAGTATGGAAACGTATAAAACAATGCACTAGGAGATGGACATTAAACACCCAAATACTACAAGATAACCAGTATTTACAAATGATAGAAAAAGAATTAGATTTATTCCTAAAAGAAAATAAAAAAACAACCTACCACTTTGCAAAACCTTTGGGATACTTTGAAGCCTACACTAGGGGGATTACAATATCATATACTGTAAAGAAAAACAAAGAAAAATGGCAACAACAAAATAGAGTCTTAGATGAAATTAAACAATTAGATCAACTCATTTCTACCCTATTTTCATATTGTTTAAAATTAGCAACTTTTAAAATAATAACTAATTTTCAATGATTGAAAAAATAGTATAAACAAATTATATGAAAGAGAAGATTATAGTTTTTCAATGAAGTCTTTACGAGATATGCATATCAATGCCCTAAAATATCAATTTCTCTACTAAAATAGTGTCTCAAAATTGGCATGATTATTCATTCTAAAGCAACCAAGGACCTAACCATGGAGGCAGTTCCAGTTTATATCCAGCTCCAGTTCACAAAGCCACAATTCCTGCCTCTGGGAAAACCTGCTTCTAGTTAAAAGAACTTGAAATCTCTTATTTAAAGATGTGCTTAAATATTGATTTGCTTATGAAGATGAGTGTGCACATTTATAAAAAAGTCACTTTTCTGCTTCAAAATGATTATGAATGGTCTCATGATTACTGCCTGCTTCCTGATTATCTTTTACAAGTGAAAATCACATTTTATCTATATGTGCCCTCAAAATTGATGCTATAGAATTATATGAGAAACTGCCTGCATCTAAAACAGGTGCTGCTTTCCAGATAAAAATCCTAAGAGTTGATTTCTCCCACATACACACAGTAAGTCTTCACCTCTTTCCTCAATAGACATTCAGTACTATAGTACCACAATCTCCTGCTTGAGCAGGGGGCTGGTCTAGAAGTCCTCCAAGGATCCTTCTAGCTCTATTCTATTCTATAACTTTTTAACCAGCAGTGATTACCAGATTCCTTCAAAATGGTTTGAAATGTTACCTAGTGATATCCACTAAGAGTTAATATACATGTTTCACTTGGAAGACTTATGCATTTCATGCTTTGGGAAGAAAAAAAATGGGATGTACTTTTAAGTGTGGCATAATTGTAGAAGGGAACATCACTGGGAACTTATGGGAACCTAGTTTTTTTTTACAGACATGCTGTAGAGTCCATGTCTCTTACTAACCAACTAGTACAGATTTATAGCCATTTGGAGATGGTTAGATTGCAGCTCCCATCAGCCACAGTTAGGATGACCATGGTAGATCTTGATGGGAGGAATAATCCAGGAGCTTTTGGAAGACCATGTTTCCCAGCGGTGCCATAACTTTTCATTATGATATTGTCAACTGTGTTGAGATAGCATTTTGCTAGGAATACTTGCTGAAGTACTCTTTCCCTGAGAGATCAATACTGCGAGTCAATGGCTTTGAAGCAAGAAGAATTTGACCAAGTGTCCCCTCCTGTCCATTAAAATGCTCTAGTAGTTCTCCTTTTTCTTATTATAAAAGTGGTGTCGTAGGCAAGTTGCAGTCCTGGGAAGTTTTATTTACTTTCTGATGCTTAAACCTTATTCTGAAAAACACAGCTAAGCATTTAGCAAACCAGTTGGCAACCCTAGTAGCCTCAGAAGACAAAACATTAACACAAGAAGGAGTACATTCCTCCTCAGCTCCTGCTGTAAGTAAGATCATACTTGAAGTATTTTAATGTTGAAACCAAGGAAAAAAATAATCAATATGGATATGCACTTTGCTTGTTCACAACCCACTCTGTGCATTACGGATCAAGTGCTTTAACTGAATCTTGATGGATTAGACCTCTTCAGTTTAGTCCTTGAATATGTCTTATACCTTACCCAGGTTGTCCTATACAATTATTCACCATCTTATTGTTTCAGGCATAGATTGCAGTCTTGTAGATCCTAAGGATTAAGTGTGGTTTTCTCCATGTTCCCATCTTGCAATGAACTGTGCAAAAGCATGCCTGAAAATATAAAGCAACTGCAATGTAAGAACAAGAAGTAGCAAACCAGCGGTTGTGTATGTGGTACATATGAATAACTTGAGTTATTCCATGGTGTTCCCTGCTGAACACCGGGGACAGTTAAAATATAGCTAAGTATCAGTGGCATTTAAACATGTTCTTCCATCTCCTCTTTAATTTCACTATTGGTGAAGAAGGATCTTTTTTTAAATCTACTTAATATAGTCCATTTTGGAGGGAAGAAGGCAGAGAATGGGAAAACATATCCCAGCTAGTTATGGTAAGAACTTCCCTTCCCTTGTGCATTGTGTCTTTGTGGATGAACACCTGGAAGCAAGAACTGTCATATTTTTGTTATTTGTAGATTACGCTTCAGGAGCTTTTTTGACTGAGATGCAACGTGTTTTTTTTTAATGCTTTAAATAAATAAATAATAGCACTGAAGTACTTTTACTATTCCTGGTTTTATGATTCTATCAAAAATGCCCATGAGGCTAAGTGCATTTATCAGAGTTATTTTGCAAAGAACCTCTCCCACAATAAGAAGCAAACAGGGGGTGGGAAACAAGGCAGACAGAAAGCAGTTGCCATATTGTAGCGGATTTTCTAGAGAGAAGATGGATTAGAGACATTAGTCCTCTTCTATCCGACCTAATCCCATAATCCTGGGGCAGCAGAAGGTTCCAAGATTTCCCAGTAACATAGTCTGGTCTCCCACACCAGCAGGTGGTACTATAACTCCATCTGGAATATGGCTCGAAAGAGTAAGATAAATGGGAAAAGAGGGAATGACACTCCCACTCCTGGCAGGCTTAATAATTCATTTATCATACTATGAACTTTTATTAACAAGAACTTGCTTCATCAGACAATGAAGTGGACAAAGAAGGCAGGAGAATTATATACTCACATACAGAGATAAAGATATGGGGGGAAAAAAGAAAAAGAGGTATAAGGGGTGCTAGATAGGTTCCTTTGCAGGAAATTCTATTTTTCTATATTACACATTGTATTCATTGTAGGATATTTTATGTGCACATCTAACAAAGCAATATGATATATGTGCTTGTACTCGTAGATATAATGTAGGTAACAAATACAAGGACTTGTAATTGGTTGTATTTCCCCGCTGCACACAGCAGCACACACTATTTCTGCATATGCTATGACACAGCATATAATACTTCGGAGTATTAAGTATGAATCTTTGATGCGTTCTCAGCAGTTTCTTTGAATGCATTATGAAAATTTGTAATATCCATGAGTACCAGTTATAGGGACTGTAAAAAATCCTGAGATGCATCCTACAGCTGAAATATCATAGACCAGGCAAGGGCAGAGAATCTGATTTTGGAAACTGATTTTGATACCAAGAATGTGTAAGCTTTGGGATGGATTCATCAATTTGTGTTTCATTCATCTCAGGTCCACCAGTGGACAGAAAACTTGTAACTTTAGACATGGAAAGGGTAAAAAAAAGTATCTCACAGACAACCCTTCAGATGGTCAGAAAAACTACCTTTTGCATCGGTCAGTAACTGGTGATCAAAATAGGATGTTCATAAATCTTTAAAACAGAATAACACTGCACAGAGTGAGACAGTTATGTTTATCTCACCCTCTGCATTTCATCATTGCCTGTCCTCATTCTGTACATTCACATCTTGTTTATTCTACAGAATTATTTCTTGCAATTTTATTAGTGTGATTCCACAAGCATTACTGGTGGGCTAAAGTAATTAATATGTAGATGTACAGTCCAATAAGTGGGTTGAATAAGATAGTTTCATTCTAATTTTTCATGCTATATTACAGCCAGGCAAAATATTTTTTCTGAGGAAATATGTTATATATATATATATATGCATTCCATCCCTTATCTCTTTTATGTCTTATTTTATTATAGTATATATGGATTCCATCCCTGATCTCTTTTATGTCTTATTTTATTATAGTTATATGTTATACCACACTAAAAATATCTAAGGCAGGAAAATTAGGTGATGGTAATATTAGTCAGATAACACCTTCACAAAAATGGCTCATCAGGCAACTATCTCATTTGTCTCAGAGATGAGATAGATAATATAATAAAGGCAGGTATTTATTCCCATGAATCAGCCTTCCTAAACCTGAGGTCCCTTGAGATGTGCTGGTGAGAAGTATGAGGAGGAGGAGAAGTCCACATATCTAGAAAGTATAAATTAACCGAAACAAAAAACTATATTCTCTTCCATTCCACCTGTTAGAAATAAAAAACCCTGTACCAATATAGTAAGTGACACATTTCATGCTTTCAATGTACATTTTTGATATTATGAGTTAGTTTTAAAAACACCTTGCTGGTGGTATCTTGAATGAATGACACCTTGCTGGTGGTATCTTGAATGGTATCTTGCTACATGAATGAATGAATGAATGAATGAATATGAGAAAGAGAGAGAGAGGGGGGGGGAAAGGGAGAGGGAGAGACAGATAGAGATAGAGATAGAGATAGAGATAGAGATAGAGATAGAGATAGAGATAGAGATAGAGATAGAGATAGAGATAGATATATAGATATAGATATAGATAGAGATATAGATAGATAGATAGAGAGTCAGGGGTCGGTTCCGGATTCAGGTACCGCCGGTTCGCTTAGGGACATGCCCCGTGTGCGCTTGCGCAGTACTTAAAAAAAGCTTCTACGCATGCGCAGAAGCAAAAAACAAGATGGCGGCGCCTACGGTGCCGCCGAGAGAACCGGCTCGGGGCATGGCAGGCCTGGGTCACTGCCGGTTCCAGTGACCCAGGCCGCCACGTTACTAACAGTTCTATAGAGCCAGTCCGAACCGGTAGGAACCCACCTTTGGAGTGAGTGTGTGTGTAATCAAACTCCAGTTCTGACACATGCTTTATCTCCTACCCTCTCCCTCTCAGCTCTGCCACAAGACCATTTCCAGGAACTCCTCTGCAGGAATGGTCCCAAAAACCTGGACTTTTGCTTTTTAAAATGTTACTTATTGTAGCTTAATGATTGCTTGTGTTGTCTGTATGCTGTATGCCATCTTTATGGGTGAAATATATATGCCGATAGTCAGGGGTGGGTTCTAATTTTTTTTTACTACTGGTTGTGTGGGCGTGGCTTAATTTTGTGGATGTGTCTTGACGGTCATGTGACTGGGTGGGAGTGGCTTGATGGTCATGTGACCAGGTGGGAGTGGCTTGGCAGTCATGTGACCGGGTAGGAGTGGCTTGGGAGACATGTGACCGGGTAGGAGTGGCTTGGCAGTCATGTGACTGGGTGGGAGTGGCTTGGCAGTCATGTGACTGGGTGAGAGTGGCTTGGCAGTCATGTGACTGGGTAGGAGTGGCCAAGTCGATGTCACTGAATTGTTTGCCCCAATGAATGACCTACAAAAAGAAGATTAAAACCTTAAAAAAGAAGAACACTAACAAAGAAACACACTCAACACAAAACAATAAAAGAGCTACTTACAGAAGGAAGATGATTGTCCTGCCGGTCTTCAACACCACCAACTGACCACCTTGCTCCAATGACCTGCACAAAGAAGAGACACAGAAAGGAAGACTTTAATTGCATGCACTTACACCTTACATAAGAATAACACAATCAAAGAGATACACTCAAGTACTTACTTGTGTTATTGCTTTGGTGGTTCAAGATGTTTCCACATCGTTCTTTCATTTGGGGCCTCCTCAGGTGCAATTCTCTTAATCTTCACTCGTGGATCATCGGCCCCATGATGTTCTCTGAGCCAGTTTCTGACTGCAGGAAGTGGGTCCCATCTTGTCACAGGCATGCCAATGACCCTTATTGTCATCAAATTGCTAAGATTTTGAATAGTTAGGCGGGTTCTTTATTCTGAACATATGAGGTTCATTTTTGAGAATCCCCTTTCCGCCTCTGCTGAACTAACAGCAATTGTCCTGATAATATCTCTAGCTTTTTTGACAGTGTCAGGAATTTTATAGTTCTGTGGATTTTTGAGTACGTTTTCCAAAAAATCTCTGTAGTCATTCAAATCAATTTCGTAATTAAACATTTTGCCAAATTCAAGCAATCCTTCCTCTGCTTCTGCCCATGGAACGACTACATCTGCAATGTTCCAGTAATCCGGCTCCAAATATGTGAGAAATTGTAATTTGTTTGCATCTGGCAATTGTCTACCTGTTTTTAGGTGTTCGCAATCCATCAGCCTTTTCTTCAAATTTTTGATGATGCTTTCCAGAAGTTTTTCACAAGGAAGTGCAACAAATCGTTAATTGTTAACAAATTTTATATTTTGGAAGGGTTCTGAAGTTATCATTCTGTCATCCTTTTTTTCATATGGGCCCTTTCCCCGTCTAAGCACTTCAAATGCTTTAATTGATCGCAATACCAATTTTTCGGCCTTGATGATGTCTGCGTTTCTCCCTTGACAGAAGAGAAATCTCGTTTAGAATGTCAATCATGAGGGCCAAATCAGTCAAAAAATTTAAATTTTCAAGATGGGCAGCCATGCCTGGGTATTTTTCATTGCCCAGAAAAAACTGATGTAGCGCTGGATAAGCATGCCACACAGCTATGGTTGACCTTAAACTACAGGCAGCCCATCTTGGTCCCAAAACCCTGCCAATCTTCATTCATGATTTAATGCCCAGTTGTTCAGAGATTTGGAAAAGTTCCGCCTGGCTCTTGCAGGATTTATGGAAAGTGGTGTGTATCTTGTCAAGGAATATTTTGAAGTGGTTTAGTTGTTTGATGTCCTTTATGGAGTCATCCAGCACAAGTTGGAGGCGATGGTTCAAGCAGTGCCAGATTACAACGTTTGGGAAATCTTTAGCTATTCTGGTGCTGACTCCAGATTTTCTCCCAAGCATAACGCTGGCACCATCGGAGCACAATGCTATTAAATGCTTTTGCAGATATTCCATAGTAAACCCAACTTTATGTACGCTTCCCATCACTGAAGAACATAAGGTCTCCGCATCTTGCTTCTCTAATTCCACCAGCTCAACGAAAATGGTTGTTGGGCATTCTGAATCCTCCACTTTTATAAAAACTATCACAACCGCTTTCATTGATAGCGTTGAGGCTTTGTCAATTAATAAACACACTTTCAGATTCTTTGCAATAATGCTTTTAAACATGGTGGCTTTAATGTCTTTTGCAATAAAATCAACAATTTTCAATGCGGATCTCCATGAATGCAAGCCTACTCCCACATCTACTCCAATTGTAGTTAGCAAATCTACCTGTCCTTCAATGTCTGAGAATGGTTTACATCTTTGTGCCAGATTGTAAACTGTATAAAATAATGTTTTAGTACTAGGTTCATTTTTTTCATTTGCCTTATCCATTGCTTTTTTAATAGCATCCTGCTCCTGTTGTTTAACACTCTCTCTGCCAATGGCGTGTGATTTTGATTTAAAATGTTCATTCATTTTTTTCCTGAGAGATGCTTGCTGCACCTCATTTGTCCCTGCTGCCATATTGAAATTTTTCCATTCTCTGGAAACATGAACACCTTTCTTTAATGAGAACTCGTATTTCTCACAGTACACACAACCTCACTTTTTATCTGACACTGCCAGCCCATCATACTTCTCCTGGAAGTTTCTATATTGCTGCAAACTCCAGCAGTCAGGAAGTTTTGGAAGACTTTCAGTTGAGGAGATGGATTTGCTGCTTTCTCCCACTTCAAGTGGTGGAAGCGGTGATGCTGGTGATGCTGGTGTGCTGGTGATGCTGATGGTGCTGATGGTGCTGGTGTTGCTGGTGTTGCTGGTGCTGCTGGTGGTGCTGGTGTTGCTGGTGTTGCTGGTGTTGCTGGTGTTGCTGGTGACTTTGGATCATCTGATTGTATCTGTCTCAGTTTCTTGGTGTAGAAATCGGTCAAACACTGTTGCCTCTTCTTCATCCTGTTAAATAATACTAACTGCAAAAGAAGTAAAACAATATTATGGTTTGGACTCGATTGTGGTTGTAAACTGAGGACTATAGGTAACAGAAGGGATATCTGTTTTCACCCAACAATGTGCAGTCTTTTCAGGAAGGATGTCCCTCAACAAACAGGAAAGATATAGTTTTTCATCTAAGAAGTTAGATCAAGAAGAATGAATGTCATAGGTATATTCACAGAACAATACAGATTTCTTTTTCTGAAATTTATTCCTCAGTTCAAAAAACAGGAATATATGAATTAGATTCAGTACTTAGGTCAGTCCAAGTAGCTATTCAAGAGTTAGTGGTGTCATGGTTAGAAGCAATGGTAAAGCAAGTTATGGATTTAAAACCAGAAATATTTTGTTGGGTATTTCAAAGGGAATACAATACATATCTAATTTTACACATGTTAACAGCTGCTGGAATTGTGTTTGCACAACAGTGGAAAAACAAAGATATGAAAAC
>QLTV01001682.1:5078605-5102901 GCA_003457575.1 Thermophis baileyi
AAGTGTGAAAAATGGTCATAAGTCACTTTTTTCACTGCCATTGTAACTTTGAACAGTCACTAAATGACTAGTTGTAAGTCAAGGACCAACCTGCACTTAAAAGCCACACACAGATGAACATATGAAAGCAGCCATGGAGTCACATACAAGGTGATTGCTGCAAGAAGCAATTACCTCAAAAACCAGTTACCTCAAAAACCAGTTATCACACAGAAACACAAAAAATTGTCAGAAATGGTGTAGGGTCTCCTGCTTGAGCAGGGGGTTGGACTAGATGACCTACAAGGTCCCTTCCAACTCTGTTAATGTTAATGTTAATGTTTTGTTTTTTAAAAAAAGAATAGTGCAGGTTATTTTCTACTAGGAAACAGTATTGAACCAAAATCTCACAAACCATGGACCAGAGGTCTTCAAACTTGGCAACTTTAAGACTTGTGGACTTCAACTCCCAGAATTCTCCAGCCAGCATAGCTGGCTGGGGAATTCTGGGAGTTGAAGTCCACAAGTCTTAAAGTTGCCAAGTTTGGGGACCCCTGCTTTGGACTAACTACCAGGAGATGCTAAGGTGCATCCCTGCAGTTGTTAAGTGACACAGTTGTTAAGTGAATCTGGCTTTACTTGTCAGAAGGTCGCTAAAGGGATCACATGACCCGGGACACTGCAATGATCATAAATATGAATCAGTTGCCAAGTGTCTGAATTTTGATCACATGACCCAGGGGATGCTGGACCGGTCGTTAAGTGTGAAAAATGGTTGTAAGTCACTTTTTTCACTGCCATTGTAACTTTGAACAGACACTAAACGAATAGTTGTAAGTCAAGGACCAACCTGCACTTAAAAGCAAGATCACAAATAAAACATTTCCTAAAAACAATTTTTTTTAAAAAAAAACATTTCCTAAAAACAATAAATTGAAAAAAAACATTTCTTAAAAACAACAAAATGTCCAATATTAACAATAAAATATCCTTTAAAAAAAACCATTAAAAGCATAAAGAAAAAAAAACCAGCCACATACCAGCAGGCAGAATCAGCTGCTCTCCGATGAGATGGATGCTGGAATGATGCAGCAGGCGACCAGACGCTCCAGAGACCGGCTGAAGGTAAGCTGGAATGGAGGCACACAGGGACAACCCCATTAGCTAGGCCCGCCTGGCATGAAGCCGAGGTGGCTTAGCCAGCCAGGCGAGGCCGGGGACTGGGGGGAGGTGGCAAGAAAGGCCTCAGCTGAATGCCGCCAGGCTTCCCAGTCTATGCGAGCCTGGGGACTGGCTGAGGCCTTCCTTGCTGCCATTCCTGGGGATCGCATAGACCGCGAAAGCCAGTGCCGCTCTCGGTAGTTTCTTCCTGCCACTGCGCACCCTGCGAAGTCTCTCTCCAAGTGGCGCTGAGCTTCCCGGTCTATGCGAACCCAAGAAATGGCGGCAAGGAAGGCCTCAGCCATTCCTGGGGCTCATGTAGACCGGGAAGGCCGGCGCTGCTCTCGGTAGTTTCTTCCTGCCACTGCGCGCCCCACGAAGTCTCCCTCCAAGCGGCGCCAGGCTTCCCGGTCTATGCAAGCCCCGGGAATGGCAGCAAGGAAGGCCTCAGCCAGTCCCGGGGCTCGTGTAGACCGTGAAGCCCGGTGCCGCTCTGGGTAGTTTCTTCCCGCCACTGCGCACCCTGCAAAGTCTCCGTCCAAGCGGCTTCCCGGTCTACGCGAGCCCTGGGAATGGCGGCAAGGAATGCTACCACTCTCGGTAGTTTCTTCCTGCCCCCCTACCATCCGCGCCTGCAGCCATAGGCTTACTTACCTTTAGGCAGCCGCAGGAGGAGGCAGCAGTAACTCAGGTAGGCAAGCCGGGAAGTCAGGAAGTGACGAGGCGAGGGCAAGAGGCCAGACCGCATGGTGACCGTGGTATATATAGGACTCTCAGAGGTGGGGCGATCAGTGAGTCAGTGAGCGGCGGGCAGGTAGGCAGGCAGGGCAAGCATGGTGTGGACAGGCGGGGCGAGCGAGCAAGCAAGCAAGTGAGTCAGTGAGCAACGGGTGGATAGGAAGGCGGCACATGCGCAGTGCCAAAAACTTGGCTTCTGCGCATGCGGAAAAGAAAAAAATCAGAAAAAATTCCAAAAAAAAGGATGGCAGCGCCCACGGACTGGCACCGACAGAAGAACCGGTTCCGTGACATCATCGTGACGTCACCAGCGTGTCGCTACCGGTTCGGGCGAACCGGTCCAAACTGGGAGGAACCCACCTCTGCCGATAGTAATGATTGAAAGCATACGGACAACTATGCTTGTATCTATAATAGAGAGAGAGACAGGGAGAGGAAGATAATATTTTTAACCTTAACAGGGTTAATTATATTCTGCATAATTTAGAGAATGGGAAAGTTTATTCAAGATTTGTGATCAACCTTAATCTTACTGGAAGGAAAAATATCTGCTCATTTTGCAGTATATAAAATAGAACTCAAGAGTAAGGAATTCAGAACTGAATAGCTGGAAAAGCCAAGGACTTCTCCAGGCCAAGGGAATCAGTTCTTGGCTCCATTTAGAATTTCGCTCAATAATTACAATCTTTCTTGGTGAGTCTTAGAACAGTGGTTCTCAACCTTTCTAATGGCACGACCCCCCCGCAAAAATACATGCAGTCGCCAAGTGTCTGAATTTTGGTCACATGACCACGGGGATGCGGCAACAGTCATAAGTCACTTTTTTCAGCGCCGGACAGCCGGTAGCGACAGAATCGGGAGACTTCGCCCGGACGCCGCCATTTGGGTTCTTTTACCCTCTGCGCATGCGCAAAGCATTCTGCGCATGCGCAGAGGGTAGAAGAACCCAAATGGCGGCGTCCGGGCTACCAGCTGACGGCGACCTGCAGGCACGGCCGAACCGGGACCTTTTTACCCCTGCAGTGACGGTGGCACCAAGATGGCGGGCTAACGCGCGCGGCGACCCCTGTGAAATGGTCGTTCGACCCCCAAAGGGGTCGCGACCCACAGGTTGAGAACCGCTGTCTTAGAACATATATTTTCTTTTTAAGGTGTTATTTCCAGGTGATGACAAGAGTCTTTGTGGTTTGGGGATGCCACATGCATAACATACCACTGAATTAATTTTGGGCAGTCTGGTTAGTTGACATCTTATTTGGATGGATTACAACTATCAATCATGCAGAGATTCAAAGGCAAATTCTGACTTTTCTGCAAATAAGGATAGCTTGGAGCAAGAGAAGGCTTTCGATTGGGGGCAAAAAAACACATTGAAATGTTCAAAAACCAATTAAGAATATTGATTAAGTCGAAAAAAGGAAGTGATCACTAAACAAAAGGCAGTTGGTCAGGTTACATAGTTTATAGCAACTGATGCAAGGTTTATTGTGAAAAAAAGGAGCAACATTAGATGTTAATATAATATTGGTGGTGTCGATTACAGAAGAAGAAATCGAAAAGATAATTTAAGTTACAGGCTATGGTTCCCGTATGTTTAGCATAGATCAGAGGGAAATGGTTTAGCTTTTTGTCTTTGTGAGGAGAGCTATAGAAAACAGTTTATAATCTTATGGTTACTGAGTTTTCATGCAGTTGGGCTTATACTGGACCTTTAATTCAGACTTGAAAGTGTTCAGAATTCATAAATCAACCCGTTTTTCTCATTTGATATAAATAAATACGAGTGCAATTTGGCTGATCCAGGAACACAACTTCACTGATATTTTGTTGCCTCTTTAAATCTCTGTTGAGACCATCTCAGACAGGATTAAACAGATTAGATTGTATTTGTTAGGCTCTTTGGGCTTAATTTTGCCGCATTAATTGAAGTTTATCTCTATGGAGTGAGTTCAATGAGTTACCCCCATTCAGTTATTTTTCTCATCAACCCAGTTTACGCTGCTATTTCAAAGCTTTTATTATTGCCACTCGAGTATGTTGGGATGCATGGATCATCTACTCATTTTTAACAACGGTAGCAGGACTCTCTGTGATACGTCCTCATTTAAATCCAGCCATGACAGAAACATGTCCTGACAACACTTATTTTCCCTTGTTCCCATCACATTGTTTTCATCTTGCTCCCAACTCAGGAGTGAGACTTTGTTAACTCATCCTTACCTGTACCGATGTTAAAGCAGCAATTTCTTTCACGGCCTTGCAATTATCGCAAGAAACTGATAAGGTCTGTTGCTGCAGTTAACTCCTGGCAGGACTCTTGCTTGGACTTTTCGGTGGGTGAATGCCATTAATTCACAAGAGGTAAATAAAGAGGGGGGTTTCGTGACAAGGAGTCTGTTTCTTGCTTCTGCTAAGGCTAGGTCAGATCAGCTAAATCAAGATGAGTGGAGAACATTATAACTTGGTACTAGGAAATGCCTAGTACATTGTTTTTCAAACTTGGCAATTTTAATGTGTAGACTTCAACTCCTAGAGTTCCCCAGCCAGCATACTAAGAGTTCTGGCAGCTGAAGTCCACACACACATGAAAGTTGCCAAGTTTGAAAAACACCAACCTAGCACCTTTAATATTCTATCTTTTCAGTAACTGGCCCTAGAAATAAGTGGTTTTGTTAATCCACCAAACCATGGCAAATGAAAAATTTCACCATTATTGGAAGAAACTGCAAATACTAATAATTTCATTAGCATAAGAGCTTCTTTGGACAAGTGCACAAATTGGACAATTGCAAAATCAACAATGAGTTGATTTTTTTAAATTATAGCATACAATTGTTTTAAAATGTTAACCAGCAATATCTCATAATAGAAGCTTGTAAAATCCTGATGAAATAATTCAATCTTATGGCTCTTTTCTGCCAATCAGACTTTCCCTCCTTAAATAGCAATAGCTATAGCAATAAGACATATACTGCTTCACAGTGCTTTACAGCCCTCTCTAAACAGTTTTACAGAGTCAGCATATTGCCCCCAACAATCTGGGTACTCATTTTACCCACCTCGGAAGAATGGAAGGCTGAGTCAACCTTGAGCCTGGTGAGATTCGAATTGATGAACTGCTGGCAGCCAGCAGTCAGCAGAAGTAGCCTGCAGTACTGCATTTTAATCACTGCACCACTATGGCTCTTAACTTAAACTTTGAAAAGCACTGCACCATACGATGTGTAGGTCTGCTTTTAATAGTGCTACTTTTCCTTATGTTTCTAGCATATAGTATTAGATAGGAATCATATGGAATGTTTTGGGTAAGAAGTATGAACTATCATAAAGTCCTTTGACTCTTCTCATAATCCATGCTTCAGAATGAACACATTTTACTTAGCAAGAGTTTTCCTTGACCTGATGGTATCCAAATATGTTGAATTTCACTTTCTACCTTCCCCATCCAGCACAGCAACTGGGTTGGTGACTACTGATTGTGAGATTTTAAGGCCTACAGTTCTGGTAGGCACCAATATGGCTGTCTGAGGCTGCCTAAGAAAATATCCCAAGCTGTCTTCCTTTGTGTACCTCCATTGTTTGAGGAATGATAAACAGACACATGATTTATACAATGAGGTCATCTTGTTGATGAATGCCTATTCAAGGAAGACTAGCAAAGAAACTCCTCTTATGTTCTTCCTTTCCAAGTCTACTGATTATATTTTCCAGTTTATGCTATTTTATCATAATAATTTTATTTTTCTCAGGAACATTTTTGGTGAATAGTGATAATATGAATGAAAATAAATAGATTAAAAGGGTTACAGACTGGATATAAGGGCACTGGTTATAAGGAAAATGGAAGAGAAGAAAAAGGAGACGAAAGAAAATATGGATGGGAGTTTAAGAGAAGCAATTCCT
The DNA here is from genome assembly GCA_003457575.1 of Thermophis baileyi. Classification (NCBI taxonomy): domain Eukaryota; kingdom Metazoa; phylum Chordata; class Lepidosauria; order Squamata; family Dipsadidae; genus Thermophis; species Thermophis baileyi. The sequence continues at coordinate 5,084,387 of QLTV01001682.1, forward strand.
ACTGATTTCATTGCACTTTGTTGAATATTTGCTGTCCAAGTTATCTATATTGAAGAGTCCCTTGGGAGTTGGGCGGCATACAAATTTAATAAATAATAAATAATAATAATAATTTTTTCCCTCCAGAAATGTTAAATCCTAATAAGGAACACTAATAATATGCATACATATGTTCTGGGGAGATATAGAGCCCAAGGTGGTGCCAGAAACATAGTAAATGTATTTTCTCAAAAATATGCATGTATTTATTTACATTTATTGTTATGACTCAGAAGGACATGTAAAAAAATAATAGCAACAACAACACAAAGATAAATTGTGCTCATAAGAGATCCTGGTCTGGAGTTACCAGGAGAACAAGAACCTTAAATTAGCTTCCAGCCAAATCTTAGATCTTGATAGTGCTAAGCTGGGTCACAGAAGCTGCTGCACGAAACGCTTTTACACATTTTTGACAGCTAGCTGGAATGAAAGACAGAATGAGAAATCAGGCAGATGATTTGATTAAGTGTGATATAAAGTGTACGGCCTGAGATGCTAATACATTGAGGTTTATTGCACTTGCTGGCACAGTGGGAAGTCAATGTGCATGAGGAAGTTCATAGAGGTGGTGAACTGACAAGAAGTCTATTAACACAGAAGGATTGATAAGTCACACTGGGAAACTCTTCATTCTAATGGTGCTGAAAGAAATGTGTCTGAATTCCCAATGGATTAATATTCTTCCCCATTTGGACTCTTTCTTTTCTCCCTGCTTCTTTGGAAATGTCTTCCCACTGTCTCCATTCCCACTCCTCACAATAAATTTAACCAAAGTATCAGTGTGATGTAAAATTATTTCATTTACAGGAGTGTTTTTCCCCCTGACATAAGAGAATGTGATGGAGTTTGGTGCATATACAGCAGAGCAGACAGGAGATGCTGCTTCCTGATTTGAATGGTAGTATCTATTCCATTTTTCTCTGCCTGAAACCAAGGTATATTGGGCATTTGGAAGGGCTGTCTATTTTCAAGATTTCAAGAAATAATGGTTGATGGTTGCTTGGGGCATGCTGGAAGGTTCAGGATTGAATTCTCCCCCCCTCCAGAAATGGAGATAATAAATCCTAGTAAAGAATACTAATAATATGCATGAATATACTCTGAGGAGATATAGAGACCAAGATGGTCAAAGCGAGGGAGGAAATGGGCAAGAAATCCTTGACCTCTTATTTCTGGATTTTCCCTGTTTTTTCCCCCCTGACTTTGGGAAAATTTCTGACTTCCTTACCTCCTTTTCAACCTGGACTCCCTTTTTAAATCGTGTCTCAACAACTACTCTACTTCATTGGTAAATAATCCACTACTTTTTTCTTTCTCAAAGGAAAGGAAGAAAGGAGAAAGAGAAGAAGCAAGGCAGAACAATAAACACTCTGCTTATTTATGCATTAATGAAGGGGCATAGAAGTATTGATTTTGTGAGGCCACTGGGCTGAAGCACCTTAGATTGGTTCAGCCCTAACAGCACCATTAGAACATGAAACAACTTATAGGATTTTATCAGAGTGGAAATATATTAGAAGACAGAGATCTATGACCTGTTACAATAAGGCAGACTTTCCTAATCTCATATCTCCCTATTTGTTAGGGCCAGCGTATCTGGAATTAGAAAGGCTGTCATAAAGGACAATTGCTGATTTTTATTGGCTTTTATGACAATTTTCAGCTAGTGCATTTCTCTTTCTCTGCAAGTTCTCATATCTTTTTGTAGACAAGAACCTGAATGGCTCAGGATTAGTCTCTGATGGCAGGTGGATTTAATAAGCACATTGACCAAGCCCTCACTGACAGGCATAAAAGTAAAGGATTATCTTCAGTTTATTTGTCTCCTAATAATTCAGTTTTTGTTGTGACTACTCCTTGCTCTTCACCATGAAGTCCATTTAATGAAGAGGCTTGTAAGATTGTCAGGATACCTGTCCCCCAAATATTTGTACTATAAACACATATAACCATCTTTTTTCAGAGACATCTTTTATATCCTGAGGAAAATGTTTTTTAAAAAACATAATATATTTCAGCAATGTCTTCAATTTTATCAATCAAGACAGGCTATGAAATTTGGAGTCCCAGATCTACATTGCAGCCACATAAGTATATAAGAAACCATGGTTATTCTCAGTGGTAAACAATATTGAATATAACACAATATCTGCTATGTTCACAATGGAAGGATGGATCGTTCATTAATGCATATAGTTGCCTGTCTGGGAAAAGGAGGAAATGGTTGAAAGCTCATGTTTTTTCAACCCAATCAAATACTCTTTTGGCTCCAACTGCTGTCACTTTCTTTCGTGCCCATTAGCTATACACATTCCTGAGAGAGTACCAAATATAAGCTTTACTTCTTGTTTGTTCACATCTTGCACCTTGAAAGCAGAGGTAGGTTCCTAATGGTTCGGACTGGCTCTATAGAACTGTTAGTAATGTGGCGGCCTGGGTCACTAGAACCGGCAGCGACCCAGGCCTGCCACGCCTCCGAGCCGGTCCTCTAAGCGGCGCCATAGGCGCCGCCATCTTGTTTTTTGCTTCTGTGCATGCGCAGAAGCTTTTTTTAAGCACTACACATGCGCATGCGTGCAAAGCGGACACCCGCGACCCACCTGCGTGTCGCGTCCCTGAGCAAACCGGCAGTAAGAAAATCTGGAACCCACCCCTGCTTGAAAGGTATCTTGAATGAACTGTTATTTTCCTAAGGACAGTTCTGAGCAGGTGGCTTGACTTCCTCTTTCAAAAATTAACCTTTAGCAGGTTCTGAGTGTGGTGGGTAAGAGCAGTGAAAATGGATCGGTGAGGCCTGTAACACCGAGAGTCAGATATTGCATCCTTTAAGGCCAAGAGTTGGCAGTCTCTGCCACCTTCAGAAACCAGTGCTCTCAAATCTGCCTCCTTTCTTCTCTCCTTCCCTTCTGTCCCTCCCTTCCAATGCTTATATGTAGACATATTTTGCTTACTGGAAGCTGCTCCCAAGTTCCTTGAAGAATGGAATGCATTTCTTTCCCTGTTGCACAAATCTGCAATAATTAAATAAGAATTGTCAACAGACAGACTGATGTGCATGCATGTGTGTCATAGAATAATATGGGAAAATAGCATCAGAGGGAACCTAAATCTTCATTGTTTCAATGAGATTTTTATTTCATGGTTGTACAGACACATTTGGAAATCTGATTAATAGCAAACATGCAAGACTTAGAAGCTAGAAGGCAGAGAAATGAGAGTCAGTATTCTTTCTATCTATAACCATATATGAAGATTAACAGACATATTATTCCCATGTCTGAATAATAATTTCCCAAAATAAGAATATTCTGAAAAAAATATGACAGCAACGTTATGATGCAATGATTTTTAATTATATGAGCCTTCAGCTGAAATTTACGGGTAGCTCTCAGAATTGCCACTTGGCTGATTTTAAATTAATCCAGTTGTGTTGTTTGCCTCCAGGATCTTTCTGCTTTTGGAGAATTTATGTATGATACACAGCTTCTGTATCTTCTGACCTGTAGATATCCTGGTCTGTAGCTGTCAGGAAGCTGCTCATCCCAGTTCTAGAAACTTCAGATCTGGGTATTAAAATGGGAGTGTTTGTTGTGGGGAAGAAGCAGCAGAAAAGGCCAAGTGAGAATAAAAATGAGAAGTGGAATATGAAGAAGCCAAACACAAAAACACAAGTAGAATAGCCATGATCTAATTAGCATGCAAGGGAAATTAAGGCACCGAAGCCAACAAGAACCCAAAGGGGTAGTGAGAAGATGCAGCTCTTTGTAGGTACAGTAAAGTTGATCATAATGTTAAATGTGCCACATTGAGAATATGGAATAGGTACAAATTCAGGTTGTGCCCCCAAACACCTTTGTGGCTTTTAACATAAGCAGCATTTTATAGGCAAGAATTAATAGGCGAACACAAATAGTTAACTTATCATGAGCAGAGGTGGGTTCCTCCCGGTTCGGACCGGTTCGCCTGAACTGGTAGCAACTCGCTGGTGATGTCACGGAGCCGGTTTGGTTGGTGCTAGTCCGTGGACGCTGCCATCTTTTTTTTGGAATTTTTTTTGGGGGGGAATTTTTTTTTGGAATTTTTTTATTTTATTTTTCTTCTGCGCATGCGCAGAAGCCGAGTTGCTGGCACTGCGCATGCGCCGCCATCTTGTTTTTGGCTTTTAATTTTTTTTTTAGAATTTTGCACTGCGCATGCGTGCGTGCGCCCATGCGGCGCGCACATGTGACACGGCCATGCGACATGGGAGGAAGCGAACCGGCGGTGAGGTAAGTTAGAACCCACCTCTGATCATGAGATACCAGAATTAGTGGTATCTCTAATAACTCTAATTACTCTCATAAGGGCAATACAAAATAAAATCAAGAGATAAACTGATGGCAGAGGGACATATTGTAATTGTCAACAATTTTCTTTTGTACAGTTATCAAAAGTGTTCAACATAGACAAAAGAGTTTATAGCATTAAGACTGACTTTAAAATAGAATTGTGTACAAATGATGGACATGTGTTTGCTAATGTATAAATGTTTATTGAGGTTTGAAATAGGAAAAAAAACAAATGAAAGAATGTATAATAAAGTGTGCTAAAATGTGGTTAGGACATACAGATGGAACAATGGGAAAATATGTAGTTGGAAGGACTAAAATTTACACTATGTAATAAATTTAAAGAGCATTGTTATAAAATAATTATCTGGAATTTATAAAGGTACTTCAAATCTAAGTGGGAAATGTGAGCAAGAAGGGTTATTTTACCATACTTGGTGAACATGCAAAAATGTGGAAAAAAGCCTTGCCCTATTGGGTCATTGTTTCAGAGATATTTCATTACCTAAACAAAGGAACAGAATGACCATGGGTGGGCAAAAATAACAACAACAACAACAACAACAACAACAACAACAACAACAACAACAACTTCTGACTTCCTGTTGGCTTCCCCCTTGAATTTTCTTATGGGAAGCTGACAGGAAGTATCAAAAATCCCCCCTCCCCTCCCCTGGGTTAATTTCCAGGGCTGAATGGCTTGAAGAAATTAATTTTTCTGAAATATGTTGAGGCCTGAGGATTAAATGCAAACTTACCACTCTCTATTTCCTATCTTAAACAGAGGTTTCTGTGTGAGGTGTGCAGAACTCATCACCAATTCTCTTTCCTGGGCTATTGTGTTTTTTTCTGGATACTTACTGTTCTTGGGCCGATGAGTGATTTCTTCTCCAACTGTCATGCTTTCACCTCCAAGACCTTTGGTCAAATGTTAGGCTGAGTCTGATGATACAAGGCAGCCGCCATAGCTTGATCTGTCCCCTTGAGGAAGAGCATGGCAGAAATTCAGGACTTTCTTCCCGATGTCTGAGAGAGCTTCCCTTTGTTTCTGATCCTTGTTCTTGAATCCCACCACCAGGCTGGAAAAGTTCTGCTTTTGAGCATTGAGTGTGCTTTTTTTTTTTTTTTAACCACACAGGCTGTCATCTCTTATGTGCCTTGAAAACAAGCTGCCTCAAAAATAAACTGGAGCAGTTAACATACTCAGAGCTTGATACAAACATATTAAAGTCTAATGGCATTTCAATGCTCCCATGAGCTGAATGTGTCAAGAAGTGAGAGACAGAGAATAGAGGCAGCTGAAGTAGAAGGGACAAGAGGCAGCAAGGAGACAGTGAACCTCATGGTACAAATTCAGCACCTGAAAGAGAAAGGAACACTTTACTCTTTCTGGTGTTCAGAAAATGTGAGTTGTTTTGCTGGAGTGTAATGTTGACTTCTTAAGGACTAGGGCACTAAGGAAAGAATGAGTATGTGCATATGGTCTGTATGCACATCCATTCATATGTGCAAAATATTTATTCCAAATCAGAGCTATTGGGGAAAGTAAAGATGCCACTGATAACTTACAGAGCTTCTTCAGGAATCCTTCCAGCTCCTTTAGGTACCCTTTTATACAGTATGCAATGAAAGAGTACCAAGAGATTCCCAGCCAAAGGAATATTACATTGTGACAATATGGACTTTTCTTCATAACCCACTTAAAGTTCTATCCACAAGTCCTTGAGCCAGCAGAAAAATATAATGGCAAGAATTATGCTGCCCACACTGCCGATTGTGTTCCTCCACAGCAATGAAGCCAATGAATGGTGCTATCTTTATTTATTGAGGGCCAAATTAAGGAAAAGGATTGGTAGATTCCCCACCCTTCATTCTCCACCTGCTAATTAAATATCATCTGCCAACAGGGAAACTATCACAATTAATTGTTCTTCAAGACATTGGATAGGATGGGGTGGATGGGACAAGTTTATATGGATGCTTTGAACTGTGAGTTTAGCCACCTGTCAGAGTGCCTGACTAACATGTGGAAGGCTGTAAGGGAAGGCACGAGATGATAGGGGAGAGAACTCTTCTGATTCGCCAACTCAGTGCAACCCTTCCTCTGCATCTATTATATGTCAATATTTCTAAATGTGGGTAAAGCACTGTTAATTTGCTTCAGTAGTAATAGCTGATAACAGGTGAGGAGGCATGCAGGGAATTGGGAAGATGTGATTGATTGGCGTGAGTGCTGCGTGAGTCCCAAGTAGTGCCGCAAGGAATTGAAAAAGTCCAGTTCTGCCCTTGGGGCCAGTAGCACCCAGAGATAACTAAGGAACAGTCACGAATCTAGATCTCGGCAGACTTCCAGAATTGCAAGATCATGATGATGGGTCTGTAACAACAACAATCTCCATGACAACTAGTGTCATCAAAGCCAAATTGGGGTGGATGAAATGGCATCCTGCCAAGGTGAATCGGAGTAACCGTGATGCATTGTACAAACAGTCAATTCTGAAAACTGAGAAACTCAGTTCTGAGTCAGAAACTCAGTTACATAGTCCCAGGAGTATTGGCTGAACATGGTAAAGATTGTAGAACTCTAGAGTCACTCCTCAGCCCAAATAAAAACAATAAAAATGGTAAAAAGTGTGCAAAATCCTTTGTCAGCAGAAAATGTGGAAAACTTATAATCCTTGGGGATGTATGTCCTATTTCTGCCATGGTTAGTTGCAGGGGTGGGTTCTAACTTACCTCACTGCCGGTTCGATTCCTCCCGTGCCGCGTGGCCACGACTCATGGGCGCGCGCGCATGCGCAGTGCCAAAAAATCCAAAAAAATTCCCCCCCAAAAGCCGAAAACAAGATGGCGACGCATGTGCAGTGCCGGAAACTCAGCTTCTGCGCATGCACAGAAGAAAAAAAAACCCGAAAAAACAAAACAAAAAAAAGATGGCCGCGTCCACAGACCGGCACCGACCGAACCGGATCCGTGACGTCACTGCGACATCACCAGCGGGTCGCTACTGGTTTGGGTAAACCAGTCCGAACCGGGAGGAACCCACCTCTGGTTAGTTGTGAGGGAGAGAGGAGTGAAGTTGAAAACTGCTTCCGCACTTGAGAAAAACAATTTCTGAAAATACTGAGTGAGGTGTCTGCAATTCGGCTGAAATACTCCCCCTTCCCCTCTTTCCTAGGCTAGGCTCCGCTCATCCTCTTCCCTGAGCAGAACATAAACGTTTATAGTTTTGGAAACTTGAGAGGAAAAACACTCAGCTCCTCCCAGGTGGCTGAGAGAAATGGACTGATTGGCACAGACCCATCCACAGGCAGCCACACCAGTTTCCCAGCTAGTCATTAGACTCCAGGGGATGGTAGAGGACAGAAAGCAGTGGTGGGTTGCTGCCGGTTCAGACCGGTTCTCCCGTACCGGTGGTGGAAATTAGCCCCCGCTCGCCGAACCGGCAGCAATGGCCGGTTGGCCACACCCCTGAACTGGTTCTCCGGTCGCCGCTCCTTGAAAGCGGCTTGCAAAGAACCCTCTGCGCATGTGCAGAGGCTTCTGCGCATGCGCAGAGGGTCATTTGCACGACGTGATGGGGGTGCACTTCCGACGCGATGCGAACTGGTAGGGAAGGTAAGTAGAACCCACCCCTGACAGAAAGGCCTGGAGGAATGTTGTCCATGGGGTCGCGATGGGTCGGACATAACTTCGCAACTAACAACAACAACAACAACAACAACAACAACAACAAGCTATTTGACTGGTATAACAACTCCAGCTGGCTTTTTCAAGTGTGACATCCATAGGCAGCTAGGTTAGCACACTTACCCCACTCATGCCCTTAGCTTAAGAAAAGGAAAGCCAACACTGAGTGTATGTAGGTAAGTGAGATGAGAGGAGGCAAGGGAGCACCAGTAAGGAGATAGGAAATGTTGCATGTCTGGACAAGTGCAATGCACAGTTTCAAGCAAGCAAGAGCACTGATAGTGAACTGCCAAGACTACAGGCCACAATGAGCAGGCCATCTTGCCTTGGTCCTGCCTGAAGCTCACTTTGGGACTCAATAGCAACATTGCTTAAGAACAGAGATTGGAGCTTGGCTAGGAGAATGGCAGCAGTTACAAAAACAGCATGCATGCTGAGGCAGCTGCATCTCCCAATGAATGCAAGAACCTCTGGAAGCAGGCAAAGATTAAATGCCATTTGACAAAGATTTTTAGCTGCTGTAAAAACTGAGCAAAGACACAGTTACATAGCTAAACCAACTTGTAAGGGCCAGGAAGGCAAGTTGAAAATGCAGTGAAAGTGCTCATTATGGAAGTCATTAAGAGAAAATAGTGTGAAAGCAACCAAAGAAAGTAAAAAACTGGAGTGCTCCTGGACCAGATGAACTCCATGGATTCTAGATAAAATCACTGATTACATTCAGGATTAGCAGACCAGATGAATAGAATTTTGGAAGCACCAGAAATTGAAGAATGATTAACAACTGAAAGGATCTTCCTAATGCTGAAGGATAAGGATAAGGGAAGTGAGTCTGAAAACTACAGACCCATAGCTTGTTTGCTAACAGCATACAAGCTACTTACAGGCATAATTGCAAATCAAATTTATAGCTATCTGGAAAGGAACAATTTACTTCCTGTAGAATGAAATGAGTGCTGCAAAAATTCAGAGGGAATGAAGGACCAGTTATTAACTGACAAGTTGGTTTTGAAGAACTAACCCCCCCCCCAAGATTTGTTTAAGGCTTGGATATACTATAAAAAGGCATCTGATTCTGTCCCATATAACTGCACTGAGAATGATCTCAAAATTTTTGAAATCAGCAGAAACATTTGGCAATTTGTGAATACTTCTATGAAGTTTTACTATGAAGTGAAATGGATGGCTATAGTGGGGTAGAGTTAGGAGAAGTTGAAATTAAACATGGAATGGTTCAGAGTGGCTCATTATCACCTTAGCTCTTTATAGCAGCAATGGTTCCACTGACAACAATTTTCAACAAGACAAAATAGATACGAATTGGCTGAACAAGAAGTACAAAATTTTCATGTACTTTATATTGATATTTTAAGATTATTTGGAAAAACAAAGGCTGAATTGGATTCCCTGCTAAAAAGCGCAAAAGAATTCAGCAAAGATTTTGGAATGCAACTTGGCATTGATAAGTGGGCAACCATGGCATAAAGGCAGGCAAAATTGTTAAAAATGATGACATATAGTTGATAATGAAGCCAGGTTTGAGAAGACAGCAACAAAGAGCAAATGCTACCCTCAATAGTGTCAGGATAGACTGTAGGCTGACCTCTGCTAGGTAGTTCTTTAACCCAGTGTTTCTCAACCTTGACAACTGTTAGATGTGCGCACGTCAACTCCCAGAATTCCCCAGCTGGCATTGATATACTGCTTAAACTTGCTTGCTGATGTATACAATATCACCAAAGTGAGGAGAGGATCAGCAGTGCAGTACTGTAAGACATTTAGGCTCCAGTATCAGTGCTTGATCACTTTATAAAGATCAATTTTTTTAAAAAAAGGAGACTATCACAGATTTTCACAGAGGGACTCTGCTCAGCGTTTTTCCATGGTTTTTTGTACATCTCCATACTTGAGAAGAAGAAGAAAAAAGTTCCCTCTTCCCTCCTACTCACACCCTGAGGCCAAATGCTGCAATATTAATTTCCTGACGTTCTCAATAAGTTATTGAAGATTAATTTTAGGGAAAGCTACGAGATGCGATGGATTGAAGCCTAAATCTGTTTAAATATGCAATATTAAAAATTGATCGTTATTTCTTCTTGTCATGCAGTTGGTCTCCAGTGACTGGGGCAAGAGGAAAAGGCTAGATTTAGAGTTGTTATTCTTGCCCATGGCTGAGCAGGGTTCCTGGGTAAGTCGTGAATGGTGTGTTTCAACTTAGCATTATGGATTTCAGTTTTCTAGACGGTGCTTTGAACCCAAATGGCAATTTGGAGATTAATAATCAGAAACATTTTCCTTTATGACTGGAATACTTTTCCTTCTGCTATTTTGCTAAAGCAGCCCAGGGCCTGCTAGATAGGGTTGGAGAAAAATAATTCTTTTTGGCCAAAAATATTGGGAGTTATAGTCTCTACCTACCTGGATAATGGAAGGAAGACTGTTCTATTTCCTTAATCCGATAAGGAACCATAGCTGAGATGATTTTACCAGCGTAGTCTCTATTTTCTGAACCTTCCGTATGAAGGTTTAACTCCACTGCTGCATGACCTGCATTGGATGCCAGTTTGCTTCCTGATCCAGTTTGAGGTATTGGTTATGACCTTTAAAGCCCTTCATGGCATGGACCTAGGTTACCTGAAAATCTGTCTTGCCCCCATTATATTGATCTGTCCCACCCAGTCTGACAGGAAAAGTATGTCTAGGAGGTAGACTTTTAGCCTTGTCTGCTGTTATACCCACTCTGTAGAACATCTCACCTCCAGAAATGAAGTTGGACTCCATCCTTTTAGTCTTCCAGAAGAGTGTTAAAACTGGACTCTGCAAACTAGTATGGGGATCCAAGAGTGGTATGCAGCTCTGAGGTGGCAAGTGCCTTGAAGATGCACCCAAAGTCACTTCTGTCATGCATATTATATAAATTTGATACATTAATAAACATTGGTTCAAATGCTCACCATCATTATGCAATAGCAATAATCTTAAATTCAGAGTGACCAGCTATACAATTACAAGCTTCGAATGTATACTATAAATCCAATCTGCATTTTCAAATGTCAATTAAACTCAGCCTGAAGAATAGTCAGGTTGTTTAGTTATAGGTACATGAAGATCATAGTCAAGTACTGCTTATAGGTTCCATTTATTTTATGAATGATGGAGGATAAGGGGAGCTTGCAAACTTGGATGAGATTCACCATCCCCCCACCCCAGGTTTCTAGAATAGTTATGGGCCAGATTGGAGCTGCTGATAAATGCAACAAGATACACTGGGAGCATCTAATTTGCTGGGCTAGGCATGTCCTTTTAGAGTATGTGAATTTCATTTGTCAGTTGCTCACCTGAGTTTCTGTTGTTCTTCTTAGCTGCAAAGAGGTACCAGCCAAAAATATTTTCATCATGCTGAACCAGATGTCTTCCACCAAGTCTAGGCTGTTAGTAGTCAGCAGTGGTGGGTTTCAATTTTTTTTACTACTGGTTCTGTGGGCGTGGCTTGGTGGGCGTGGTGTGGCTTGGTGGGCAGGCTTGTGGGCATGGCAGGGGAAGGATACTGTAAAATCTCCATTCCCTCCCCACTCCAGGGGAAGGTTACTGCAAAATCCCCATTTCCTCCAGATCAGCTGGGACTTGGGAGGCAGAGAATAGATGGGGGTGGGGCCAGTCAGAGGTGGTATTTACTGGTTCTCTGAACTACTCAAAATTTCTGCTACCGGTTCTCCAAACTACTCAAAATTTCCGCTACTGGTTCTCCAGAACTGGTCAGAACCTGCTGAAACCCGCCTCTGGTAGTCAGTAAGTCAATGCTGATGTTAAAAGAACACACAATGGCACACGCACAACTCCCCTGTGCTGCTTGAAGTGTTACTTTATAGATATCCAGAAAGAAAGGATATTCTGTGATACATTCATCTTTTCCAAAAACTCTGATTCAGATACTGAAAGAACTTTATGCTTTAATGAATTAAGCCTTGTATTTTCTTTGGAGTTGGGTCAAGATTGTTATTCCCATGTTAGCACAAGGCAGAGGTGAGGGAAGAAAATACTGTCAAGCAAGCAACTCTATAAGAAGAATCAGCTGACTGACATTTGAGAGTTAAAACAGATGGTATCTTAATTTTTTTATAACAATCAAATTGTCAGGCCGAAGCAATATTTTATTAGAGACTTTGGCCTGCCACTCTTTACGTTTGAGAATGTATTCTTGCTGTGGGAATTTGGGAGGGGCTGTTGCATGAGGGATGTAGACATGTAGCCATAACAAATTCCTTTAGATTCTCAAGGTCATCCTTTGTCCAGCACCTGCCCGGAAGATGAGGGGAGTAACTGACACGTCGATAGAAGGAGACTGGCTAACATCATGAACTTGTGGGTGTGGAGACAAAGGGCTTGATCTTTCAACTGGGTGGAGAAACCCTGGGAGCGTCAGATTCGGGTTTCTCCCAGCTGTGCCAACATGGCTCTGTTAATAAATTGGAACTCTGAGGAATGCTTTGCCTCAGACTCTGATTTTATTTTAGATGCTATTTGGAACTCTGACACAAATGCCTATCTCAGAAAATATTCAAGTGAAATATTTAAGTTTATGTACATGAATGCATTTATAATAAAGATATATAGTGAAAATAATCCCATGCTTAATCTTAACTAACAAAATTGTTTATCATTTTTCAAATAAGCCCACTCTTCATACTGCAGTGAAATTGCACTTTAGTTCCTTAGTGGTTGGCATTAGCTACGGATATTAGCTGAAATTTGTCCATGGCCTAGTAAAGCTGAATCAATCAATCAATCAATCAATCAATCAATCAATCAAAAATATTTATCTACCTACCTATTAATCAAAGAATGAATTTCAGATGGATTACATTTTAAAAATGCCTAGAGTTAGAGAAAATCAGAATAGCAAAAGCAAGATAAAATGAGAGAACAGATTTGAAATAAGTTCTGAAATAATAATATATAACCATATTTACATTATACATCAGCTCCAAAATTAGAAATGATGTTATGCCTATCATTAGCAGTTATTGAAGATGAACCTGAGGCTGCCACTACACTCATCTCCTGCTTGACTGCTTCCTAGAAGCTTCTGACTAGCCATTATACCAATAGACTCAGGCTTTTCAGCAAAGCTTGCCTTATGTTCTTAATTCCAGAATGCAGATATATCTCATATCTTCTGCATTAACAACCTGCAGACCGATCAGTCATGGTGAGTTTGCCACCTTTTCACAAGGCCCAGTTCCTCCAGATATGGTTATAGCTCAGTAATGGGAAAGATGCATGACCAAGAATTGGTTTTTGGGAAGTAAATGAATTCAGAAGAAAACATGTAGTTATTAAGATCAATTTTGAGCAATGCTTCGCTCTATGGAAGGTTGTTGAAAATACTTTGTCAGGCAACAGCTCTACAGGGACTGGAAGTGGCAACGTGGTTAGAGGAAATGGCCCTCCACTTGTACAAAATCACCAGGCCAGCTCCATCTTTCAGCCCAAAGGAGTGTCTGTCACAAGGATATGTTCTATGAGTCACATGACAAATAGTGATTTATTGATCCTGTTGTACCTTCTTTGAGGCATAGAGTCTGTGAGTAGATACCACCCTATGGAAATCTTATTTGGCCACTCACCCTGGCTGTAAGAATGAACCATCATGCAATACAATGACCTCTGTCAGACCTGCAAGGCTGAAAAGAATAAGCTCTGATCTTCTGTCCCACCTTCTGCACTGAGCCCAGGGGCAAGAAAGATTTAAAAGCATCTGGCATTTTTCCCTGGCTGTTATCGTGTATAAAATGTCAGGCACAAAATGATTTCCTGTTAAAGCAAGCAGATTCTTCTTTCATACTAAACACAGAGATTCTGGCTTGATCTGATCCTGAGGTTTATCTCTTTAAACCAAGATAAAGCACAGATTATGATATCAAAAATATTGGATCACTGCTTAGTTGTTACATTCCCCTCAAGAACTAATTTTTTCCCCACTGTCTTTTTTTAATGTATAAATTTAGCCAAAGAGCAAAACATTATGCACAAAATAAGAGCAGCATGAGTGCTATGAAGTATGGATCATAGTTTTGCAGCCTGCAAAACACGAAATGTAGAACACCTTCCAAAAATATGTGCCCAAACCATCTGTGCTTGCCAAGGCTAAAGGAGAGAGAGGTAGCAGCAGGAAAAGGAGACCATGATCAAATTGTGAAATGTGGCATGGTAAAACACTGGAATTACACATTGTCTGGATAGCACAGAATCCAAAGTCAATCTCACTAGAGATGCTGACAAATTTTGCAGACTTTATAGTTTGGAATGAAAATATTAATATGCCTATTGAGCTGAATACCTTACTAGTTCTGGCCAGATGCAGGCAGGCTGTTTATCTCAAAGTATTTGTCCTCTTTGTCCTTCTTACTGTATGGCAGACCCCATTCTGCTTTTCTCCCTGGCAAGATAATTCACAAGGCATCACCCACACCAGACAGTAAAAGAGAAAAGAAATGAATCAAATAAGATTATTCTAAAACCGGAAGAAACTATATTGCACTGCAGTTCATCATAGGATGGGATACCGTGAATCTGGGCATTTGGCTGTTGTCCACATCATCTTGGCTGTTGAGCAACTTCAAGTCCATTGCATATTATGGTGGTTTCCTTATCTTTAAAGTGCATCTGCTTTAAGAGAGAGACCCTTTAAAAAGATGAAGCCTTCAAAATGAAGATAGTATTTTCAATTAGGAGATGCATATGTTCTGATCCTGAGGTAACAGGTGGGTTACCTTACACAAAGAAGACGCCTGACACATCAATGGGATATAATACCCATACAGATTTGCCTGAAAACATATCTTCCTTATTATGCTAGTGCTAACAAAATTCTGTTCCCCAGAATGATGTAACTCACTGTAGAACTCAAGATTTTTTTCACAAGTGCAAATGGTTGGAGGGCCGTAAATTTACAACTTGTGTCTTGAATCAAAACTTGTTCATGACCCACTTTAATATTTATGCTGGCCAAACTATTCCACATCTGCCTCTTTCAGGTGCATGATCATTGCCATTGTCTCTCTTAATTGTCTCTTTGCACGGCATTTTACATTAAAACTTTCGTTGACATCTTGTTTTGTTAGGTAACCCCTGAAGGAGTTAGCAGAGAAAGGATAGGTTCTTGTCCCCTTCATAGTTTTCTTACCAGTCCATCATCGTTAGCAAAATAAGCATCACAATAAATCATTGGGCAACTGTTCCTAGATAAGCAATTATTTTCATATTGAATTTACCACTGATTATTTTCATATTGAATTTACCACTGATTATAAACCATTTTTGGGGCCTGTATCCTATAGTGCCAAGCATTAACCAAGAACATAAGTTAAAAGGTATTGCCAACAGAAAAATTAAGTTAAATGGCTGAACCTACAGGTGACCTGTTATTCTTTTAACCCCCTGTTATAAAAGACTCCAACATGCATATCAGACCATCATTCTAATGACCCACTATTATCTATCTTGATTGGCAACAGTGTTTCCCATGCCTGTTGCCTGATATTATACCCATCTACCTGCAAATATTATGGTCTGCTACTGAACAGTACTACTGTTGTAGAAAAAAATGAGAAGAATGGGCCAATCTTTTATGACTGAGCAAAGCATATGTGGGATTAAAACTCCTATTATTGCAATTTTTCATACTGACTGACTCTTTTGGGTTGAAGTAAAAAATATCCAGGGGAAATCAAAATGCCTTTAATTGAGTCCTTGTTGGTTTCCTTCGTGCGTAGTGCTTGTTTCTTCTGGGTGCACATGACCTTTTACTTTTTTTTAACTTTTAAAAATATAAGCTGTCCAGAATCATTTGAAGCCAGATGATCTCTACATTTAATATAATAATAATAATATCACTAACAACCACAATACTGCATTAGAACAGATAATATCTTAGAGCAAGGACTGGATTCCTCCCCTCTTTGATATGTTCTGCCATTGATTGAGGTTATTAAGTTTGGGAAGCAAAAATCTCATTGATCACCAGCTCATATTGCTTTGTTGAAATTTAATATTGACATTCAGATTTGAATTCCTGACTGGTATGTTCTTTTATGGACCATATCCCCAAAAAGAAAAAGTGCTACCAAGATGAGAGATGTTTTAGATGATCTGAAGAGAATTATCTTTTGTTTCTCAAATTATCATGGTGGGAGGCTTTGGTGGATTTTTTGGGTGTGTGTGTGTGTGTGTTGAAGGAATTTCATAAAAGATGATACCGAATTAATTTTTGGAGATCATCCTTCCTCATGCCCCATTTATTGCTTTACAACCTCCCTCTCTTCCTACATAATCCAGATCTAGTACTAGGATTGAGTCTTAATCAATAGAGGGGCAGAAAGAGGGAAGGGAAAGGAGCATAATAAGAAGCATATTCTCCTTACATGATTCCCCCCCCTTCATTTTTAGACCAAAGGTGGGCAGCTTGTAGTCTTCTCAGTCATTTTGGACATTCCTTGGTCTAATCTTAAAGCCTGTATCCAGGCTATTAGTTCAGACTGGACAGGAGACAAGAAATAGAAAAAAAAAGTTGGTAGATAATTGGTGTCCCCATTGGTCATGCTGCTTCCATAGATCATCTCTGAGGAAAGATAGCTTTTCAGAGAAAAAAGGTTGCCACAGAAACCTATTATATATACAGTTTATTATATCTGATATAAAGCTTCCATAATGTGGGGAAGAAAACTTGCTTTTTTCTAATCTAAAAGTTTCATTACTTTTCCCCCACAATTACTCAAATAATAGCTACAAGAACTCATCACCCAAAGTAAAAAACTTGGCTCACCCTTGTCTTCATTGTACTAGAAGAAAGACTACTATCTGTGTTTTGTCCAATGGCTGGTATTCTTTTAATGCTTTTATTGGAGGCTGGGATGAAACAGAGGGAGTTTTCAGATGATACAAAGCTGTGTAGGATGGCTAATACTCCAATAAGACATAGAACATGTCTTTTCAAATTTTGAGGGCTGCAACTCCCTGAAATGATAAATGGCTTTGTGTGACCCTTCAGCATGATTGATCTTATTGTAATTCAAGTTGGACAAGAAATAAATATGCACTTCCCTTTAATAATTAAATTAGGAAAGATAGAATTTTGCAACTTTTAAAAATAAAAGCTTTTCATTTTCATAAAAGCTTTGTTTGCATTTTTTATAGCAGTAACTGTAGAAATCCTTGCCTTGAACAAATAGGGTAAATGGAACCAGAATGGTCATAGCCCACTCACTTAATCCATTGTGTTCATTTTTCACACTGATCCAAAATTTAGGAACATTATTGGAAATTACATTCTCAAAGAAGCATCAGAAGAGACATTAATGAATTGTTTCACCTCAGTAGTACTGTGTGCCAGATATCAGTTTAGCATCAGATTGGTTCTTTATCCAGTTGAATTTTTTTATTACCACATCTGAGAAATGGTTCTCAGAGAAGAAAAGTTCCTTATAATATAAATGTGTGTGTAAGTGCTGTCAGTAAATTGTTTTAAAGTAGGAAACATGCCTGAATGTACATTTTCCATTTAACTCAATGGAAACTCAGCTTTGCTAATAAATGCCTTTAATTTGTTACGGAGTTGAAGAATATTATTGCCAGCTTGCAATGAAGTATTAGGGATTTAAATCTTCTAAAAATGTCACTTAAGTGTGCTAAATTAATATTCTCAATTAAATATGGGGAAAGTTCATTTCTCAGTTTGACAACAAATGTCAAAATGTTTTCCTTTGACAGAGTTCATAAGCCATCTCTTGCATAAACCTTGCAAATTTCATTGCTGTTATAGACCTTTTTATAAAGTGTATAATGGTTTGTAGACTTGGCATTCAAGATGGGCAAGAAATAAATATACCGATTTCTCTGTTGGTTGGCTGAAATCTTTGGAAGTAAATGTTTGCTGATGAATCATATTTTCTATCCAATCAGCACCCAGAGATTCTGACCCATTTAAGTTTGAAGTTATCTGTAACAGCCTGACACAGAATATGCTCAGTCAGTGTATATCTCTACAGATTTGCATTTGTATAGTTTAATTTAATTTAATTTATTTATTTGTCAAGCATATATGATTACAAGAAAAGTATAGACAAAGTATAAACATGATTGTATATATATATAATAGTACAAGCATGATTATGAGTACAAGAAGTATGAATATATGGGTACATTAGGACAGGGACGGTAGGCACGATTGTGCGCTTATGCACGCCCCTTACAGACCTCTTAGGAATGGGGTGAGGTCGATGGTAGATAATCTAAGGTTAAAGTTTTTGGGGTTTGGGGAAGAAACAACTGGGTCAGGTAATGTATTCCAGGCATTGACCACTCTGTTGTTGAAGTTGAATTTATTGCAATCAAGTTTGGATCGGTTTACATTAAGTTTGTATATAGGAAGCAGAGGTGGCACAGTGGTAAGAGAGA
>QLTV01001682.1:5117634-5165077 GCA_003457575.1 Thermophis baileyi
ATAATTTGTGATATCATAGTTGGCTTTTTTAAAATTGTAACTGGGGATCCCATCATTATGATAATTTTTGTAAGGGTGTATGTTGAGACAAAAGTCTATCATGCTGTGATCGCTGCTGGAAAAGGGTTCTTTTATTTGTAATCCATAAATTGAATTTGAACTGTTGCAGAAGATGAGATCAAGGCAGTTGTTGAGTCTAGTGTTGTTGGTTACTAGTTGATCCAGTCCCAGGTTAGTTACAGGGTTGAATGTATAGGTTCTGTTGTGCATTCGTTTAGGGACCATTTTATAAGAGGTAGATTTAGGTCACCAAGAAAGATGAGAGGGTATGGGCCGGAGGCGGCCCACGTTAGAAGTGAGGTTAACTTATTCACATGTTCTATGTTGTAGTCTGGGGCTCTGTAACATAGTAGAAATCGTAACGTGGTGTTTAAAGATAGCTCACAGATGATGGTCTCAGGTAGAGCAAGTTTGTGTGTAACTTGGATGTTTTTTAGATTTAGGGACTTTTTGTAAAAGATAGTAACACCGCCTCCTCTTCGGAGTTCACGATCAGACTGGTAAACATGATAGTTTCGTTCTACGATAATGGAATATCTTATATTAATAATTAATAATTATATTAATTAATAATTAATAATTATATTAATTATATTAATAATTAATAATTATATTAAATAATAACTTGTCTTACTTCTTCACAGCCTTGCTTGAGAAACCTTATGTTTTCTTCTTTGTACCTTTTTTCTTCAATTACTCAGTGAATGTATGAATTTGTATGGGGAAATCTAAGTCATGAATCTTGACTGCTGTGATATTCCTTTTTTTAAAATTTATAAGTTTTTTTTTATTTTTTAGCTTGAACATATCATCTTCCATTAAACAGTGTGTCGTCTGGGTACAAATGTCTCTGTGCTATTACAGTCAAGATTTACAGTATTCGTTACATTGATAATAGTTCTCTAATCTTACAAAAATAATAATCAACATTATAACTCTCTTCATTTCTCCCTCTTAACATATCTTCTACTGAAAATATAATATTATATTAGATATAATAATCTTAACAATCATATTGATAAATCGTAATATTGTTTACATTATCTTAACATATATTCTTTATTTCACTGATCTCCATTTATTTCTCACTTCTATTTTTATTCTCTAACCATCCATAAAATAGCTCCCATGTCATATAATATTCAGTTTGTTCTTTCTCCTTTATAGCAAGCGTTAATTTGTTCATTTCTGCACATTCTAATATTTTCCTAATCACATTCTCATCCGTAGGGATCTCATCACTTTCCCAGTTTTGTGCAAATGCAATTCTAGCTGCTGTTAATACATGTATAATTAAATATGTATTTCCTTTACTATAAGTTTCGGGTAAAATCCCCAACAAAAATATTTCTGGTTTTAAATCAGTGTGCTGCTTTATCATCTTTTCCAACCATATTTGTATTTTTGTCCAATATTTTTTTTGTCTCTACACATGTCCACCACATATGAAAATATGACCCAGGTATTTGGTGGCATTTCCAACATTTAGCTGATTTATCTTTAAACATCTTTGCCAGCCTCGCCGGTACCAGGTGCCATCTATAAAACATCTTATATAAATTTTCTTTGTATGCAGTTGACATTGTTAATTTATAATTCCTATCCCACAACTTCTGCCATTCGTCTAATTCTATTGTGCAACCAAAGTTTTTTGCCCATGCTATCATTGTCTCCTTCACTTGTTCATCTTCCACTGCCGTGATATTCCTAATGATATTAGAGAAAGCCCATCCATCTTCCACCTGCCGGCTGTCTCTCTGTATGCTGAGGCTGCAACTTCTATAAAGAACTTTTTTGGAATTGCAGACCTAATCCTAATAGATATCAGATTGGGCAATATGTAGGTAAAAATACTACCTTGATTTCCTATGGAATTAGATTGGATTTTCACCACGATGAAATGCTACTCATGCCCTGGTTACCTCCCAAATGCACTATTGTAATGCACTCTACATAGGGCTGCCCTTGAATATAGCAATAGCAATAGCACTTAGACTTATATACCGCTTTATAGTGCTTTACAGCCCTCTCTAAGCGGTTTACAGAGTTAGCATATTGCCCCCAACAATCTGGGTCCTCATTTTACCCACCTCAGAAGGATGGAAGGCTGAGTCAACCTTGAGCCGGTGAGATTTGAACCGCCGAACTGCAGCTAGCAGTCAGCTGAAGTAGCCTGCAGTGCTGCACTCTAACCACTGCGCCACCTCGGCTCTCTATTGAAGATCCTCCAGAAGCTTCAACTGGTACCAAATGCAGTGGTGCAGGTAGTTATGTGTGTCCTTAGAATGGAACACATTACACCTTGGCTCCATGAGCTGCATTGGCGCTGGTTTGCTTTTGAGTTCAGTTCAATGTGCTGTATTTGACCTTTAAAAGCCAAATGGCATGGGGCTTTTGAGGTTATTTGACAGATTGCCTCTTTCTGGTCACAAAGGTCCATTAGGAGAGGCCTGTTGTGGGTCTTGTCTGCTAAAAATTCCTTCTGATGGGACCTGGGAGATGGGGCTTTTGAATGCTCTTTGGAACATCATTTCCCCTGAGGTGATATTAGCTCTAATCCTATTGCCAATTAAGAATTCCCTCAAAACAGGGTTCCTCCAATAGGCTTGAGATCCCATAGAACTAGGGAGCTAGCTAGGTAGCTACACTGTGTGTAGGATGCTGGTTTATTCTCCTGCAGCCATATTTATATCTATATCTGTGTAAATTGTTGTATTATACTGCTGTTTTATATTTGTTTTATCTGATTATTTTTTTTACTGTACACCGCCAAGAGTTATATCCATGAGATGGGCAGTTATATGAATTCGATAAATAAATAAAATAAAAATGTGCTTGTAAGAAAATAGTAGTATTAGAATCCAGTAGGGTTCTGAGTAGGGCAAATTGTAGCCTGAAAGAAATATTTGTCTTTTCTTCAAAAAAATAAATAAATCCAGGAGGGTTGACATACACTAGAAACTTGTACAAAATTCCTGAGAGACTCCACCATGCCTTTCTTTTAATAGCTGGAAAAGCCTGCTGTACAAGATTTTTTCAAAATATGTTTTTCCTCCAGTGGTTCCTAGAACCAGCTTATGAAGACACACCATTTTCAAAGCCTTTATAAAACATGTACTAAATGAATTCTGACTACTTCCAAGTTAACTATATCATTTTCAGATGTATGCTGTATATTGATAAGTTATAATTACAACCATGGCCTTATTTTTTTTCAAGCTTAGAGCTTATAGATAATGTCAACCAATAATTGCCTCCAAGCTGCTCAGGAACTGTAGGTGTTCTTTGAGCTCGCCCAGAGATTCTATCCTTTGGTGCCACAATTTTTGATATAACAGAAATCTTTCATCCCTTTTCCATTAAAATAAGAGAAAACAACTGGCTTGTATCCTGCCCCCCCCCGGCATTTATCTGTTTACATATTTTTATCAGGTAGTTTGCAAGCAAGCAAACAAACAAAAACCCTTAGCCCAGGGGTGAAATTCAGCAGGTTCTGACAGGTTCTGGAGAACTGGTAGCAGAAATTTTGAGTAGTTCGGAGAACTGGCAAATACCACCTCTGGCTGGCCCCAGAGTGGGGTGGGAATGGAGATTTTGCAGTATCCTTCTCCTGCCACGCCCACCAAGCCATGCCCACAGAACCGGTAGGGGAAAATTTTGAATTTCACCCCTGCCTTAGCCCTGCATCACTGTGTGAGGCACAGCAACAAAGACCT
The DNA here is from genome assembly GCA_003457575.1 of Thermophis baileyi. Lineage (NCBI taxonomy): Eukaryota > Metazoa > Chordata > Lepidosauria > Squamata > Dipsadidae > Thermophis > Thermophis baileyi. The sequence continues at coordinate 5,121,411 of QLTV01001682.1, forward strand.
CAGAGACCTCTCTGAATAGGAGAGGAATGCCTGTGAAAGGAGATCAGTTGAGAACAAGGCATTCCCAAATCCCATGACTTTGGAGACCCCATGACCAAGATGATAAAACTAAATGGAGAGTGAGGGAAGGAGATTAATTGTCCATGCCACATTAGTTGGACATGCTGATTTCAGGCAGAAAAGAATTACTGAAGCTCAGCGCAGTTGCTGAGAGATGCATGATGTGGTGAGGGATCCCTCTCATTGAAAATATCCCATCCCTGTGGGCTAGAGAATTGTTGCCGAGCTGCCCAGTGTAATCCAAATGCCAATAATGATGCAATTTGGAAAAGCCTTTCCCCCCCCCAAAATAATTTAAGTGGGGTTGCACTGGAAAAGCTTCAACCCTATGAAAATGGCTCATCTAACAGATTAACAGAGTTGGAAGGGACCTTGCAGGTCATCTAGTCCAACCCCCTGCCCAAGCAGGAGACTCTACATCTGCCTCTACCTACCGTGTTTCCCTGAAAATAAGATCCTGTCTTATATTTTTCTGAACCCTGAAATAAGCGCTTGGACTTATTTTTGGGGAGGTCTTATTATTTTGGGGCACGTGGAGCAAGACGGGGCTCCTCTTGCCGTCTTACCTGATTTCCAGCTCTGTCTCCCTAACCCTAACCAGAGGAAATGGTGGGGACCGGCTGCGCATGCGTTTAAATATTTTCGGGGAGGCCTTATTTTCGGGGGAGGTCTTATTTTCAGGGGATGTCTTATTTTCGGGGAAACACGGTAGGATCGAACTCACAACCTCCTGATTGTGAGGCAAGAGCTCCACCTCTAGGTCACAGCAGCTAGGTAAAAGTATGACATTCTGTTGGCTGACTAAAAATGCACCTGGATGCGTGCTGAGGTGACTTATTTTCTGCTGCATCCCACTATATGCAAGCACTGTTAAGCCCTGGTCTTCTTCATAGGAAGGACACTCTGCCTGTTCATATTACTTTCGATGAGAATCTCACATTCCTCCCTCACTCTGCCCTACACATGCAGAACAGAAGGTAACTAACCACTGTCATAACTTCACTGTATAAATTAAGCATTGCTGCTACACAATGCCCTGCAAAGTGTGAACCAGAACCTGCTGTGTGGGGAATGACCCGAGCTCCCATCTGTGGAAACACATGCCAGACTGTATTCCTCAAGTGGCCATCAAGCTGCTGCACAGCCGGGGAGATGGATCTATGAATGCAGAACAACTCCCTCTCCTCATGTATTTCCGTATCTCTGTGCTGAGGTGTGAAAGCCGGGGTTAGGACTGGCGAGGCGGGAAAGAGGAGACCTGAAAACTTGCCAATTAAAGAATGTTCTTGAGGGAGTTGTCAGAGGGAGCTGCCCTGGGGCTGTGGGGCCTAGAAACGCTAGTATGATTTTGAAGGCACCAAGCCTCATGTGGGCAGCCCCCTTTTCAGCAAGAGGGGAGAAGCAGAGGGCTGTTTGTTTATCTTCCTTGCGGCTTTGAAGACAGACTTGCACTTGTCTCTTTCCTGTTGGGAAACATGGGTGATTGCAAGAACAAGAACCGCCTACTCAATCCTCACACACAGTTAGTTGGAAATGACACAAACAGCAGGTGCCCTGAAGACAACAGCCGGCAAAACTCTCTCCGCATTCCTTGGAAAGCAACAGAGAAATCTCTGATGTATAATATTCTATTTATGTCAAAGAAAGAGAGTGCTCTGCAAGCTCAGGATCAATTTTTTTGCAAAATGGAAAATTGAGAGATTTATTTATTGTATTTTCCATCAGCTCGATAACCAGAGTTATTCGTTTATGAGTTGTTTGTATAAAATTGAGTCCTTTATATAAACAATCTTTTAACACGTCATGTTTCCTTTTAGTTCATTATGGGATTGTGGGGTAGGATCTCTTTATTTAGGTATTACATTAATATTTTGCCTTTCCTCTAGAAGAGCTTACGGTGGGGAAAGGGTTGTATGCATTGATATCTCACCCAGTCCATTTTATTAGAACAACATATCTGAGAAAGAGGACAAACTCCATTTTTAATCTGCTAATGTCAGGCATGAATAATCAGATCTACACATGAAGAGCTCAATTAGTTACTTTATAAGCCTATAACACAGGAATCTTCTCAGACTGATGTCAGACTAGATGAGGTTCAATGGCATTCGGGGAGGGAGTGTCATACTTCTCCCTCTTGTACCCATGTAGGGATTCCAGAATAATTCCCCATTTCATTCCTCCCCTAGCTTGGATAGTCTTTCTCTGACATCTAGCAAGGGAAATGGCACTTTGCACATTTATCCAATTTGCTCCATCCAGGAGTATTGTAATGTCACCACTGCAACTTAAAAAAGGAACATCTTCCCAGCACGTCACAGTTTGAGATTCATACACAACTGCATTATCTCAGCAAGGGACCTGAGCAGGGGTGGGTTCTGGATCCTTTTGCTGCCAGTTTGCTCAGGGTCACGCCGTGTGCCCCCGCAGCAATAAAAAAAAAGCTTCTGCGCATGCGCAGAAGCAAAATCCAAAATGGCGGCGCCCATGGAGACACCGAAAGAACCAGTTCCGTGACGTCATCGCTGGTTTACTAATGGTTCTAAAGAACCAGTTAGAACCGGTAGGAACCCACCTCTGGACCTGAGATAGTGACTAGCCCAAAGTCACAGTGAGTTTCATATCTAAGAGGAATTTGGGTTGTGAGTTTTAACCACCTTGATCTCCACAGATAACTAGGTGCAGTGCAACATACAATTCCCCTTCTCAAAACCAAATGTTTGCACGAAAAGAAAAGCTTTACAGTAGCCCTATATATCAAGCCCACAACACTATTTAAAGACCTCTCCAAAGGATTATCTTAAAACACAAATCTCATCTTGGTTTGTAATGGGTTTCAGCTAGTTCTTACTCCGGGATTTGGGACAGCAGAGCTCATTCTTGATGCCAGATTTTCTCTTTCTTTTTTTTAAAAAAAGTTTATCTTCTAAACACCTCAAAAAGGGCTTCTGAAATATTTATTTTCACCATGTTGAGCCCTCCCCCCCTGGGTAACTTAATGTCAACTATCTACAAAATTATGTGCCATCAATCTCAAACCTGAATAAGCTGTCTTCTCTGCACGGCCATTTGAAGCCAACTCCAAATCCTCAGAGAAAGGTAGAAAGGCTGTCTGGTTGGCTGGCTGGGTGGGTATAAAGAAGATGAGAAGGGTAATGTCTCTTTCCCAGAGCCCCTCTTACTATCCTCTATTCTGGATATAACAATCCCACTTTCCTAAGCCATGCAGTCTGAGTCTGACATATCCTTAGTCCTTAGTTTGACATGACCAAACCACAGGAATCTTATATCATATTTTTGGTCTTTATGTCCTGATTATAGGAACTTCTTGTTCAAGCTACTTTCTTTGTGTTTCCAGAGCTCACTGGAAGGAGCTGTGGTGACGCAGTGTTTAGAATGCAGTATTGCAGCCTATTCAGCTCACTGCCAAGAGTTCGATCCTGACTGGCTCAAGGTTGACTCAGCCTTCCATCCTTCCGAGGTTGGTAAAATGAAGGCCCAAAAATATGCTGACTCTGTAAGCTGCTTAGAGAGTGCTGTACAGCACTATGAAGCGGTATATAAATCTAAGTGCTATTGCTAATTAATCCTTCACCAGTGCAATTTGATTGAGACTCATCCTATGTTATCTGTTTTGATACTGATTTTGTGCTTCTGTGTTGCAGAGTGTAAGAGGTCCTGCCCCATGGTTTAATAATATTCCTAGAAAAAACAGGTCTAGGTATAATGGTGGTCTATGCTTAGGATATTTCTGATTTGCATATAAGGATGTTAATTACTGAATTCTATATTTTACCTCCTTCTCCCTGTGCATATTTTTCAAGGAATGCCTTGCATCAGCCATATGTTGAGTGAAGCATTTCTTCAAGCTTTTTCATGAAGTAATATGGCCTTTTGATTCCAAAGGATTAATTCTAAAAGGTTGTTCTGGTGGTGAAATTGAAAGAAGGCATAACCTTGGGGAACAGGAGAAAGAGTTGCTACCAATTGTCAGATAAAAGAAATCTGAGTCTGGGGCAGATCTGTAATCTAAGTAAGCATTTCAGACAAGACCCTCCCTAATTTCATGAGGATAACGGAAAGGAAAAATGCATTCAAACTTGAAAGATTCTGTTACTGTAACCTTATACTAATAAAAATCATTTTAGCATTCATGACTTTTGTTTCTTAGTCTGGTCTACCTTGAAGGGTTGACAGGTGATCTTATCAGTTAGTGCTAGTGACCAAAGGATACATCTGCATCGTATATTAATAGTATTCATAGGATTTAAGCTCTATCGGAAGATGCACTCTGGAACAGTAGAGGATTATTACAATTAATCGCCTTTACTGTTCTTCCAGACTACTCATTTTGACCCTGCAGCTCAGCTTTGGCTGAAAGACCATATCAAATGGTTTTCTGCAATATGGATCAATGCTGTTGGCTTTGCTCTAATTCTGTTGAACAATAATATAACCAAGGCCTGCAGCACAGTCTTAAATTGATGTTCTGGTAAATGGATTTTTATAACTGATGGCTCATAGTGGAATTACAAAGGTTCTGTGGAGAGCAATCCTAGTTTTATCATTCCACTCTAACCATCTCAGGGCTAACACTCTCAAGGACTCTCCTAAAATGTTTCTGATTTCAATTTCCATGTTTACTCACAGCAGTTGTCTGCCTGGCACCTGCTCTTTGGAACATCATCCCCCTCAGCCCCCCCCTCCCAGCTGTGTACATGGAAATACATGCATACATTGTACAAAAGTCCAGACGACATTTATTTTTAAACCTCCTATATCTTTTCCCTGAATCTTCTGTTATTTTTTCTTCTTAAAATAACAGAAAATAGTTGTGCAATGTTTTGGATTGAGAGCATTAGAAGCCTTCCATCTTCTACCACCAGAGCCTTTAATGTTGCTGTCATTTTACTGTTGAACAATAAGCTGGAAGGCAGGCTGAAATATTCTTTTGCATACCACATAGGTTATTATTAATGTAATGTAATAAAAGCATTACGAATGTGTTCATTTTAATTTGTATGTGCATTTGCTTAAAAGTGAGCCTCTGAGTATTCATAAACACACTGCAGAACACCACAAAAGGAGACATTTTAAGAGGGAGGGTTATAAAAAGAGATTTTTCTGGAGCCCCTAAAGGCTTTTTCTTTCTTTTTCTGAGAAAGGATAAAAAACAAGGGTTACCACAAACAATTGTTAACAGGATTTCCAGCCGTTCTTTCCTTCAGCGGCACCCAATATTTACTGAAAGATAATGATGGGTTAGACATGACAAAGTGGCCAGCAAACCAAGTGGGGAGTAGACAGTTGCATTTATTCTTCTCCATATTGCATAGTGGTTGGAGAGGGCCATTCATTCGTTTAGAAAGCAGATTTCCTGATGTCTGAAAAAAGACAGAGGAGTCATCTAGAAAACACGAATTCCACAATGGCATTGTGTGATCACCTCAGCCCCCATTTTAAAGCATGTGAGCAAAACGTGGCAATTTCCTATGGAACAATGACTAAAAGCATCCTTAAATATGAGAGTAGGCCTATAACTGGAGGGGACATGGTGGAGACGTCATCTGAGGATCCTGGGTTAAAATTTCTGGCCCTGTCTCCCTCAGCGTTTTAGAGGGTTAAGGTTTGTTTGTCTTCTAAAAGGTAAAATGCATGCATTAAGCCCATTAGAGGCTCAAGTCATTTATTGTTCTTATTTTACAAGACAAAATAACCAGTGGAAAAATACATGATTGGTTTGGGGCAATAAAAGCTGGGAGTCTCTGGAAACCGGAGAAAAAGAGTCTAGAGCCACCTGCAGCCTATGCATGGAGGGGTTTCCACTTCTGCTCCCAACCAGGGGTGCTGCTTGGAGACCTGATGCCAAGAGCATCTGTATTGTGGTTGAAACCAGAGCCATCTGAGAGTACAGATGGTAAATCTGTCCATTTTGATTTTTCTCAGTTCTTCGAATCTGTCAAGTTGGATTCTTCTCAGTTCCTCATTTTTCCAAATAGGTCAAGTTCGGTTTGTCAAAGAAGAAGTTTGCTAAAAATGATACAAAATGGTTAATGTAGTTGGATGTCCACTTCTCCAAACAAATGCCACTTTCTTTGTCCAGTGTACAATTTTTTTCATTTCTCTAATGCCTAAATTTTTGTACATTATTTTCATAGAAAAATGCATTTTTGTATGGGATAATGCGTTTTCTTTAAAAAGTTTGTTAACTGCTTTGCAAAATTTGCAGTTTTGCAGATTTCAGATGACAGTTAAATTTCAAAGTCATGTATTCAAAAATTGGAAATGAGATAAATTGGCAAGCAAACGAAAATTAATCAACCACCCTACAGGAGAGCGCATAGTCCAAACAGGAATCTAAAATTTCTGGTTGTTCCTTAAAACCTGAACCTGTAATTTTACTCATGGAAATAGGCAGAAAATAATTGAACTAACTGAACTTATGCTGCTTATTGGTCAGTTTCCCAGTATCTGACAGTTTTGGTGCTCCTCCTTCCCCATAAAAAAAAGACTTGATTGTCCAGAAAATAATGTAGTCATTTCAATTTTCCCACTGTAAGGAACTTTCATAGTTGCTGAATCTATTTCCATTCTCTCTGGGGCCATTTCTGCCCTAATATCTTGCCATAGTGACTTGTCTTGAGGGAGCGTAAGGTGGGGGCAGATGACAAAAGTAACATCATGCTAACATGGTGCTCTTCTCCTTTTATATGCATATCATGATGTCATGCATGTAAAAAAAGGGGGGGGGGAGTTTGTACCATGGCAGCACTACACAGTTTTCATCATTTTGACACAAGCATTAGGTTCTGCAGATGTTTCCATTCCCGTGCTGCTTTGTCTATCTCAGTATTTTAACTTGGAGATGCCAAGTGGTGCAAGAAGGGGCCGACTCACTCCAGTTGTATTGGACTGTACTTAGTGGCGGTGGTTTTCCTTGCTGCCTGGTGTCCATTGTATGGCAATGGCAGAAAATCCTATCCTGAGTGGCACATTGTCTACGATGAGTACACATCCTCAGATCAGGAGCAAATGATATGCAACTCATTCGAACAGATAGGATAGAGGCAGGATAGGAAGTGGGCCTGGAGGGCAACAAAATTTAGGGTTGTACTCTAACTAAAAGGGTGGAGAGTTGTTGTAATTCAGCAGTACAGAAGGAGTGCTGAGAGCACTGAGCACTGAGAAATGTCAGGAAAGAAACTGTGTAGCGGTGAAGTTTTACAGTCAACTCAGCAGATGTTTTCAGTGCATTGAATTACATGGAAAGTTTACTTTAAAAAAATCTGTCAAAGGGAGAGTAGATTTGAAGGCAGTTAGTGCCAGGTTTAGACATTGAACTAAGCTATAATGCAATTAGCTTGGTTTTTAGCTTACTGAGCTGACTGTTAACTTGGTTTTGGCTTACTGAACTGTCTGAAAACAGATATTGTGGATTGTAAACCATGACCTATGGCTTAGGATGCTGTACAAACCCAGTCAAGGGTGGGTTGTTTAAAAAAACCTGTTGTTAAATAAGCTATTGATTATCAACAAGCATGAATTAATGACATAATTCTGAGACTCCAACTTGGGGCATACCCATGATGAGTGAGAACACTGTGGTCAATATTAGGAGCCATAGTGATGTAGTGGTTAGAATGCAGTATTGCAGGCTGACTCTGCCCACTGCCAGGAGTTTGATCAAGGTTAACTCAGCCTTCCATCCTTCTGAGGTTGGTAAAATGAAGACCCAGATTATTTTGCTGACTCTGCAAACTGCTTAGAGAGGGCTGTAAAGCACTATGAAGCGGTATATAAGTCTAAGTGCTATTGCTATTGCTATTTTCATTCTCTGACTTCTTTTGGGGATTGCTTATTAAAGGTAATGAAAGCCAGTCATATCTTACCTAAACAAAACTCCTTGAGCTAAAGAGACCATGAGAAATAACATGTTCACTGATTTAACTTCCTAATTTATCTTGAAATGACAATACATCATGATTGCTATATGAACTATGTGAAAAAATGTATAGAACAAGTCATACAGGACCAGCAATGAATCCCAGCCAGTTCTAACTGATATACCAACATATGCACAACAGTTATATTCAGTTATATCCATTCACCAACTTGTTTCCTTCATTGTGCAGAATAGGGGAGGGATCACCTGATATCCTAGTTTCCATCTTTATTCTGTAATTATTATTTGCATAAAAGGGTTAAGACTGAAGAAACAAATAGCTGTTTCCATGTTAATTGCCTACAATATTGTTTCCACTGGATCTGGGAAGTTCTATGTTTTTGTGAGATACAGATAATACTGTTTGAAGATGGTAAGTCTTCTGCTCTTCTTACTTTTTGCCTTTTTCTTGTCTTCTCTCTCCCTGCTTCTGCCTGCCTTTTGTCCAATTTTGACAGTTAACTGCTTCTGATGTTTGTTGAAGTTTAAATAAATAACCATCAAGCTATATTTCTGGCTAGCTGAATAGAATGCTGTGCATGCGTGCTGTGATCTGCATATAGGAATTAACGTGTGATGTGCTGGATGCAAACTAAACTGGAAATTATCCAGTAATTTTCCAACAGATAAAACAAAAGCATATCTCATACAATCATAGAACCACAGAAGCAAAGAGCCTTCTAGACCAACTGCCTGTTCAGTGCAGGATAAGTCATTTCAGACAACTGGCTATCCAGTTTACGTTTGAAGACCTTTAGTGAATATACCACTTGATGTTGCAAGTTATTCCAGTAATCGGCAGTAATTACCATCAGGAAATTCCTTCTAAACAACTTTCCTGTAGTTTCAACCCTCTGCTTTTGGCTCTGCTCTCCAGGGAGATAGAGAACAAGTCCAGTTATTCTCTTTATGACATCTGAAGATTGTTGTCATATTTACAGTCAGTACTGTCTTCTGTAGGCTAAATGTATCTAATCATTTAACCATTCCTCACAAGAGTGGGTTTCTAGTGCTCTTACCTTCTTGGTAGTCATCCTCTGAACTTGTTCCAGTATGTCAACATCCTTTTCTAGTCTGTGGTCAGAGTTTGCAGTGCCTATATTTGAGCACAGCTGGGCCCAACCAAAGTAGAATAGAGTAGGATCATTACTTCTCATGATCTGAACTGCGTGCTCCTGTTAATGCACCCCAGAATAACATTTGCTCTCACACTGTTAATTCATGTTCAGCTTGTGATCAACAAAAATCCCCACATCTTTTTCATATGCATTACTGCTAAGCCATATCTCCACAATACTATATTTGTATCGTTCATATTTTCTCCCTAGACTTTGCATTTCTCCCTCCCTTCTGCAAGTGTGAAAGTAGATTTTTCCTCCATTCCTTTTATAGGTCAAGAAACTAGAAAGAGTCCCTCTGTGATGTTTGCCATGCCCACATTCCTATTGCAAGCTAAGCTGCATCTTATTGGACCATTCCTTGGTTGTGGCTTTTACCTCTGTCTTCCAAGGTCATTCCTACATACCAATACACAATACCACCTTACAGGCTGCTGTAATTTATGAGCAGTCCCTGGGTGTGTCATTAATTCATTTAACAGTTGAATATACAACATGCCTAAGAGTGTATCATCTAGGCCAGGGATCCCCAATTCCTGGGCCATGGATCAGTACTGGTCCATGGCCCACTGACAACCAGCCCACACAAGTGGTGGGTGAGAATGCAAAGCTTCATTTGCACATGTGCAGGAGTAAAACTATCCCCTCCCCCTGCAGCCACTCCATAGAGCCAGAATGGTTGGGGACCACTGATCTAGGCCATATTTTATTAATACATTAATGAGGATAGCATATTATAGGGTTTCCTGCTTGAGCACAGGGTTGGACTAGAAGAACTCTAAGGTCCCTTCCAACTTGATTGTTCTGTTATTCTGTTATTTGATCAGGATGGTATAAGGTCTGCCGCTTGAGCAGGGGGTTGGACTAGAAGACTCCCAAGTCCCTTTCAGTCTTATGATTCCATGATGTACTTTGTCAAATGCTTTGCTAGGTCCCGGTAGTATCTATCAAAAAAGAAATTAAGGCTATGTTGTCATGACTCATCTGTGATAATCCAGGCTGATTCTTGTTAATGGCTGCATTTCTAGCCCCTTACAAACCTATTGTTTGATCATTTGATTAAGGCCCTTGTGATATATAGATAGATTGCTGCCCCACTCACACACGCACACACAGTGGTAGGTTAAAAGTCTTACAATTAATCAGTGGAACAACTTGCCTCCAGAAGTTGTGAATGCTCCAACACTGGAAGTTTTTAAGAAGATGTTGGATAACCATTTGTCTGAAATCATGTAGGGTTTCCTGCCTAAGCAGGGGATTGGACTAGAAGACCTCCAAGGTCCCTTCCAACTATGTTATTCTATTCTATTCTATTTATTGAGCTGCCGAGCCCCTATATAGTGCCCAGAAGCTCTTGAATAACAAAGCCCCCCATCCACCAGAGGCTCTAAGGAGCTGGCAAGAGGAGCAGTCTCAATCCCTGAAGCTAGGCAGAAGCCAGAACAAAGGTGCTCAGCAAGAATCCCAAAGGCTTGAATTAAACCACGGGGCAAGGCACAAGTTCAAGGCACAAACCAGAGATCCAAATCACGAGTTCAAGGCAAGAACATGAAGCGAGGCAACAGGACATGTTGTTCCAGCAATGTCCTTCTCTTTGGGCAGGCTTAAATAGTTAATGCCAATATAGCCCCTCATGATGGGCAAGGCTACTGCCTTGCAAGTAGCCTGGCTGACCAGTGTTGTTCCTGTTGCCTCTCAGTATCTGACCCAGAGCTGCTAAGTCTTGCCAGGGTTCAGCTGAAATGTGTTGCTCCCATCCAAGGCCCTCACAGTCTCCAGGCACAAAGGTAGAACATCAACAGTATTGCTTAAATCATCACGAGCAGAATAATGGAATGTATGAATGACTTGGAGAAAGAGGGGAAGAGATGCTGCCTAGGAAACAATCAGACAAGAGAGATAAATGCCCACAGTTGCTTAATGGTCAGAGAAAGAAATATAGGAAGGACCCATTCTAAAAATTAAAAGTGGAGGTGGGAGGTTTGTGCCTTCAAACTTGCAAGATTGATATCAGCCCTCCCAACTAAACCAGATGAACTAATCCTACTTTAGAATAGAATTAGTATACTATATAGCAGGGATCCCCAAACTTGGCAACTTTAAGACTTGTGGACTTCAACTCCTAGAATTCTCCAGCCAGCTGGAGAATTCTAGGAGTTGAAGTCCACAAGTCTTAAAGTTGCCAGGTTTGAAGACCTCTGCTATATAGATTGATTAAAACAATCTTGCGAGTGGACAGACTCCAACCAAACTCTCACTCCTGCAAGTGGAAGCCTGCACTAAGGAAGAAGTTGGCTCCACAATGATTAGCCTGATGCCCTCGCTTTCTCTCTTTCCTTCCCCTTTCCCCCTCCCAATGCAGTTGCTGAGAACTTTTTGATACTTAAATGTTTGTACATTCTTTTGTGTACATTTGGTCAATCTTAATAAATGTATTATTTCACTATGCATTTCTTTTTCTCATGGAGAAAGTCAACATGGATATAAATATTCTTCGGTCTGTTTCTGGATGTGCATTTACGAGCGTGCCTTCTGGCATTGCAGTAGCTTTGATTGGACATCTATCTTTTCATTCCAGTAACATCAACACAACCCTGGCAAAATCCGTGTATTTGCTGTGCCATCAAGTTTCACTTTTGCTTTGATAAGGAGCCCAAAGCGTAAATCACTGAGGTTGTTCTTCCCTGATATTTTCAGGAGGCTGAAACCCTGCTAGAGGAAAAGGCCACCTACTCTAACGCTGCTGACCCCAACATCAACATGCATGACACTCTGCCATTGATGGTAACCCAAGCTACTTCCCACAAAGCTAGTAGCACATCCTCCTAGAAAAGGGATCTTCAAAAACCTGTCAAGAACAAGAATTGATTTTAAGCAAGAAGGCTCTGTTTTCTCCTGGAAGTGCAACCACTTGCTTTAGAGCCGGAAGCTGAAGCTGAAAGAAAACAAGCCTCAGGGGAGATGGTGTGACTAGAAGTGTATAGTCTATATGTACATGGGAATGGGGGGTGCTGGAATAAGAGGATTGCTAACAGCAGCAAAATAGGTAGAAAGAATACTTTATCTGTAGGAAAAATACACAGCTGCTGCTTTCAGGAATGTAGAGTCTGAAGCTCTACTTGAACCTCCTAGTAATGCAGTGCTAGTGCTTCTGTTAGCTATTGCACAATCTGCTCCAGTAAATACCTTAAAGTTACCATACTTATGCAGTCTACTCCAATGCCAATGGTCTGTTCTAATTGGCATTCCACATCTGGCTCTATGGTCCTCCAATTTACAATTTGTACAATCCTGCCTTAACAATTTGAAGAAGTGATTGTTTTTAACAGTTATATCCTCAAATCTTCCATATACATTGGACATAGCTGCGTCAAACTATTAAGGATCTTAGAATATTGGGATTGTCATAGTTTTCTTTGAAGAATCTTGAGAATTGTGGTTAATGATGTACTGAGAATTCCTTATTTTTAAACCTTTCCTCAGGTCTCATGAACTGCAGTTGCCAGTAAGAGGGTGAGCAGAGAGTTCACTCTCTAATCTAGTCAGATACTTTTTCTCTGCTAAAAACAACATAAAACATGTATTTGATAATCATTAGTGACACTAGACATTGTGCGAACATGTGGGTACAACAATGATGGAGATTATGTTCAAAATCTTGTGAGACTGCCAAATCTTACTCTCAAGAAATTAAACTACCTTTGCATAGTGTGTTTTTAGCATCACTGTATTTTTTTAAATATAATTTTATTGAAAATATTTTTAACAAGATAAAAACAATACAAATATTAGAAGAGAAACAAGGAAAATAAGACATATTAGTAAATAAGTAAGAAAGAAAATAGAAAAAGAAATAGTTAAGAAAAATAAAAATAATAATATAAAGAAGCACCTTCCGATCTTTTTTGACTGTGGTTACAAATGCATTTATAATTCATCCTCCCTCTCTAAGGTTACATCATAATTTCATTGTTTTTTTCAATAAGCTACCATTTCTAATCTTCAAACCCATAAATCACAAGTTCATTATTCTCCTTTTCTTCAGCAAAATCTCCATAAGGGGTTTTCAGTCAATGATAAATGTAGCTGTTGATCTTTCACTAATCAAACAAATTAATTTTGCCATCTGAGTAGCTCTGTCATCTTAACCAACTCTTCATCCATTGAGGTATTTCAGAGTCTTTCCATTTTTGTGTAGTCCTGCTGGCCTTTAGCATGATTATATGAAGGCTGCCATACTATTATTGGCTCATGACCCCATTGCCTTTCACAGTCATTTGACAAGCTTCTTCACAGCCTATTCCAGAATTGTTGGACAACAGAATTTATTATTACTATGTTCCTCCTCCTCCTACTTCTCTTGAGTATTGAATGCTATTGAATTCCTGAATTCTTAAATTGCAATCCTAAATTTACTATGGAACAAGACTGGATACAATAGAATTTTCTTCAGAAATCTGTTATTTGTGTATTGTTAGCTTCTTTGCATACATTTGTCATAATAGGAGACATGCTGTGGGCCCCGTCGGACAGGGAATTCCAGCTGGTGAGACCCAAGAGAAGAACCTTCTCTTCTGTCACTCCTGCCCTTTGGAACATCTTGCCCTCTGGAGGTAGGTTGGCTCCCATCCTCCTGACTTTCCACAAGACCTGGCTCTGCCAATTGGCCTGAGTCTCCAATGGGAGAATATCACACTGGAGGTGGTTGATAAATTAATAACAGATCCCATCTCCTCCCCACCCCCACCCCTGTTCCTCCTACTCCTTCCCTCTCCATCTTTTAGTAATAACTGATAAAAGATAAGAATCCCTGTAGATTTGATTCTGCTAGTTGTTGCCAATTATAGGGACAACACTCATCTCTGTTTCAAGGTCATTGAGCAGTGCTATCCAAAGACATTTCTGCTGTCATGTGACCAGCATGATGGCTGTTACCTTCCCACTGAAGTGGTACCTATTTATCTACTTGCATTTGGATGCTATAATTGATAGAACTGGTAATTTGTATTTTTATAGTGTTTTACTCTTATTGTATATAGGTTGTTGCATTGCTTTATTCTTTTTAACATTGTAAGCCACCCAGAGTCACCTCATGGTGAGATGAATGGCAAACAAATTAAATAAATAAATAAATAAATAAATAAACGTGCTACATAAAAATATTTTAACTAAATGAAGACCATGCCCCACTCTAGATTCTAAGCTGCACCGATCATGGATGTTTCCATTTTATTAGTCAATGAAGGATAAGGAGTAATAACTGTTAACTGGACTTTGAATGGAGACATTCTAGTTCTAAGGCTAATGCAATGCTTTCACAGCTGAATAATTGTTGGCATTATACGCCATTCATGAAATTGCTCCATTTTCTTTTGAACGAGTTCTGTTCAGCTATAATAATCCAAGAAAAGCTATCTCCCTTACCTCTTTTTAGCTACAAAGTTAAAAGTAAATAAATATCTTTATATTCTTGGAATAACAGAACTGCAATTACTTTACCTTCACTTCCCAACTATCTCACTTAAAAAGCATTTTATAGCTGCCAACGGTAGGAATATTAATACTTACATGATTGCTCATGTACAAAAAATAATTAATATGAGGAAAAATCACTTTGACCCATATAATTTCTAGCCCTACCAATTTTTGGTTAAATACATACAAAACCTCTTTCTGGTGTTAAGATACAGTATGATAGAAGAAAAGGAATTGGGCTTCATTGTCCTGCCAGTAACCTTCCCCTCTCTATCATATGTGCACAAGTAATACTGCAACTTGTACATGAAGAAGGGAATTTCTTTCTGTTATATGCAGAACAAATACATTATTATCCGGAATGTGATTAACCCCAGTTACCTAGAGTTCATACCTCCATGCACAGCACTTGATGAATATAGTACAGAGTGATGATGTGTTTCATGTAGTTCACTGCAAGTACAGCACCACAGATTGAGGTGAGGCAGGTGAAATAATATAAAAGTCCAAATAGTGTGAAATAAGTCCTTCATTTATAGCATCTCTATTAAAGTCTTCTCAAAAACATGTCTTATTAAATTCAATGAAACTTACTTTCAGGTAAGTTTACCTGGAACTTCAAACTCCTTAAATAAAATTGGGTTTACTTTATTCTGCACTGTTGCTTGCCATCAATAGATTATTAAAAAGTAATCATTATGGAAAAGCAATAATTAGGAAGTGATTCGTGCAGTTATCACTCAGAACTGAGTGATTGTCAATTACATATGAGATTTACAGGTAATCCTCAACTTATGACCACAGCTGACCCCCAATTTCCGTTACGAAGCAAGACAATTGTTAAATGAGTTGTGCCCCATTTTACAACATTTTTGCCACGGTTGTTAAGTGAATCTTGCAGTTGTTAAGCAAATTTGGCTTCCCCCTTTGACTTTGCTTGTCGGAAGCCAGCTGGGAAAGTTTCAAATGCTGATCATATCACCCCAGGACACTGCAACTGTCATAAATACATGCCAATTGCCAAGTGCTCGAATTTTGCTCATGTGACATAGGGATGCTGCAATAGTAATATGTGTGAAAACTGGTCATAAATCATTTTTTCAGTGCTGTTGTAACCTTGAACCAGTGGTGTATTCAGCCGGTTTGCACTGGTTCGGGTGAACCAGTTGTTAAATTACCCATCCCCTGCTATCAAAGTGGATCCTGAGCGCTACGCTGTGCTGCAATGGAGAAGTGGGCAATGGAGCGGCCGGCACGAGAGAAGGAGAAGGCTGCTTTCCCTTCTCCTTCCCTTGTGCCGGCCGCTCCGTTGCCCATTTCTCCATTGCAGCACAGCGCAGCGCCCAAAATCCACTTTGATGGGGGGATAATTTAACAACCGGTTCGCCCAGGGTCAGGTTGGCCATCACGGGAGGCTCGTCCCACATGTGTGGCGGAGCTGGAGGACGGGGATGGGATACGCCTCCCACGACAGCCAACCTGACCCTGGGCGAACTGGTTGTTAAATTATTTGAATCCCACTACTGCCTTGAATGGTCACTAAATGAATGATTTTAAATCAAGGACTACTACTTGCATTTTCACTTGAAACTGATGAGTCATTATCAGGTGACAGGAAATGATGGCTTATCTTTAGTTAAAAGCAAACATTTGATGTCTATATTTAATAAACATGTTGGGTGAGAAAAAAAAAGGAAGCTTTCCAGACATACATACAAGGTTTCTCTTTATTTACAGATAGTCCTTTCAATAAAGGAGAATATTTGTAGCTCAGGGTTGAAATGAGAGGTCCTTGGTGCTCTCTGAGCTTGCTTGTTTTCTTGCAGAAGTTTCATTACCCTAAGTAGGTAACATCATCAGTGCTAGTAAGGAGTGCTGTTTGCTAGTCTAGTTTGCTAGTCTAGTGCTAGTTTACTTATCACTGATTGCTTAGTGTCTATTTGAAGTTATGACAACATCCCCAGAGCTACTTACGACACGATTTTGAAGTTGTAGACATTTCATTACCTGACTAGGGTAATGGTAACCCTACTCCCTGATGATGTTATCTAATTGAGTAATGAAAACAAGCAAACTCAGAGAGCACCAAGCAACCCATATTTCAACATTGAGCTACAAATATTCTATTCCATAAGCTCCTATATTAGCTGTAGGAAGACCACCATATTATCCTGAATCTTTAGATCTCAATACTGCTACTTTTGGTTCCATGTGTGCACACCTTACGTGCTCCATATTTAGCATTTGGGCAGACATAATAGAGATGTGCATGCATTTGGTCTCGCTGGGTTGAACTCAACACTTTGAGCAACGTAGAGTCATGTTTGTATCATCTTGGGTTATTTCTAACAGTGTTGCCTGTGACAGTGAAATCAGTGGCAATGCATGGATATCCTATCACCTTTCTCTTCCTCCTATATCAACAGGTTAGGAGCTGCAGTGGGTGTCTTCCACCTATCACTCAGTTCCCTGACTGGCAGCTACTTTTCCTTCCCTAAAGGACAGGGACTCCAACTCCCCAAATTCCCAGCTAGCCTGTTTTGTCCCAACACACCAAATAGGGAAGCCTAATGTATAGTTTTATATGTCATTGGAACATACAACTCTTACTTTAAAATAGAAATGTATGTTTGCCTGAATAGCAATATTCCTAATATACTACCATGAACACAGAATCGGATAAACTTGGAAAAGGGATTTGTGAAGCCAGTTCCTAAGCTATCACTTAGTTGGATGCTGACCCACATCTAATCAATATAGGTTTTGCTTACAGCTCCTTTTTCTGCTAAAATCACAGTTTATTGCTCTCTCAAGTTGATAATTGAACCAGGCAGCACCTAAACAAAACGGTAGGAGTCAGTTGTCCCTCAGTATTTTTTCGCCTCTATATTCATACCATTAAAAAGTAGACACAAGAATGACAGCCACATTTTCTCTGCTTCCCTTGAATATAAAGAGCCTAGTACTACAGATCTGAGGGGAAGCTGATAGTCACACCTCATGGTTTATCATAACAGCATTTATAATAACGCTGGGACAAGTAGTCCTTCTCTTCGGCTCTCTTTATGTATTGTCACAATGGTCATTCCCCACTTGAAGTAATACAACGTAAGAAAGTATTATACAGTCAAGGCCGTCTGAGTGCTCTTAGAGTTGTTTGGCTTTTGTGTGCATTTGGCTCAGTCCTTCACTAGAGATATTTAGTGTCATCCAGCCATCACCATGCTGATATAACTGTAATGAAGACTGACTTCTTATTGCCACAAAGATAGGTGAATGACCTAGAATATGCTAGAAATAAATGTTTAGGAACTTACAGTATACCAATCTCACTAATGAATGTAATTTCATTTAGTAGTCCTGTGCTCCCTGCCATATAGGTGCAGCCCTGTCAATATCTGTGGTGGAATGTAGTCTGGATTCCCAGGAGGGAGGGGCTACATTCCATAGGGCAAAGAGACAGCAAAGTTTAGATAGTTTGGTTGGGAAAAAGAGAGTTAAGATGGCTCCTCACTAGCCATTCTCAGAGCATAGCGATGCAAGTAGTTGCTTTAGTTTGGCAAGACTTCTGTCTATAGATGAGGGACAACAAAGGAAAGTGCTCAGAAGTAATTTTACATGTCTTTCTGGTTCTTGTGAGCCTGCCATGCTCCTGTTGTACAAAATCTGAACAGCTGTTGTGCAGCTTCACTAAGCATAATGAAGAATAGACACATAAAGTGTCCATGAAGAGAAAATTGTTTGCAGTCTCTGGGGGATATTGGTGTCTCAGTTTCCTTCTCAGCAACCTAAATGAAAATTTCATTTGTAGGGCCTTTTCCATAATTTTTGTGGCTCTGCTTTTAATCCTGGAATAGCTATAATAGCTTCTCGGCGGGGCCTGTTTCCATTCTTCCTCTTCCTTATCAGGCCTTTCAAGATGTCCCTTCTTCCTGATTTCCCCTAGAGAGGTTACCCTTCCATATCTAGTAAGCCCTACTCTGATTACTATACCAACAAGTCAGATTGGGGAAAGGAGACTCCTTTTTAGTGAAGAGAACCAAATAGGCCAAAATACACCAACACTTTGTCACTTGTTTCTAGCTGACAAATTAGTTTTGCATGAAGTTTTTAATGTGACAAGCTTGTTCACTCTTCTCCAAGGATTGCTCAAACAGACAGCCATGCTGGGAGAGGCAAAAAGAACAGACAGAAGGTGCCTGGGAGGGGTTGAATAGAGGCAGCCTGTATCTTACCAGAGCAGATGGCATATGTGAATGTTTGGATGGATCCCCACTGTGCCCGCACAACTGAATCGAGTTGTTCTGTTGTTGATTGCAATAGCATCTTTTCTGGCATTCTGCTGCATGTTGGAGAAGTTCAGAGTGCCAGGGTGAAGGAGAAGATTGGTGCATCAAGAAGAATGAAAATATTTCAGTAAATGTTCAGATGGGCACATCTAAGGAATTTTTTGCACGCTACAAATTTTTTTACTTTTCTCTACCAAGCACAGCCTATGAACACCAGTGTGCCATAGCTAGCAATAACCAATCATTAGTATCTCCCGACTTCAGGGTTTAAAAAAAAATTATTTTCCTCTAAAGAAAAATTGATGAGAAGTTGTGCTACAAAACATTTAACCCTTTCTTTATTTTATCTCTGTGCTCTATATAAAGCCATACCCATTGTTAGAAAATGATAGTGGCTTCACTCCAGTGTTTTGTTTGGAAAGGTGCCCACCCACCAGAAAAAAGAAACAGTAATATAGTAGAGAGGGTTAATGGTTAATAGTCTCTCCAGTTTGCCTTTATGTTTTTATGATTTTATTTATTTACTAGCTGATACCCATGCTTCACTACGAAACTATGTGATGGGGCTTGATAAATTGACACTTAAAGCTTGAAAATTAATGAGTAGTTAAAAAAGGGACTGTATTATTTCGTTAGAGATGGTAAGCTAAGTTTCTGTTACAGATGAAGACATTATTTGCATAGCATAGACTTTAAATTCGTCCCTCAGATGAATTGCTCAGGACCTCCCTGTAAACAACATTCCTGGTTTTGCTCTCTGGCTGGAGGATGACCAGGCTATCAGGTGAACTGACTCTGGAGCATGCCACATATAACTGGCCATGGGAGAAACAGGCAGCTTCCCTTACTTGTGTTTTCCTAATCGCATCTGTAAATCTTTTCCTGTGTTTTTTTTTGCCTCTTTTCCCTTTAACTGGTGTTACTGTGCGTGGCTTAGCTCAACTGTTCTGTAGTAAAGCTGCTTGCTGCTGTGAAAGCAAAAGCGAAACTGAAACTCCTCTGCTTGTGTTTTGCATTTGGATCAGATTTCTTTTCAGGTGGGGAGTGGGGAGTAGAACTCCTTAGCATCAGAACTTGTTAATATTAATATAAGAAATACTCATGCTGCGATGGTCATTTCGAAAAATCCTTTCTTAGTGAGCATCTAGAAGCCAAGAGGAATATAGGTGGCAAATTTCAAGTTTGTAGGCTTTACGGTTCTGGAGATTTCATGATTAATATGTGAGTGGTTTTCGCTTTCATATATATAGATTTATTTATTAGTTTGTCAAACATGTACAAGATAGCAGGTATAAGTATGAAAATGAACATGAACGAAGGAAATGAATACAAATAAATGGGGACAGTAGGTCAGGGAAGGTAAGCAGGCTGGTGCGCTTATGCATGCCTCCTTTACGGACCTCTTAGGAATGGGGTGCGGTCCACTGTAAACAGTTTAAGGTTGAAGCTGTGAGGGTTTGAGGATGTAACAATGGAGTTGGGTAGAGCATTCCAGGCGTTGACCACTCTGTTGCTGAAGTCGTATTTTCTGCAATCGAGTTTGGAGCTGTTTACCTTGAGTTTGTATCGATTGTTTGCCTGTGTATTATTGAGGTTGAAGCTGAAGAAGTCGTTGACAGGTAAGATGTTGTAGCAGACAATTTTGTGTACTATGCTTAGATCAGACCGCAGGCAGCGCAGTTCCAGATTGTCCAAGCCCAAAATTTCAAGCCTGGTGGCATAAGGGATTCTATTGTGAGTAGAGGAGTGATTGGCCATATCCATCATGGCAGGCATTTTGTGACTAATAGCAATAGCACTTAGACTTATATACCACTGTACAGCCCTCTGTAAGTGATTTACAGAGTCAGCATATTGCCCCCACCAATCTGGGTCCTCATTTTACCAACCTCGGAAGGATAGAAGATGGAGTCAACCTTGAGTTGGTCAGGATCGAACTTCTCGCAGTACTGCAATAATGCATTCTAACCACTGACTAAGCTAGTGTTCCCCAATCCTCCCACTCTTACAACATTCCCAATGTACCCATCAGTCCCTAAAGTTGCAACTCTCGGCATAGTCAAATTTGCTGTTTCTGGCCAGACATATAGTGAAGTCAATGAGACCAATTTGTATGTTTCCTCTGTGGCATGAACAATTCTGCACTTGTCCTTACTAGGAGGATGAAAAAAGAATGCTTCCTTTTCACATATTCCTCCCCAGCAATACTGGTCCAAATTCTAATAAATTATAAATGCCTACAATGTAAATTGACCCTTTACAATATATGTCTCATAAATACCCACGAAACCTTCATTTGCAATGATAGAATCATTTCTCCTTCTCTCTTGATTTGATGGGGAAGGGATGCTAAAAGGAGAGGTCTTCTGCTCTGCCGTGTGAAGGTGCTATGCTGCTTCAAGAAGGCGGAAGCCAGATCTCTTCCTGGAATGGTAGAGTAGGGCAAGCTGTTCCAGCAAAAGATAATGGGTTCTTTAGTCTGTACTCTTTTGCCTGGGGGGGGGCAGCCATTCCATGCTATGATACCACATCACCAAGTATTCTTCTCATAGTAGAGGCTTCATACTGTAAATATAAATCGACCTATATAGCAATAGCAATAGCACTTAGACTTATGTACCGCTTTACAGTGCTTTACAGCCCTCTCTAAGCAGTTCACAGAGTCAGCATATTGCCCCCAACAATCTGGGTCCTCATTTTACCCACCTCGGAAGGATGGAAGGCTGAGTCAACCTTGAGCCGGTGAGATTTGAACCGCTGAACTGCAGCTAGCAGTCAGCTGAAGTAGCCTGCAGTACTGCACTCTAACCACTGCGCCACTGCGGCTCAATTGAAGATCATGTGAGTTCCATTTCCTGTTCATCCACTGACTAACCTGTAGATAGTTCTTGTTTAGCAACCACAACTGAGACTGGCAAAGTGGTTGTTAAGTGAAGCAATTGTGAAGTGAAACTGTGACTGTACTTATAAGCTTCTTCAGCTTTCCTTGGCTTTACAGACCTGCAAAGGTTGTAAATGCAAGGATTAGTTGTAAAGTTACTTTTTCATCACGTTCATCACTGCAAATAGTCACTAAATGAGGAGTACCTGTAATGCTTTAGGAAAATAATTCTACCTAGCCTCAGTTCCTCAGTTGTAAACTGGGAGCAAGAGTATATTATTTGAACTGTGCTCACTTTGAACTCTGATTCAAATTAAACCATGGTTAACTCAAGCAAGTCAAAAGCATTTCCATGCATGACTTTTGAAGTGAATCAAAACTTTCCTTACTTGTAATTAGAACATAAACATACATAAGCTGGAAAGCCTATTCTATTTAAAAATTATTATTCCCTCTCTATTCTTTATACACATCAAAGATTAATGAGTGTGCATGCACAGGCTGTCAAATCTGGGCTGAAATATCAAGACAACTACCACATGGTAGGGAAGAGTTAGATTTTTCTTTGTCTCTTTGTTTTCATCTAGTAACCATCCAGATTTCCGCAGCCCAGATCTGGTAACCCCAATTCAGTGTATTTTCAATTTATTTGCATGAATAGCAATATACTTTAAATCACTTATACATTAAAAGTGCTATTGCGATACAATAGGTGACTTGGCTGTTTCACTTGATATGTTCTTTCCAACAACTGTTGTCTTTTACCATAATTTATTGACCACTGAAGATGGGGCACAGCTGCACATAGCATATTTTTGGGAGAGGGAGACCAAAACCTATGCTCATACAGCTGAATATTTAAACTACACCATCTGCAAATGATGGAGAATTATATCCCATGCAGGCTTCTTTCTTGTTGAAGTGCTATCTGAGGGACCAGCTGTGTTGCATGCTGACAAATCTGACAATCACCAATAATTGCATTGCCAAAGAAAAGAAGAGAAAAGAAATTGAATGGGCAAGTTAACAAACACTTTTAATTAATTAAAGATTGCGGTTAGGATATTTCCCTTCCAGATAAGACCACTTAGGACATCTGGTGCTTGAGGCAAAAAAATAAAAAAAAAATAAAAAAAAATCCAACATAATCTTCCTTGCTTGACAAGAAAAAAATAATTAAATAAATTACAAAGTACTATTCTTCAATATTTTTCAGAAGTAACTGTCTTCTGGCTAGCTTTGTCTTAAATGAATTTTTTTCACCAAAGTTTGACTGATTTAAAAAAAATTGATTTACTTTATACTATCATCCATTTATCATTTTGAATCAGTTCTCTTGGGGAATGTCTTCATTCTGAGGTCAATTTAGCACTCATGGCTGGAAGTGGTAGTTAGCAGGCATGGCATAAAGCTCAGTACAGTTAACAAGGTCAGGCAGTAAGAAAGTGCAAATCTCTATGGGTGGGCCACCTTCCTACATTCTGTCCCAAAATGGACTGGAACTGATTGTTACACATTGGAGTGATTTGCTTTAAGTCAACCAGATATCAACTTGCAGCAATGACCAAACAAGTTCTTTCTTTTCCCCACCTGAGACTGTCAAAAACAAGAAAGATTGAAGGAAAAATTTAAAATTGATATGGGCATGAAAGGATTGGCCAAAGAACTTCAGTTCTGATACTAAAATGAATTCACTTCACTGTTTTTATACTTCCCTTTCCAAGCCACTATTCTGCAACAGGTTCCTTTTGATAAACCTCAGGGTTCCAGAGATAGTGAAGTTGATCCTAGGACTGCATTGTTAAGGTATTTCCATGTCCTGCATGGGAGTCTTACAGTCACAGACAGGAAGATGATAGTCCTTTACTACTGTTTTCAAAAAGTAACATTTTAGAGATGCCACCAAGACTCTGGAGGTTATAGGTCAGTAGTACTGCCTGGTTTCCTTTCAAAAACCACCTAAATTAGTGAGCATCAACACATCTAAGGACCAAGGATGCCAATCCATCAGTAGTAATCCAAGGATGGTCCTGAATTGTTGGATTTTGGCTTCAGCCAGAACCCAGATCAGCATCTCTTCAATATTTTGTTATTGTTCTACTGGATGAATAGATACTGTTCTATCTTTTTTCCTTCCTTCTAAGTCATAGTCTTAGTCATGGCTAGAAATATGAGTCAAAGAGAGGGGGTGGTGTGGACATTCAATTATTAGCATTCAGAAATGTTAGACTGGCTTTCTATTTGCGGATTTGTAAAAGAGTACTTTTGCGAATAATGTAAAGAATGCAAACACTGGGTGGGATGTACTCTTAAGAACCATGAGCCAATTCAGAATTGTTGTTGTTGTTGTTGTTAGTTGCAAAGTTGTGTCCGACCCATCGTGACCCCATGGACAACATTCCTCCAGGCCTTTCTGTCCTCTACCATCCCCCGGAGTCCATTTAAGCTCACGCTGACTGCTTCAGTGACTCCATCCAGCCACCTCATTCTCTGCCGTCCCCTTCTTCTTTTGCCCTCAATTGTTCCCAGCATTAGGCTCTTCTCCAGTGAGTCCTTCCTTCTCATTAGGTGGCCAAAGTATTTGAGTTTCATCTTCAGGATCTGGCCTTCTAAAGAGCAGTCAGGGTTGATCTCCTCTAGGACTGACATGTTTATATGCTCAAGAACTTCAGAATGAGTCATCAAACCATACTTTTCCTTTGAAGTGTAAACCTTGGCTGTGCTGTATCATAAACCGCTTTGAAAATCCCTGCAGTTTCAAAATGAATTTGTCATATGCCGCAGAAGGTGAGTATTTGAAGAATACAAGCTGTGGAATTATTTCTGTGCTCTTTTGGATCCCAATGCACAGAAAGTACCTTCAGATTTTTCTCTCTCCAGTATCTTTCATAGGCTCTTAAAATATGACAAAGATGTAGATTTAAAGACGATGGTATAAAGCTATTTAAGCTTCTCCATCAAGGAAGTGACATTCTATAAGATGTTCTTGTCTTACTGCTTATGATTTCTTTAAAAGTTGCCAAACATATAGACTGAATTTTATTTCTGGTCATTTTTTATAATAGAATGGATGTTCCTTTTTTCCTATCTCATGGCTTCATAGATTGGGAGAGATATTTCTCATTGAACAATAGCACACTAAAACCATAATGGATATCCTGTGTTTCAGATGCCACAATTTAGCTCTGAAGTATTTATGCTTGAACTATCTATTCAATAGCTTGAAAAGTCCCGTTGGCAGAGTGTCTCATTAAGGAGACTGAGGCTGATGAGTAACAGCCTAAGTAAATGCTACTTAGTTTAAGAAGCAGAACAGACAATTCATTCAAAGCAAAAATAGCTTTGAAATGATTCTCATAATATAACAGGAAAGGTTAAGACACTGCATGTAGTCTTGCTGCAGAATAAAGGAAACCTACTTTATATAGCAGGGGGAAAAATACAGTAAAAGGAAAAACAATCAAAAAGATTCCCCACCCCCTACCCAGTTGCTAGTCAGCATGCATATAAAGTTTAATTAGGTATGCCTCCTAGGTGACCTTTCATGTTATATATTTAAAATTCTATGGAGAAATTAACCCTTACTTTACTCTTTTGCATGATTTCACCACTATCATTATTCCAAAGGAATTAGAAGTACAGTAGTATCTTAGCTGCAAACCTTACCCCTTTAAATGTTATTTTATGCTATGTTTGGAGACTGGGTGATGTTATAGCTTAGTGATAGAGCCTGTGGAAAGCCCAGATTCAGTGCTTGGGTTTTTTGTGGTTATGATAGCTTTGAGATTAATTAACTGACTGGATTTAATATGTCTGTCCACTCTAGAAGACTAGGCAGCTTACAAAATCTGCAGAAAACATTAAAACTCACATAAACAGACAGCCCAGATGAAAACAATGGCCCTGCCAGTAAATTACACCACTTTAACCCCAGGCATGGGAACGAAGCCAGCTCACAACCCCAGGAGAGATCCAGAAAGATCTTATAGGCAATTTTGCATTAGGATGAACTAGTGGGTCTGATGCAGTATAAGACAAGTTTCTATGCTGCCAAGAAATATAGAAACCTGGGGATGAGCATATGATTTCAGGATGCTTCCAGGTTCATGTTATATTCAAAATACATATTCAAATACACAGTCAGAGCTGATGTTTTTTATTGTTAAGGAAAAGATATTTCAAGAAATTTTTCTGCTGCAATGGTACTCAGTACTCATCATTAATTGGTTCTGGGAGGCGCAACGAGTACCCAAAATGATGAGTGCTAAACAATTTTTTCCTATAAGGAATAATGTAGTGAGTCACAAGGCAGCCGAGACTGACAAGTTCCAGCTTGTGTGTTGAGTACCAAACAAACAATGAGTACCAGGACAAAAGTTTCATGTCAAAATGCATTGAGTACCAAATTCAATGAGTTTCAAAGCAACTGAATCCCAAGATACCACTGTACTTGCTTTACTGAGAGTTCTGGGAAGCATTAACTCCAGTGAGTCATTAAGAACTGGATCATATACAGGCATGTCAAAGTCAACACCAATAAGATTAGATCGCAAGTATGCTTAACCTAACCACCACTACCACTATTCAATACACTACAACCAACATGGATATCCAATAGGGTGACAACAGTCAAATGGGTTGTGTGCTGTGCTTGAATCAGGAAGGCCTTGGTTTCAGTCTATGACCCTGCTGAGTTGTACCTCAACTCAGAGTTTTGGGAAGGATGAAATTGGCCCAATTGTAGCTTTTTAAAAAGGATTTTAGAACACTGACGCTAATTAAAATGTATTTGCAAACAAGTATATTATCCTCTTAAATGCACAAAAGCAAAATTGCTCATAACTCCCCAATGGAGTAGATACACCTGGATTAAAAAGGCAGGCTTCCTTTTGCATTGTGAAATGGCCTGGCATGGCTCTTGAGGAAAGTGAGAGTTTGTCAAAGCATCTCAGATGTCCTGTGAATTTTTGCTATTGGTTCACACATAATGCATTTCCCATTAGAGAGTGTAATCTGTTCAGACTGCAGCGTAGACTCTCTTCCTGAGAGCTTGTATACCTTATTAGCGTGATGGGTATCTTAAAAACAAACCCTGCTAAATGATGGCAGTGCCAATTTTTAGAGGAAGCCTCAGCATTTGTAAAGGTCACATAAGGTAGAAAATCAATAGAGTTCTAAAAAAGTGTAATACATGAGGCAAACCTGATTTTTTTTTTAAGAAGCTCTAGCTCTTTTCCCCAATGAAAGATAAGGAACCATGCTGCTGACACTACACAGAAGACAAGATGAAAGTTACTGGGGAAAAATATATATGCTAAGAAGTTTTATATGGGAAATAATAAAAATCAGCACCCAATCTGACTGGGAACAGAAACTTATTGCAAGAGTTGACAAGGGTTCTTTATAGACAATTGATAAGGGTGATTTTTAATTGAATAAGTGTGCAAGTGTTGCAGATTTTCATTAGCAAGCTACACATTCAGGAAGATAAGACTGAAGACTGTCCCTGCTGAATGAGATCCAAAGCTATGGAGTCTAGCTATGGTGACACCATAGTTGATAACAAGTCAGTCAAGTGGATAAGTGTTGCTGTCCAACAACTGATATTTAAAATCTGCTGCTTTGGATTGGAATTAGCTGAAAGTAATCAATGAAATCAATCAATGTGTAGTGTATAACTGAAAGGCATACTTCCATCTATTGTATTGGTTTGGATTCTCTCCACATCAGTTCTGGGTTCTAGTACTAATGCTTTACTAAAGCTTCATTCATTCATTCATTCATTCATTCATTCATTCATTCATTCATTCATTCATTCATTCATTCATTCATTTTCTATAGCTGCCCAACTCAACCAAGTGACTCTGGGTGGCTTACAATTCTAAAGTTATAAAACAATTGAAACAATAAAAACATCCCCAAAATAAATAAGTATAAAGAGAGGCCATGATAATCAACTCATAGTAAAACCAAATAACAGGGCCCTTAATACATTTTGAGACCCAGATCCAGGTACATAGCCAAGTTTTTAAAATTTTGTCAAAAGCCAGGAGGGTTGGGGCCATTCTAATCTCTGAGGGGAGAATATTCCACATAGCAGGGGCTACAGCAGAAAAAGCTCACTCTTTAGTTTCCATCAGTTGACACGCCTTGGCTGTGGCATGCCCAATCAATTGGATTGGATTGGATTGGATTGGATTGGATGGGTAGAAACTCTTGAAAAAAGTTCCTCAGGTAACTGAATTCCAAGTCACGTAGGGCTTTAAAGGTGACAACAATCTGTAGAGATGTTACATGTGTTGTGTAGCCAGCACCATGTATTGCCATTTATAACCCCCTGCTCATGGGAGGAGCCTTATATCTTCCCAGTCAAATTTTTGAAAACCTCCAATGATGGAGCAGCCACAACCCCAGGAAGCAAACTATTCCATTGATTAATTGCTCTTATTGTCAGAAAGTTTCTCCTTCTAGGTGGGATCTCTCTTTAACAAGCTTCTACCCATTACTTCTTGTCTTGTCCTCTGATGTCTTAGAGAATAAGTCAATCCTCTCTTCTTTGTCACAGCCCCTCAAGTACTGGAAGACATGTTTCCCCTTAATCCTTCTCTAGATAAGCTAGACATACTTAGCTGCCTCAACCATTTGTCATATACTGTAATTTAGCCTCCAGACCCTTTATCATCTTTCTTGCTCTTGCACACTTTCCAGGGTCTCAACATCTTTTATGGTGACCAGAACTGGATGCAATATTCCAAATGTGGTCTTGCCAGCATGGTGTAGAGCAGTACTATTACTTCTTGTCTTGACACTATCCCTCTGTTGATGCATCCTAAGACTGCATTGGCTTTTTCTGACACCATCATACTTAAATGGTGGTCCATTAGGACACTAGGACATCTACATCCCTCTCATAGTTATTACTGTTGAGCAAGGTACTTCCTAGAGAGAGCTAGAGAAAAGTTCCCTGAAGATGGGTTCCAGCATGAGTCTGAAAGCTTGGAAGACAAAACCTCTGGTCCCGGTGACCAACCCAGATTGGATCCTGCAACATTATCCTGAGACACGTTTATTTGCCTTCATTCGTTAAGGTATTTCCTGTTCTATACCTTTGCATTTGGTTTCTCCTGTCTAAATGCAGGACCGTACTTTTCTCACCACTGAACTGCATCTTGTTGGATATGGCCAATACTCAAGTTTGTCAAGACCCTTATCACTTGAAAGAGTGACTCAAACTGGTGCCGTATTTTGGAGTTCTAAGTTAAAATTTTCCTTCTTCATTTGCCTTTAATTTTTAAAGGCAAATTTAAATTAGTTTTTAATTTGGTACTAATAACCAATATTTAGAGACATTCATAATATCTTTGAATTGCATGCTGTAGATCTTTATATATACATTATTTAATTCTAACTTTTCTGGCTCCTTTTTTTCCACCCAAGATTTTATCGACTTTAGGAAACTCTCTTACTTTACAGAGCTCCCCAGTGTTTAATTTCTTCTGGAAATTTTTCCTTCTAGCTATCATTCCTCTTTTTTAATATAGTTTAACTTGCTTATACAAAAACCATCACTACCTTATTCTATTACTTTCTGTTCTATTACTTCCAGTGGTGTCATCCGTTAAGATGGGGGAGGGGAAGTTCAGCCCTAATTTTACGATAGGAGAATAAAAATGTATTATTGATAATAATAATATAGAGTTGAAGGGCTACAATCTTGTCTGTTGTAAATGTCCCATCTCAGGTACAGTGTAATCCCAGTATGGTCAAAGACCTTTGCAGAATTAATTTTGACTTCTACTTCTCTCTACATTTCTGGACTATCAACTTGTACTCTCCCTTATCTGTCCCTGTCCCCACTTCATACTGGTGTCCCCTTAATTTTTTACATCTTCACTTAAAAATACATTTTGGTGTAGCTATATTGAATCCTTCTGTTATCCTCCTTTCCCCCTTCATTGAAATTCTTTCCGACTGTTCTTTCAATGTTTCCTTACTTCCTAAGAACTCCCATCCAATTTGGCCTCCTCTTTTCAGACGTTAATTAAAATCACTTTTTAAAAAAAGTCTAAGATACTTATTTGACTATACTCAAATTTCGTTTCTTTTTTTCTTAAAAAAATTAAGGACTGAAGCATTACTTGTTTGGGTTGTGCCTCAATCCAGATTCAAAAGAGAAACGTTTTGGGCAGTGCCTGGGTAATCAGCAATTTCCAGAACACTTACTTATAATTAGCAGCTATTCAGGAAATGCTATTTTCGCCCTCATAGCTGAGCATGTGGTCCCTTAGAACAGATAACTTCTCTAGTTACCCATTTGCCTTCCTTGTTTCTCTTTCTCCCACCCCTTATATTCACTCATACAGGTGAGGTGTATTAAACTGAGATTTAATTCTGGTGAAGACAATAATGTTAGATAAATATTTCTCAACCTTGACACCATGAAGATGTATGGACTTCAACTTCCAGAATTCCCCAGTCAGCCAGTTATTCATTGTGGAATAACTCTTACCATGAGAAAATTATTCCTGGTGTCCAGTCAAGATTTACCCCCAGTTTCTTGTTTTGCCTTGTGGAACAATTCTGAACAATACTTTCTCATTTTTTTATATGACAACCTTTCAGATACTTGAAAATTACTATCATTTCTCCTCACAGACTTTCTCTATCTCCCCCCCCCCACTTTCAGACCCTTTATTATCTTGATTGCTCTCTTCTGCAAGGGAAAAATTTTGTCAATATCATGCCTAAAATGTAGCGTGTAGTCTAATCAATGCAGAATAAGGGAACAAAGACTCCTTTTCTGTGGATGACTTCCATGTATTCCAAGTCTACCTGTAGATTTTGTTAATCCATGTGGTCTGTCAGCTTTAATTGGTAGACCAATATTATCCTTTCCTAAAGTAGAACAGCCCAGGGGTGGGTTCTGGTTTTCTTCGCTGCCGGTTTGCTCAGTGTCGCGCTGCGCGGGTGCATGCGCAGTGCTTAAAAAAAGCTTCTGCACATGCGCAGAAGCAAAAAACAAAATGGCGGTGCCTACGGAAAGAACCAGTTCGGGGGCGTGGCAGGCCTGGGTTGCTGCCGGTTCTAGCGACCCAGGCCGCCAAGTTACTACCGGTTCTAAAGAACCAGTCCGAACCAGGAGGAACCCACCTCTGGAACAGCCTGATTACTCATGTAATGGCACCCAATATTTAGATTACTGTACTAGTCTCAGTCTGGCCACCTTTGTGGTTATTCTTGAATTAACTACCACATGACGTAGTAAGCTCCTGTTACTTGCCCAGTTCGTGCCATCTTAGCAGTTCTGAAAGCATGCAAAGGCAAGTAGATAAATACCTTGATGGGAAGGTGTTCCATGCACCTTCAATATACAGTAATGACAGCCACATGACCACGAAAGCATCTTTGGACAACACTGGCTGTTCAACTATAAATTGGAGATGAGCACCAATTTAGAGTCAGACACGACTGGCAGGGGAAACCTTTACTTTTTTTATACTAGTGCAGAAGGCAGTGGCCAAGCTGCCAAGTGGGACACCGGTGTGTACACATGCTGAACTTTTGTTAAAGCAGTCAAGTGATTGCCCTTTTGCTACCAAGTCAGCCGCAACTTTTTGCTTCTGATAAATCAGGAATTAATCACCTTGGGATCAGACACCTGATGGCCTTAAAGGTTATGGTTTTAGCTGATTGCTAAGATAATTAGGGAAGAGCCTCCTGCATATGCTGAAAACCACAGACCATTTTCTTGTGGTTACTTTCTAGTCTAGATCTTTATTCTGAAATGCATGAGATGCCTACAATTAACTAGTTTAGGGCTTTTTGAAAAGCAATCTCTTCACCCTGTCTTTCCTGTATAAAAGGGTTTCATTTTTGTTTTCCTTTTCCTGCTTAATTTTTTAACTGGGTATGTCATTTCTCTATGTTTAGATATACTGTTTGCATTTTGTACTTTGCTAATTGTAAACCATTCGGAGATTGGTAAAACGGAAGCATAATAATTTCAGATATTTGGGGCTTACCAATAATTAAATTAGCATATAGGCATCTTTGCAGGATTTTTTATTAGGACTTTTATCTACACATCTATAACTTTCCCCAACATCAGTTTGCCATAATATCTTCTCTGAAGGAAGCAGGGAAGCCAAAAATATTACATAGATCAGCTGGGATACATTTTACAGGATTGCAGATTGTTTGATAAGCCTTCAGATCTCCCAGTCTGATTGTAATGGCATCTGTCCCATCAAATATCCTTTGGATATTCAGTTGCAACTTACCTCCATTAAAATCAGTGCCTTCTTTTGTACTGACACCACAAAGACTTGATTGCAAGGCAGTCTATAAATTCTAAATAGCAGTAAATTCGTATCAGTGGAAAATATCTTCAAACACAAGCCAGCCACAAGATTAATCTTTCTGCTGATGGCAATAATTCAGTTTACAGTCATATATCCTGCCAACAATTGTGGAAATGGCAGCCAGTTTGGATAGTTTTAAAAAGGGACTGGACAGGTTCATGGAAGATCAGGCTATCAGTGAAAACTAATATCGATAGCAATTTGCTACCTCTTCAACTGTAGGCAGCATATTTTATAGACTAATTCAGTGCTTCTCAACGTCAGCAACTTGATGTGTGGACTCCCAGAATTCCCCAGCCAACATGGCTGGACTAGTTAATCAGTGGAAGAGAGCCATCACTCTCCCTCCAAATGTGAGAGTTTTTCAGGTGTATCTAGCTGCCCATTGCATGACATCAATTGCTGAACTAGATGGGTTAATGGCCTGATACAGCAAGACTCATCTTCTTTTCTTATAATGATAAGGGGAAAACTGAAAGCTTTACAGTGAAGAAGGAATGCCTAAATGTCCTTTCATTTCCCTCTCACAATGGTTAAGATGACATTACACAGAATCTTTGTCAAAGAGGATCACATTTTCCCTTGGCCCAGTAAGAAAATTGCTCTCATTCCCATGGCAAACTGCAGATTGGATTCAGGTTGCTGACCTGCTTTGCTTTTATTGTTTTAACTTGCAGAGTGGTCCTTCCTGAACACATCAGAATACTAGTCAGATGTTTCAACTTTGACTTGATAATTGTCTTCATTGTGCCTGAAGGTCACCCATGACAGTTTGGGGGTCTTCTGTATATCCCAGGACTACAAGTCCCAAATTCCAGTACTTGGCCAGGACCAAGAAGAAGGAGAAGGACCAGGAGAGACATGATAGCAGTGTTCCAATATTTGAGGGGCTGCCACAGAGAGGAGGGGGGGGGTCAATCTATTTTTCAAAGAACCTGAAGTCCAGACAAGGGATATTGGATGGAAACTGAACAAGGAGAGATTCAACCTGGAAATAAGGAGAAATTTTCTGACAATGAGAGCAATCAACCAAAGGAACAGCTTGCCTTCAGAAGTTGTGGGAGCTTCATCACTGGAAGCTTTCAAGAAGAGACTGGACTGCCATCTGTCAAAAATGGTGTAGGGTCTGCTGGGCAGGGGGTTGGACTAGATGGCCTACAAGGTCCCTTCCAACTCTGTTAATCTGTATGTGTATCTGGCCATGGTGGCAACTGTAGTCTCAGCATATTTGAATAGCATCAGATTGGGGATGGCTAGCTCGAAAGGTTGATGGGGATATGGAAATTCATTCCTAATAAAACAGCCTGAGAGAGGTAAGCAGAATGGAAAGAGACACAGGAAAAGAAAGCAGACTGATGCCCTTCTACTATAGGCAGGCACAGAATGGAACTTGTCACGTGAGAACCTGACATTTTGTCTAATATATAGGCAGATTTGGGTCTACAGAAAGCACATGAGTTGTGATAATACCAGATTTGCTTTTCGGCCCACCTGAATGTTTGGTTGCTGCAACTGAGCATGTACAGTAATTTGATTAACTTTTTCTGCTATAATTCTTGTGAAGCTGCAAATGCATTTCTGAAAAAGCTTGATAGGGTTAGGGTTAGCCTAGTCATCCCTTTTTCCCCCCAGTGCATTGTTAATGGTAGCATTTCTATTCCTCTTCCTTGAATATTCCTGGTTTTTTGTTTGTTTGTTTGTTTGTTTGTTAATGTTAAGCATCCTTATCAAATTAATTTTCTTTTTCTTTTTGCTTCTGTGTAGACAGTTCTGGGCAAACCATTAAGCTCAGCTACATAATGGGGGTTTCCTGCATGATTTTTGAAATCTCTGCATGCTAAAACCATAGATTGTTTAAGCAGTTAAAGGATAATAAAAAATGTAGGTAGAACGGTCTGTATCCACTTTACAGAGCTTCAGTTTCCAGGACACATAAATGAATCATGTTTATTTTTTGTTTGGTTTCCCCTCCCCACAGACTGTTTACTTTTTGCTGCCTGGTTTGTGTACATAATGATTGGCATGTAAACCAGTCTAAAATATGCCATCTAGGGTGACCTGAATGGCCTTATTATTTGTGAACATGACTTTGACAGAGGACGTATTGACATGAGTTTTTACAGTTGCGTTGGTGTGATGCAGCAAAAGGAAAAGTCTCACTGTCACTTGGCATCTTGACAAAAAGAATGAATGACTGGGCCATTTTTTTTTATTTATTTTTTTGCTGAGCTGAAAGCAGTAATGATGCAAGTTGTGTCCAAGTTTTTATTTATGTATTAATCAAATTTATATTGCAGCCCATCTTTCCCAAGGGGGACACTTTGGGGGAGTTAAGAAAGTTAGCAGAAAATGTTTTGAGACAGGAATGATTTTAACTGTCTCTCTCTCTCTCTCTCTCTCTCTCTCTCTCTCTCTCTGTTTGTTTGTTTTCACTATATTGCTTTTAAAATAGCACAGGCAGGAAGAAAACCACTGAATGTTTGCATGCCAGGTTAAAATTTAATCTGGATTTGTTCAGCTGAAAGGTTACTAGTGACCTTTGGAAGGGTCACTTCAACATTCAACATTGACAGGAATAAGAACTCAATAATTGTGGAAACAGGATTTGGGCAATTACTCTTTTACCTTCAATTTCTATTCCATGCAGGGAAGAACTCAGACCAATTCTTAAAATGCATAAATCAGCACATTCAGGAACCGTTTCACAATACCTAAGTCAGCTCTCATATTCATATCTGTCAGTTCAAAGATTTAATTTAGGACAGCCTGCTATCAGAAAACGCCTGGGTGTGTGCAAAAATGACAATAGCAGTGTTGCTCCATTGTGCTGCATGCATTGCTCCTTTGTATAAGGAGGGTGTATTATAACGTTATAATGCTGCTTTTGTCATCTGCCCCTCTTCCCCATCTACACCATTGAGAATATACATTCATATTAAAAATAATTGCTACTACCTGCCTATAATTTTGTTATCTCAGCAGAACCATATATGTGACTGCCTCTCATGACCATTTCTCACTAAGTCTTTTGTACTGTTCTAAACATTCTCTTCCTGTATAATTTAATAGTGACACACCTGCAGGATTGCACTTAAATGAGTTAACCCAAACGATTGTCATACAAATTACAATATAATGTTATAATTAATTATGTTAATTGTTATCATAAATTCATAACTAACGTGTTATAATTAATGGGTTAATTCTAACTGATATAATTAATGTAAGGTAATTCTATGAAAATCTGGGAAAGGATTAGGAATTTGATGCCATGCAACTCACTGATCAATAAGATAATTTCAGGCAACCATTTCCCACCAATTATCAGTTGTATTCTGGCTGCAGGGTCTTATTCCTTGGACTGTGCTGCTCCTCGTCTACTACACTGCTATTTTTCTTGATTGTGTAGTCAAGGACCTCCAGGATTACACTGGCTGTAGTGTATACCAGTTCATTGGTTTGAGTTATGGTATTAGTAGATATTGTTGTAAGGGCTCTACTGGCATCTTTTGGCATATCCCACTGAGCCTTGGTAACCAATCTTGATGGTTGACTGTAGCTAATTTATCCATTATCTTATGACTCATATTGGTTGTTGTGCCCTGTAATGTGGCAGCGATGTTGCAACTTAGATATTGGCTGCACATCCTGTTGTTCTTCCCTATCTTATAGAGTCCAGGATATAATGTATAGTTGATCTATTTCAAGTTGTGAGAGCAGTTTCCCCTTCACTATGTTGAAGTTTTGAGTAAATAGCTGTTTCTCAGTTAGTGGTGCATGCAGGTCTTCTATCCATCCATAGTTATCTCATATGTTTCACATATCCCCTCTCATCACTTCTGCTGTTGTAGTAACATTCAATTCCAAAACTTCCTCATCTTGTCCATGCATGGTTTGTTCCAGTAGCCCACTTATTGTTAGATTGCTCTGGCTCCCCAACATCTAACATGAACCTTGTTAGACTGGGTGAGGTCTGAGCTGGCATGATACTCCTAAATGTCTATGGAGATTCTCAGTCATCCAGGTCATGGTTGTCCCAAAGGTGCTTTTTCAAGAGGCAACTAGACTTTCTGGGTTTTTCTTTGAAGACGTTTTGCTTCTCATCCAAGAAGCTTCTTCATCTGAAAGATGGTGAAACATTAAGAGGCCTTTGCCCAAGGACCCTACTGACAAGATAAATACCAGTTGGGATTTGAACCCTGGTTTCCCACATCAAAGGTGGCACTCCAACCACTATGCTATCCAGCCACTTTATTCATATACATGTATGCATACATGCATGAATAAATAATACTTTCTGAACTGTAGGTGTTTTAGAATATGCTATTTGTTAGAACAAAATCAGGTGGCTTACAACTGAAGTCACTGATTTTTTTTCATCATTTTTAAATCAATCCCAAATTGATGCTTTTCTATTCTTATCAATATAAACAGTGGTGGGTTTCAAATTTTTTTACTACCGGTTCTGTGGGCGTGGCTTGGTGGGCGTGGCATGGCTTGGTGGGTGTGGCTTGGTGGGCATGGCAGGGGAAGGATACTGTAAACTCTCCATTCCCTCCCCACTCCAGGGGAAGGTTACTGCAAAATCCCCATTTCTTCCCGATCAGCTGGGACTCTGGAGGCAGAGAATAGATGGGGGCAGGGCCAGTCAGAGGTGGTATTTACCGGTTCTCTGAACTACTCAAAATTTCCGCTACCGGTTCTCCAGAACTGGTCAGAACCTGCTGAAACCCACCTCTGAATATAAACCATTCAGAGTTTCCAGAAGCAGATTTATTAACATTATTCAGTCGAGTTTTTTATGCTTTGAATTATTATTTTTATTTACATTTTGAATTTCTTTTAACTGGCTTTCAGAAAATGAGTTGGCAGAGAGTACTCTTGCTTAAAATATGAAAATTTGGATTCATATTTTTCTATTTAATTGCAATGCTGAAATAAATACATCAAGTTGAAATTTATTTTGATTAAAACTTAGTCTTGGATTACTTTGCCACATTTCCCCAGTATTTTGTTCCTTCCAAAATAAATTTAAAAAGTGCAATACAATATTGAAGAAAAATAGTTTCAAGAAAAAAATGTTTGATAATACAAGTGAGGATATGTAACACAACATTAAAAAAAGATGGAATTTTGATAATGTTAGTTAAAAGTAGTGTTAAATCCATAATATATCTCTTTTGGCTTGCATAACAAATTTTCCACATTACTTTTGTAAAGCATACAGTATCTTTCTGTTTATAAAATGGAAATGTGAGTGAAAGTTGTATATTTTTCACATGGATGCTCAATCAGTAAAGATTTGGTTATAAATACAAAAACCAGTTTTGTTTAACTATCCATCACACTCCATCAGTATAGTCCTCAGGAACATTTTCTAATATTTCAGATTATTGTAAAGTATACAGTATACTGTAACTAATCTTTTCTTTCCCATTTGAAACTCTAGAATATTATACTCAAAGAAAAGATTTTTAGTGAAGCCAAAGAACCGAGTTTCATATCAGAAAAGATAATAGTATTAATGATCATAACAACTTTCACATATAGAAAATGAAAGATCAGCTCTAACTTTATTTATTATCATTGTCTCCATGAATCATACACAGTTTTTTCTTCTCTTTTACTCTAATAAAGCATGTAGTTCTTAAGTTAGGCTGATAGAGAATCACTTCCAGCAATATGAACTAATGTTGCTTCCATATGAACATTATAAATAATTCACACAAGATCTCAAATAGTGATTTTCAGTTTATGAAAGAGAAACTTTTTAAAAATTCTTTGGTCCCAACATATGAGCTTGTTGCTGATAATAAGCAGAGTCTACCCAACTCATTTTTCAGTGTTCGAACTGATCCTGCAGAATCAGGCATAATCGCTCCCATGAATGTTACAGGAGAGTAAATTTAATTTGAACCCAAGTGCCCGTAGATCAAAGTTAATGGAACCTTAAAAACAAACCACGACCATTGTGATAGTCCTTTGCCATTACACCACCCTATAAGGTAATAGGAAATTCTGATTATTTTTAGTCTATAAGAAATGGTGTTTAAGAGTTCAAATGAACTAGCTTAGTTACTCTGTGACAAAATCAGTTTCTGCAATTTCTTTTTGTGAAGGCCAGTCACTTTGAAGTCAATGACGGTGTATCTGGAGTTTTGAATATTTCCATTTTTTATTCATCCCCATTTATTTATTTATTTATTTTGCCTAGAGATCAATGAAATTGTCCAATGTAAAATATAGCAAAAATTGCTACAAATAATGGCACGTACCACATTAGAAGAAGTTTATGTTCTATTGTCATTGTGATTATGTTATGTTCCATTGTCCTTGTGACTCACCTTATTGATCTTTTGTAACAATGTTCTCAGAAGAAACATAGAAGTAGGTTTGGAACTTGTATATTTCTGCGGTATGATATTAACCAACTAGTAACTAGAAACAGCAGCCCCGATAGACAAGGATATCTTGGCCTTTCATGTGAACCATGAAAGCTTCTCTGATAATTTCATCATATTTTGTCATCTTTAATATATAAATACCCATTAATAATAAATAATAATCTGAATTTTAT
Source organism: Thermophis baileyi (assembly GCA_003457575.1). Classification (NCBI taxonomy): domain Eukaryota; kingdom Metazoa; phylum Chordata; class Lepidosauria; order Squamata; family Dipsadidae; genus Thermophis; species Thermophis baileyi. The sequence continues at coordinate 5,160,114 of QLTV01001682.1, forward strand.
GACTATGCATTCTTGCTCTCAGTGCCTCCCCCCCTTCTCCTAAAATATGCAATCTCTTCCTAGATCCACATTTTGATAAGATTTGACCCCCCCCCTTTTTTTTTTAGTATCTAAGACTCAGCTAAGAACAAGTGAGAAAAAATGGGACTCAAGGGACCAGGCTAGAGAAAAACAATCCAGAGTGATTTGGGCAGAAAAGGAAATGTTAATGAAAGTGTGTTGTGGTTTGTTTGTAAAACTATGTTTCTTTCTTGGGATCATGAAAGAGAAAAAGAAATAAAATGCTAACATCGATAGTGAACAGAAGCTGCTGCTTCTAATTTTCTTTAGCCCTCCTGTTTGTTTCCTCTAGTAGTTGCTTGAGTCAAAACCAATAGTCACTTCCTTGGCATACAATCCAGTTGCCTTCAATGGCATTATTTTGTAACAGTGCCATGCTACCTATTCCCTGATTTTTCCCAACAACTGCCAGCTGTTCTGCTTTGTTGGTTGGCTTTAGGAATCCCCAGACTTCTTTGGCAGGATTATGTGGCATTCAGCATAACTCTCTCCTTTCAGTACCATAAACTTGAGCCGTTTTTGTTTAGTGTCTCCTAAGAGGGCTTTGAAAGAAAAGCAACGGGCAGCTCAAGAAAGACTACTTTGGAAGGAGAGATTGCTGGTTTGCAAGAAGGCTCAACAAGAGCTGAATTAATATTTGACAAGAGGCAGATCTACTCTCTATTTTAGCTGGCTTAATAATATGGTTTGTATGGGACCCTCCTACAGAGGACAATGATGAATGGGGAATGGAGCTATTTAATCTTTCCAGCTGATTTTTCTTCCCCATCTCAACTAGATTTATTTCTAGATCTTCAGAGATGCCTTGGAGAAAATGGGAAAACAATCTTGGAGGAAAGCATGTAACGATTATGTTTGCACAACAGATTTAATTTGGTTATTGGATGGACCTAATTTTCTCGGTTTGGGGCTCCATGTGAATCCAAATGCACTGGGTTCAACCTAAGAGAGGACCCCACCACCATCACACTGTATAAATGTTAGTTTTGTAACTCATCTAATTAAACTTGTTGTGCAAACAGAACCACACTGGAGAATTTGTGGGTAGAGGAATGTACAGCATCTCCTTTCATTGGTCTGGTAGGTTTCTAGTGAGCTCAGCATGATTCCCCAGCCCCACCCCAGATTCCCACAAAAACTCTATTGGCTTTTATATTGTTTATAAATCTAAGCAGATGGATGGGAAGAAGCAACTAGAATGCCAACATATTCTTGTAAAAGAAAACATAAACTCTTGTGGTACTAGTAATCTATGACATTCTAAGAGTGGTCAGACTTAATACTCTTTTGCTGTTAAGTTTCCTGAATAAGATTGGTAGGATCTTCTCATCAGTCTGAAATAGCTGCTAAAAATCAGACACCTCTTTCATTTACTGACTTTATATAGCTCCTATTTCGCCCAGATCTGCCTGGGGGAGTATTATTTTCTCTCCAGTTTTAAATCCAGCACAAAATCATTTTTTTCATTAGTTGATCATTTTATTTATTTATTTTATTTTATTTGTTTGTCAAACATGTACAAGATAGCAGGTATAGGTATAAACATAAACATAATCAAAGTGAATACAGATAGATGAGGACAATAGGACAGTAGGACAGGGACGGTAGGCACGCTGGTGCGCTTATGCATGCCCCTTACAAACCTCTTAGGAATGGGGTGAGGTCGACAGTAGACAGTCTAAGGTTAAAGTTTTTTGGGTTTGGGGAAGAAACCACAGAGTCAGGTAGTGAATTCCAGGCATTGATCACTCTGTTGCTGAAGTCGTATTTTCTGCAGTCGAGTTTGGAGCGGTTTACATTAAGTTTGTATCTATTGTGTGCTCGTGTATTGTTGTGGTTGAAGCTGAAGTAGTCACTTAATGACCTAGGCTCATCTTTATCTCTCTGAATTTCCTTTCTTAATACTAGCACCTTTTGTCACTTGAAAGATTGACCTCAAGGGATTTCACCTTCCCTCCATTGGTTTCCTTCCTTGCCAGCCAATCAAGTTCTCAACGGTTCCTTTTCTCCACAATCTTCCGCCATCCATCTCTTAATCAGCATAACCAGATCAAGAGGGTGGGAGGACATTACATTCGTCTTTCAGCATGCAACCATGCCATAAAATGTGGTAGGGAGACTCTTTCCATCTCAACACGAAGCAGCTGAAATCAGCACTCTTGAGAAAGTAGAGGAATGACGAGTAAGGGGATCAAGTACACTGATGTTACATAGTGACTGATGTTACAGGCTCCGAAATTCAACGAGTGTTTTGAAACCCAGAGTTTTCATGGTTAATCTCAAAATGGAGTGGGAGTAGTGATTGGATTGAATGAAATCCATGGAAGGCAGAAATTATATGATGAGGAAAGCTGTGAAAAACACTCTGTAGTCTGATGTCATAGAAGTATTTCCTCTGCAAAAGAAAACTTTCAGTGATGATTCCACAAATGCAAATTTGTGCAAATTTGTGATCACAAAACAGAGTGTGGTTTTGTAATCCACTTGTCAGAAAGACTTTTCCTATTATGCTCATAATTACACATATATTTATAATGTTCAGACTCTGCCTTTTGGGTGAATAATTTATCTAGTCAATTCTTTAGTTCAGGAGTATGCAAACATCAGTTATATTTTAATGCAAAATTTAAGTTAATGGCTGAAGAAATGGAACTCGATAGAAAATGGTGATTTAGAGGCAGAACCAAGTATGCCCTTCCCCTTTAATAAGTTGCATGTGAAATTCTAATTCAAAATATTAGAGATATACTTGCATACCGATCAAGAATATTGCTATCAAACTGGCACTAACACTGTAAACATATATGATCAAAGGCAACAAACTGATACTCATATTTTATGATGAGAATCACTGAAAGAGAATTTAGCAATTCAGTTATGGGAAATATATCTTCTTACGTGTGTAGTTTTAGCTGCAATGTTTGAACTACTGGGAGCCAAAATCTCTTGAATATTAATTACAAATCAATCAGATATAAAGTACCAGTAGATGTTCTATTTTCTGTCCAGCCCTTCCTCACACCCAAGAAATAGAGCATATTGGGTTATTGTTAGCCAAGGTTAGCTTAAGCATGCCTGTGATCTAATATTATTGTTTGATTACCTTGGGTTACTTATTTATTTTGTAATTCTTGTTGATTCACTGGATTTATTTTTTCTTGAAGTTTCAATAAAGCAAACAGCAGAAAAAATATTCCCGACACTACTGCATTTTATTGATCAATAGAAAAGGCCCAACAATAACCAAAATAACAACAAGACATGTATATGGACAGATTGATTGTTGATCAATTCACTTTGGTCAACAATCAAATTAAGATGAATAAGATATGAAAGTATCTCATGATAAAACAGAATGGAATCAAAGGGAAGAAAAGTGTTCTGCATTCATGCATTGGGATATACTGGTATTATCTGCTTGGTTGTGCAATATGACACCCCATAAATCTGCCGTAAGTCACACCATAATGAGACAAAGCAGATCCTGAAAAATGGCTGTTCACGTACAGTAGTTGTTCCCAGTGAAGGTATTCTTAAGAAGGCATTTTAGAAGGCACTTGGACATTACCATCTTAGAAATGAACTTCTGAAACCTAATTCTAGGCTTACCCAAATAAATGGCTGCAGCAACTAACCTTTGATCTTGAAAAGAAAATCAGTTTGGGACTGGCTAGTATTTGTGTGGAAGACTACTAGGAAATTCCAGAACTACAAGTTAGACCAGGAAGGTTAAAAAAAAAATTTGGAAGAAAGGAGTGGCATACAACTTCCATAATTTTAACTAAAAAAACTACTGTCATATCCATGAAGTCATCAGGAGTTGTGTTTGACGTAGAGATTAATTTTAGGCCAAAATATTACAGAACGAGAAACATCACTGCATCAATGCTTATCTGCTATGTTAACAAGAGAGATATATCTGCTTGTCTGCTTCCTTAGACAGAAGTTGTATAACCAACAGCACTGTTTTTATTTAATATACTACAAGACACAGATAAAATTCAAGGACAGATATTACTTGCTGTGGGATTTTATCATGTATATCAACTTGGGATGGGATAAAAAAAATCAGGAAAATCACCCCAAATGAATCCTTGCCTCTTATGACGTCAATTTTCCACACTGGTACATCCACAATCCTTTTTTTAAAAATCAATTTCTACAAAATTTGAATGAGAAAACAGCTTTGTCTATTTCTTGAGGTCAGGCTTGAAAAATGATTTCTCTATCAGGATAAGATTAATTTATTAAAAAGTGGAACAGTGTACATCAGATTTCTAGTTTAATTTAAACTTTTAAGTTTGGAGGAGGAGGAGAAGAGTGTTCCAAGACGAGTTTTCACTCAGTTTGTAATATGTGAATTCTATGTAGTACTTGTTGGAACTATGAGCAATATTTTTCTTCTGCTGATCTTTCTTTTCTTTTTTGTTTTCAGGTACTATGTATCATAGTCCTTAAATATCCCAACCACCTTTAATTTGAGAAATTATTATGGAAGATTCATGTCCATCATCATAAGTTTGCAAAGTTGAAGGGAAAAAAGCAGCCTGGACTGGAGAGAGAATAAAATCAGGCAGATTTCTTGGATTCTACTGAGATCCATTAACTTGCTTACTAATTACTAGGTAGGTCAGAAAAGAAACATGTTTTCCTTGCGCTTAAGCCTTCCCAGATCTTTAAAGATGAAATTTAAAATTACCTCTTCGGAAGAATCATTGTCTAGCTTTGTTGATACAGCAAGTAGTTAAGCAACAATTCTTCAAAATACCAGAATATGAAGAAGGGCCAGCTGATATGTCTTCTTCTTCTTCTTCTTCTTCTTCTTCTTCTTCTTCTTCTTCTTCTTCTTCTTCTTCTTCTTCTTCTTCTTCTTCTTCTTCTTCTTCTTCTTCTTCTTCTTCTTC
>QLTV01001682.1:5165229-5200507 GCA_003457575.1 Thermophis baileyi
TATCATCTTTAAAATATTTGAATTTGTCTTGCCATGATATTGTTTCTGCATCATAGAACCTTGTATGTTTGTTTATATTATTGGCTTTGAATGATTTAATTCACCTGTAAATTATACTTGATTATGTTTGAAGCAATAAAGCTACCAATTTGGAGCTACTTATTTTCAAAATATTAGTGACCTAATCCTTACAAATTAGCAATAGCTTTGTACAACTTCATACTCACTTTTCCTTTTCCCCCCAAATATGCATGCATTTATTTCATTGGGATTAAATAGGTTAGAAAATTACAGCATGTTTTTACATGCTATGATTGTTAAAAAAAATTAAAATTCAATCTATTTGAAGCCAACTTCCAGAATTCTCAGTGCCTTGTAATATGGCAATTCTAAAAGTTCAGTTTAGCTGTTTTGGAAGATATATCTTGAGAGGATTTTGTTTTACAGGATCAAAAACAATTTACTGGAAAGGGATTTGACCATGGTTTGTGTATGTTCACTTGACTGAGTAATTTAAATCAGATAAGAATGGGCAAAACATTCTGAATTTATTTATTAAATTTATATGCTGTTTATCCTGCAGTCCAAGAAGACTCTGGGAAGCTTACAATGTAGTAATGAATACAATGTAATGCTTGACCAATAGAAGACTATGTGGCAGTGGTGAAATGTAATTTTTTGCCACCAGTTCTGTGGGCATGGCTTAGTGAGCGTGGCTTCGGGGGGTCATGTGACTGGGTGAGTGTGGCCAATTAAATTTTTTTTTTTTAGCATTTTTAACTAAAAAAAGTTCCGATGAACAGCTGCTGTTTCCCCAGGTTAGGGACTAGCAGCCTCGTGGGACGGTAATCCCCCCCACAACCCTCGCAGGTGGGCGCAGCCCCGCAGAGGAACCCACCGGGCCTCTCCGGCTCTTTGCTCAGCAGCCTCCTGGGCTCTACCCTGCTCTTTTTCTCTCGCCCGCCGCGTCCTGGAGAGAAAACGTCTGAGGCAAAAGCGGCTTTGGTGAGTCTGACACGCGTCCGGCCTGTGGAACGGAGCCTCTCGAGCGCTAGGACCTGGCCACGGTGCCACAGGGCGAGGTGCCATTGCTGCCGTTGCCGCTATTGCTGCTTCCTCCAAGCCCCCCATGCATGCGTGGGTGGGTGGACGGCTCAAATTACATCACCGAGCCCAGACCCTTTCGCTGCATCTGAGGAAGGGGAAGCAAACTTCGTTTTCGGGATGGTCCCACAGGCCAGACATGCGTTGGACTCACCCAAAAGGTGAGCGAGCCTCGCCATGTCCGTCTGAAGTGGCTCCTCGGATGAGCACAGCGGGTCTTCCTCCCCCCCCACTGCCAGCATCGGCCTTACCTTCTTCTGCTGCTACTATGGGGCTGAGAGCGGTGGCGGCGCCACCACCCCGGGACAGCAAGCGGATGTCCCAGACCTGCTGCACATGTGCACTGCATTGGACTGCTGGCGCTCCAGCATGACATCAGGCTTGCCGGGATAGGGCCAAAGCGCAGGCGCCGTGGACTGGGGAGGGAGGCGAGCGAGTAGCCTCAGGCCGGGCTGCTCGCCAAGGCAGCGCGCCAAGGAGAAACAGGGATAGATCGAAGTCTGCACACCACATGTGCAGCCTCGGGACATCCGCTTGCAGGGCGAGCGAGTGGTGACTGGGGGACCAGTTCGGGGGCGTGGCCAGCCAGCCATCGCTACCGGTTCGGCGAACCAGGGCACATTTCCGCTAACAGTTCTCCCGAACCGGTCCGTACCGGTAGCATTTCACCCCTGCTATGTGGAATAAAAGTTTAAATTGAATCGTAACTTGAAAGAGAACTTTCACAAGATGTATCATTGATATTGAATATCTGATAAATTGTCAAAGATATACAATATAAAGATATGTCAAACATACATTGGAAATGTGATCAATCTGAGGGTTTTTTTTTTATTATCTTTGGTGGACAAACAAGAAAACTAAGAAATTTTGGGATCAAATGTGGATTTTAATTCATAGAATTCTCAAACTAAATGAATAACTGAAACCAGATATTTTTGTCTAAGTTTGATGGATAAACAGATTGAAAAAAAAAGCACAAGAATTTTGTTCTTATACATGATAACATCAGCAAAACTCACAAATTCCTATAATGAAAGAATGGATGGTGAAATTAGTTGAGTTGGCAGAGATGGCAAATGAGCTTTTGATACATAAATAGCATCTGAAAAAACATTCCCATTGAAAAAAAATATTATCTAAGGCACTCCGCCATCAAACTTATACTGAAAAAGTAAACATTTGAAATTAAAAAAACCTAACACATTGAAAATATAATATTTCCTTAGCTCAGTGCTAACTAGAATTTTTCCTGTAACAATTCCTTGGACCAGAAATTCCTTCTGATTGAGTTTTACCTGTTTTGCTTTTTCTGGAAATTCCAAGGTTTATCTCGGATTAAGAGGACAGTAATCCCAGTCTTCATCCACTAATTTCATCAAAGACCAAATGTTTTTATCTCCAAAAGGAAGGAAGAGGTTTGAGGATATGCTTGTAGCATACCTGCCAAAACTCATGTGTTTCTTTTTAGGAAGGAGAAATGTATTTGAATATGTTTGACTTTGTGGGAGGCAGTGAACATGGAGATGAGTCTTCTCTGTCCGTTCACTACAGAGCCCTGAAGTCTATTGAAAAAAAAAATATAATAAACAGTTTTTAAAATAAATAATAAATAAGCCAGGCTGCACTCACAAATCTGATCTTTTAAATAATGCACAACGATGTTATTCTGCCCCTGCTTGTAGGAACAAATCAGTTTCGAAAGAAATTTCCAACTGTCCCTATCTCAAAACCAACCAAAGTGGACTTGTTTCAGCATTTGTGTAAAGTTGTAGCGGAAGCAGTTTTCAAATTTCATTTCATGAAAACAAACATCATTTCTGTGGTGGAAGGATGGTGGTGCAAGGTAATTTGATAATATCCTTAACCATAGATTGGAGGAATTCTGGAATTCTGCACACTGGGACACATTATTCTGGGATGCTAAACCAGATTATATGTGAGCTACACAGACAAATGGTTATCCAATCTCTTCTTAAAAACTTCCAGTGTTGGAGCATTTACAACTTCTGGAGGCAAGTTGTTCCACTGATTAATTGTTCTAACTGTCAGGAAATTTCTCCTTAGTTCTAGGTTGCTTCTCTCCTTGGTTAGTTTTCACCCATTGCTTCTTGTCCTGCCCTCAGGTGCTTTGGAGAATAGCTTCACTCCCTCTTCTTTGTGGCAACCCCTGAGATATTGGAACACTGCTATCATGTCACCCCTAGACCTTCTTTTCATCAGACTAGACATACCCAGTTCCAGCAACCGTTCTTCATGTGTTTTAGCCTCCAGTCCCTAATCATCTTTGCTGCTCTTCTCTGCACTCTTTCTAGAGTCTCAACATCTTTTTTACATCGTGGCGACCAAAACTGGATGCAGTATTCCAAGTGTGGCCTTACCAAGACATTATAAAGTGGTATTAACACTTCACGTGATCTTGATTCTATCCCTCTGTTTATGCAGCCTAGAACTGTGTTGGCTTTTTTGGCAGCTTTTTTCGCAGCTGCAGCAAACTGCTGGCTCATATTTAAGTGATTGTGTACTAGGACTCTAACTTTAAACACCCATTTACAAAAGGGGGTCCATAAAAATGTAGCCATGTGTGCTTGCAGAAATACAAACGGGCTACTGTGACCAAACCACAATAAGATGCAAAATGAACTTCCTAAACTCTATTGCAGCCTTCCTAAATCTAGGGTTAATTAAAAATTATGCGTGTTGTAATCTGAAAGAACTGGTAAATTCCAAGCTGGGAAAAACTACATTTGAACACAGATTTTTGTATCCTGCCTTATCTGAAGTTATTGAAACATGCATTTTCAATATTTAAATAGCTTGGGTCATTTGACATTCACTCTCAAATATATAAGTATATAATTTTTAATTTTAAAAACAAATCATTTATTAAAAGTGTGAAATATAAAAGAAAAGAGTTTACATTAAGTAGTATTTATACAGTGAAGAAAAAGGGGAAACCCCCCCAAATATGTTCAATGAAATGCTCTGGGACTTCAAAATTCGGAGAAACAAACACCTACCACATAACTTCCCAAGACTTAACAATTTTTTATAAGAAAGACAAAAAAAATCTGGATAGTGGACATTGCCGTTTCTGGAGACAGAAGAACAGAAGAGAAAGAACTGGAGACAATCACAGGATGCCTGCAAATAGAAAAAGAGTGATTGTAGCAAAAGAAAGCAAAGATACCAATAGCAATAGGCACCATTAGAACACCATCGGCATTGACAAAATCACCATCAGCCAATTGCAATTATACTTTTAACACCAACAAACAACAACCTCTGCCCATCCCAGATCCTTGGGAAGGATACATGGATAAAAATGCCAACCTAACATCTGGCTGACTGCAACTAACCATAATAATGCCATTAATGTTTTGGATTAAGAATTGAAAGAAAATTTTATTGAATTTATAGATTACACCAAATTGGTGGGATAATTAATACACTAAAGGACAAAAATAAAATTAAAAACAACATTGATAAGCAGCAAACTGGTCTCAACATAATTGGATGAAACTTAACAAAAAGTAAAAGAAAGCTATGCATTTAGAATTACTTGAGGTAAGATGGGCAGCCTATAAATGTTATAAATAAATAAATAAAAATAAATATACTTAGAATAAGGAAGTAAATGTATAAGAATTGGATGGCCAGCTAACTTGAAAAAAGAATAGGATGAACATCTAGCTTGAAAAAAAGCTCTTGGAATAACAGTTGATTAGAAATGCATTGTTTTCAAATCATGGGAAATAATTTCACTTTATTCTGTATTAGTCATGATGCAGATCTTAACTCAAGTATTGTAGATTTTACCCTTTAAGAAGGACAGACTAGACTTGGTTCAGATGATCCAGGGTAGAAACTAAGTCCTATGGAAGCAGTGAGAAGATACTTCCAGGGAAGACATGGCAAACTAACTGTCCCTGAAGGACTGGGGATTACATTATAGTGGAGATTGGTGGCAGGATGGAGTATCCTGTCCAGAGAAAAGACAGATTGTGCTCATATGTACTCTGGACAGCTGCTCCTCATGAGTAGACCACAGGAACCAAGGGTTTTTTGCAGTCAGCTTGAGGATTGAGTGGCTGGGAGTCGAGGCATTCCAACTAAGCTCACAGTTGTAATGCACAGACATAAAGTTTGGCTGAGTCTCAGTTCATAATCACATTTGCAAATGACATTTACTTGCTTTTAAAGATTAAGAACCTTCAGAATGGCAAGTTTTGTGGTACTTACTGGATGGGTTTCCTTCAATTCTTAGCAAAAGAAGTTTTAAGTATAAGTTTAAGAACTTAGAAAAATATTTTGGGGGGAATATATAGCAAAGGAGTGATTACAGTGTTGATTTAAAAAAAGTCATAAAAGGATAGGAGTCCAGATAGATTTGAAGTAAGACTTTGAAATTAATTACAAGAATTCTTCCTGTGGGAAACAGCTGTTGTTCTAATTTCTAAAAAAAAATATGACGGAACTTTGAAGGTTGGATACCAGAGGGAACCAGAAGGAACTAAAGAATACAATTAAAAGATAAGAACACATAATTCGACTTGCTAACATAGAATGGTGCAAAATACTTTAACATTGGCTGTATTGAAAGATATTTGTGAACAATGGATTTACAAGTTATTTTTAAGAATATTTGCCATTATAGATTGTATCTAAATGAAGTTCTATAAAAGGAATAACTTCTGTCAGACAAGACTGAAATTGATTTAAATCTGGATATAAAATGACAGGCTATACGACTTATATGGATGAAGATATATACTGGATATACATATGAAACCAGTTAATATCTTAGTAATTAAAAGGTTTATACAAGTAACAGATCAGAAGAATTACTTGGATAAATTCCTATACTGGATTTACAATACAGGCTTGTTAAAGTTTGGAAGAATTTTGTGAGAAGGAATGAAGGAAAAAAAAGATAAATCAAGTTATTTGAAAATATTAAAGACTAAGATTGTTAAAAGTGAAGCGAAGGAATATAAGGTTTGTTTATTTGATCATGGTTAAAATAGATTTGTTTTTATCTCTTGTAATCTTTAATGGACTTTTGCTGATCAGTACTCTGGCTCTAAAGTCTGTTTAAAAATAAGACATGAGATATGGAAGAAGAGATCATTTGTTGTATAGTATTTTTAGAGGTGATAAGTTACTAAAATTGCTTATGCTTGTCATGAAGGGAGGAGGCCTAAAATAATATTTTCTTATCAAATTGCTTTAAATTTTCAGCGCAACCCCGAATGGGAAATTCTACCTCAAACAAACATAATGCAAAGCAGACAGCCAATTTAGTGATCATATGAGTGAAAAACCAAAGAAGAATTCCAGTTAGGACAATTCTTATTAGGTCAATTAGAAGGTCACAAATTTCATAAGTTGTCAAGTTCTTTGGATCTCTCCACTAAGCAAGTTGTTTCAAAAAGCAAATCTGAGGGTAAGGGTATAGTGGCAGATACTGTACTCATGAAGCAGACATAGTTATAAGTTAGAACTATAAGGTATATAAAGATTATAAAATACTCAGTGTCACTTTGGATCAGTGGTGAAATCCAATTTTTTTTACTACCGGTTCTGTGGGCGTGGCTTGGTGGGCATGGTGTGGCTTGGTGGGCGTGGCTTGGTGGGCATGGCAGGGGAAGGATACTGCAAAATCTCCATTCCCACCCCACTTCAGGGGAAGGATATTGCAAAATTCCCATTCTCTCCTCACTCCTGAGGGAAGGATATTGCAAAATCTCCATTCCCACCCCACTCTGGGACCAGCCAGAGGTGGTGTTTACCGGTTCTCCAAACTACTCAAAATTTCCGCTACCAGTTCTCCAGAACCTGTCAGAACCTGCTGGGTTTCACCCCTGCTTTGGATACTGAGATGGGCGGCATATAAATTAAATAATGAAATAGAATATCTTTCAAAAATGAGCACGGACACACACATTAGACTATGTCTATTATTGCAGTGATTAAGTTGCATCCAGGCCTGGGTAGAAGAAGCATGCAAATAATGATTGTGTATTTCATGAGAGAGTAGAGTAAGTGGGGATATAAAGGCACTTGAGTAATTCAACAAGAGAAGCAGTGATGTGATAGAAAAGAAAACAGGGGAATGAGGATAAAATTTGCATTGCAAGAGGAAATCCACGTATACATAATATATCACTTTTTTTCAGTTGGAATAAATAATGCCTTCTTAGAAAAGCAATTTGCATTCTAGAAATTTTGGAGCTAGAAATTTCCAAATATCTCAGCTAGAAATAGGATGATGAAAAGATGCTGACCTTCAGTTATAACTGAGTTCTCCAAATCTCTTAGGGATATGGTTCACTTGACGTGAGGAGGAAGGAGTATTATATTCACCATCTTGAGTTACTTATAAAGTAATAAAGACTGAATAATTTAAAAAAATATATAATAAAAATAAATAGCAAGCTCTTTCCTCCTCTTTCTTTGTTGTTGTGCACACTCATGCCTGCCTTTCTCCCCCTTCAAGTAACATATATCAAATATATTTATGACTAAGAGGTCTAGACACTTTTTCTGGAACAAGTGCTTTTGACTGTCTACAACTATCAGAAGTGTACACAGATGTAATTGCAAAGAGGGGAGCACTTATTTGTAAACCATCGAACCTTTCTCCTAAAGTCAATTTCAGTCAATATTATAGTCAAGACAGTCTAGATGGTCTGGCATTATAAACTAAGAGGGAATTAAGGATGGAATATATAAACTTAGAACTTCAGTTGACCGCATAGAAGAGGAACATGATATTGCCAAACATGAGAGCATCATCTAGTCTTCACAAATAATCTTGTCCTTTTTATATGAATGCAGCTAAAAACCTATATACGTTTATTTGGGAATAAATAAATAAATGGTCAGGGCTTCTGACACTGGACAGGGAGTTGATCTTCAAGGTCCCTACCATTCCACGATTCATTAGTTAAGAGGTAGCCATGAAAATGTTTGAACAGTTTTGCTTTTTACGGTGTGGGATACAGAAGAATGTTTTCATCTCTAGACCCTGATAATGCAGTTTTCTTTGCCTGAAATGGAATAAAATGGGGGCGGGGGGGGTACTAACACTAGCAGTACTGCAGATTTTATGAAGATGTTGAGGAAAAATAAATCTGTTTCCAACGTTGACTACAGAACACAGAAGGGTTCAGTTAAGGTCACAGAAAAAGGAATCTTCACATACTTGTTAAATTGTAGGAAGGAAATGGGTTCTTCAATTTCAAACTAAGCAAATTCTAAAGCTACATGGCCCCAGAGATGAGAAACCGTCTGTTCAATAAGTGTCAATTAAAAAAATAATAATCTCATACCCTTTTCTTAGATCCATAAAGAAGCATGGCTAGTATACTATTTTGTGATTTTATTAATCCAAGTGTGTGTGTGTGGGGGGGAAGTGTTTTGAGTGCGACTCAGGACTCTTTCCATAGCTCCTGGAGGCCTGTAGAAGTGTATATGCAGGAATTTCCATCTGGGAACTGGAAAATTACAGACTTTTGAAGCATCCGCGGGAACAGTAGCCGGCACACAAACCGGACCCCAATGTCGACTTTTTTTTTTTAATCTGGGAAATTGTTCAACGATTAGGAGAGCGACCCCTGGCGGCTAGTCGCAACTCTTCGCGTACAGTACAGTAACTGAGCGGGCTTGTGACAGCGACTAACCGCAAATCTTCCAGCGGCATTTATAGCCCGTCGGCGCCTTTAAATGGGAGAATCCCGTCAGTTTGGCCATCTGGAAATATCAAAGTTACCCGCTGGTTGGATAGCGAGCGGCGATCGCAGCATCAGCTCACGCCCGAGGACCTTTGCTAACGAACGACCTGGGGTCGAAGTGATCCGCTGCGCGCCTTCCTCGTGCCAAATTCCTTGTGCAAGAGAGAAAAAAGCTGCAGAGGAGAGGCCCGAAGGGAGTCCCCCCCCCTCCCGTTTTATCCAATTAAGGCAGAGCAGAAATGGGCTGTGGGCTGACCCTGGAGAAGGGGCGCGGGAGGGGCCGGTAACCGCTCCTGCTGCAGATTTGGCTCCCCTAAGAGGAGCTCCCTTCAGCTTCTGCCGCCTCAACCGCTTCTTTGCTGCTCGGCCGTTTGAGGGGAGCCCGAGCAGGGAAACAAAAAACCAGACTTGTGCTCTGGTCAAAACAAAGCAGAGAGACCAAAAACCTTCAGACCGCCGGAGGGAGGGGGGTGTTGGAGAAAGCGAAGGACTTCTCTAGGTAGCCGCTTCTGCAGACAGACTCGGCTCCGCCAGAGAGGAGAAAGTGAGGTCTTTCCTCCTCGCTCGCTTCTCTCCAGCCTTTCGGGACCGACGCGGCAACTGCGAAGCGCGCTTCCTTCTCTTCCGCCTCTCATCTCCATCCCCCCCCCGCATCCCTCCATTTCCCCCCTCCCCCGCCGCACCATCTGAGCGGGGGGGGGGGGAAAGCGGGGGCAGCCGGGACCGGCGCTGCAGAGAGAAGCCGAAAGCGCGCGGCCGGGGCAGGTCGAGCGAGAAGCACCGCTAGCCCTTCTCGCTCTGGCCGCGCGTGCGCGCGAGAGAAAAAGAGAGAGAGAGGGCTGGCGGGCGCGAGAGCTCAGCTCCGCGAGGAGAGAGAGAGAGAGAGAGAGGATGGTTCGCTCGCCGCTGCCGCTCGCTGGGACAGAGGGAGCTTGAGGGGCGGACGGAAGGGAGATGCAGCCACGGTCTCCGGCTGGGAATCTCTGGAGATGAGGCGGGCACCCGCCGCCGCCGCCGCCACCGCCGCCGCCGCNCGTGCGCGCGAGAGAAAAAGAGAGAGAGAGGGCTGGCGGGCGCGAGAGCTCAGCTCCGCGCGAGGCGAGAGAGAGAGAGAGAGGATGGTTCGCTCGCCGCTGCCGCTCGCTGGGACAGAGGGAGCTTGAGGGGCGGACGGAAGGGAGATGCAGCCACGGTCTCCGGCTGGGAATCTCTGGAGATGAGGCGGGCACCCGCCGCCGCCGCCGCCGCCGCCGCCGCGTCTGAAGCAGCCCCGCGTTTTTGAAGGTAGTTTATGTGAATGGGAAAGCAAGGCGTGACGGGGCGCAGCCGAAGTCCCCCTTGCCTAGGACGCCTGGGGTTGGGTGGGTGGAGAAGGAAAGCACCGGATCCGCTCATCTTGGCTACCTGGAGTGTCTGCTGGGGTGGCTTTTTTACTCGCCGGCTTTGAAACTGCATTGCTAGAGAAGCGAGGGGAAGGGAGGGAGCGATGTGATTTCCACACGTGCATTCCCACACCTTGGGTCGGTGACTGGACAATAAGTAGCACCGCGGGAATGTACTTTTCCGCTGTGAAAACGCCGTTTCGGGATAGCCCAAAACAGGGCCCCCGAGTCTTAACAGTCATTTCTGTGGCTTCGGCTTTGCTAGTTGAGAGCCCCCCCCCTCTCTCGTCGGGCTCCCGATTACCGAAGGTATAAAGGTATGGTGTGTTAACCTTAAGGGATCTGTTCGATCTAACGGGCTAATATTGCAAAATCTTTGCAACTGAACACTGTACAGGCTATTCGTCCCTGGAAAAAAAAATCTGAAACTGCTCCTTTGCGCCGGCATTCTACTAAAGAAGAGAAAAGAAGAGAACCACTTCCCATCCTTCCTTGAACCGTGCTTTCAGCATGATGGTGGGGCATGCAGTGAACTATAGGTAACTGTAATTATGGCTCAGGGAAACGTGATGGTCTGTGTGTTGTGCTGGAAGGATTCATTTACAGGTTTCAGAGTTGTAAGAAGTGGCTATAAGTACATCAGTGCACGCGGGGAGTCATAAAAATTATTGTCTGTCATAGAACTCTGCCTTTGTTCACCCAGTGCTGTGGACTGGCTCTGATTCTCAGTAGAAGTTTTTGGTTGGCCTTGTAATATAGAAGAACAGAGTAGCACAGTGTTGGGTGGGGGATATTGAAATATATGGATTTTTTCTCCAGCTTGCCAGGGTGATAAAAGTTCTAGTTTTGTTCGGAGCTAGAAATGGGGTTGGCTGGAATACAGGGTCTTGAGGATGCTGCTTTCTTTCACTGAGGTTCTATAATACTACTTCTGATTTCCAGAGATGATTAGAGCAACAACTGGAATCCAGAATTCCAAACTCTGATTTCTTATTCACTATTTAAAGTTCTTTCTCTGCTGACTTGGGATTTCCCCATTTTAATTTCCAAATTGTCCTAATAGTTTCCCAGTTTAATTTGGAAGAATCAGAAGGAAGAAAAATCTATGCCTTTCAACAGTCCATTGGTAGAAACAAGCTTTTGTATGGATGAGGTACACCCTTATTTTTTTGGGATCTGGGAAAACATTAAAGATTTCACTGAATGGACAGCATCTCTGTGCTCCTAAATGATACGAGGCACTCAAAGGAATGAGAATGGTATTTAATCCAGATGATTTAATTTATATGGCACAACAAGTAAAGCTGTTGTTTCAGTTGAAATGGATAATTTTTTTTAAAGAACCGGTGTCTCTTATATGGCATTGGATTAACCTAAACAATATTCTGCTATTTAGAGGAAAGACTAACCGAGTGAGGCCATGTCATTGATTAAGATTGTGCCATCTGGAATCTCTCCCCATCTAAAAGCTGGGTTTCGTCTTGCAAAGAGAGGATTTAGAGAAGACCTGATACTGAGCAGGCTTCAAGTGAATGAAAATGTTCTTATTCACACCCCCCCCCTCTAACACAGCATGTTTTCAGACTTTGCTGGCTAGTTCTAGCTTTCAGAAAGAAAGAAAAAAATCTTTTGCAGGTGGGGTATTTCCCTGGAAACGTACACTTTCTAATCTATTTCCATTCATGATAGTTCTCTTGTAATAGCAAAACTACTTTAATTTGTTATGTGCAGATCAGCTGTTCATGATGGCCTTGTAAAGTAATTCTATAAAATAAGAACCAAAATGCAATATAGGCATATGTTGATTGTTACAATGACTCCTAAAAAGGTTGTTAGGGCAAAAGTTGATTTAAAAAACTCTAGGGTTTTTAATGGACTATTTTTTTTAAATAAACTTTGGAGTAGTGTAAATATATTTTATTCGTAGTCGAAGTAAAACAAATTCCACAGTTCTGTTTATTTTTCAAGATTTTGTTCCATCAACACAAATGCTAAGATGTCCCGAGGAGGAGGTGAAATAAATATGACTTCTTATTGATATTTTATTTTGGATTTTAAAGGTTGCTAGATTAACAAAACTCTTAATCAAGAAATGAAAAGTAAAATCCAGAAGTATTGCTTTAGAAGTAGCAGATAGTAAAATCAATTTAAAGGTGAAAGAGCAGAAACATTGGAAAATTACAGGCTTTTACTTGAAATCATACTAACCCAGATAGATGCCAAGTACATATTTCTGGGAAGAACATTCCACAACCTGAAGAGGAGCTTTTCTTCTCAAGTACCAGGTTCAGCAGGGACATTCAGAAAAAGTCATCTGAAGATCTCAAAATCCAGGTAGGAAGATATGACAAGGCACAGCCTGTTCCTCTTTCCAAACTAGGACCAAATTAAAAGACCTCCTTGAATTGAGCCCCCAAATATGATGGAGCCAGTGATAAGTACTGATGTGATAAGTTCGTTTCTCCCCGTCCAGTTGGTAAATCTGCCATCACGTTCTGAAATTTGGTTTTCACCTATATAAAAAGCCCCATGTTCAGTGCGTTGCTGTAGTTTATGTGTAAATGAAAGCATATTTGTTAGGTAGGAAACTACATCTGACAGGTTAAAAGATTAGAAAGTGTATTCATCTTTAATACTCAGGCTGTGAAACAATCTTTTTCTCAAGAAGATCCTTGAGATCTAGAAAGAAGATCCTTAATTCAAAGCAGTCTGTTGACAACAATTGAAAATAATTGTGGGACCTTTTGAATAAGCACTTAACTGAATGCTCTGTTGTGTTGTCAAGGGTAAATTGAGGAAAAATCAGAAGCTGTATAAAACAGACTGAGAATGAGAAAGAGACAGGTTGATGGTTAAGTTAATAGATTATTTATATTCTTAAGGCCTGTAGAACTGTGAGTAAAATTCTATCCCATGGAGCAATTGCTAGCTTTTAGTATAGTAGTGATTTCATTACTATAAATCAAAGACGGTCCCTGTGGCCCTTAGGATGTTGCTGAAATGCAGTTTCAAGCAGCCTCAAATAGCATGGCCAATGCTGAGGGATGCTTGGGGCTATAAATGCTTGTTTCAAATGCAGTCTGCCTATTACACAAGATTTAGTATTGGATACATTCCAAGTGTTGCACATCTTGAACAAAATTTCCTATGTTAGAGGTCTACTAATCCTACTAACAAAGTAACAGAATAACAGAGTTGGAAGGACCTTGGAGTTCTTTTAGTCCAACCCTTGCTCAAGCAGGAAGCCCTACACCATTTCAGATAAATGGCTGTCCAATCTCTTCTTAAAAACCTCCAGTGTTAGAGCACCCACAACTTCTGAAGGCAAGCCTTTCCACTGATTAATTGTTCTAACTGTCAGAAAATTTCTCCTTAGTTCTAGATTGGTTCTCTCCTTGATTAGTTTCCCTCCATTGCTTCTTGTCCTGCCTTCAGGTGTTTTGGAGAATAGATTGACCCCGTCTTTTTTGTGGCAACCCCTGAGATATTAGAACACTGCTATCATGTCACCCCTAGTCCTTCTTTTCATTAAACCAGACATACTAGATGTTACAAAGAATACAAAAGTTCTCCCTCATAATAAAATGGGTTATTCTTGCAGAAGGCAGTTGAGGAAGTGAGGCTTAATATGTTCCTCACCTGTAATTTTCTGTTATAGACCATAACTTTTCCTCACAGCCAATCTGGCTTCTGTCTCTAGAACTCAGCTCAGGAAGGGAAAAAAAAAAAGCCCCAAGCAAGGA
The DNA here is from genome assembly GCA_003457575.1 of Thermophis baileyi. Classification (NCBI taxonomy): domain Eukaryota; kingdom Metazoa; phylum Chordata; class Lepidosauria; order Squamata; family Dipsadidae; genus Thermophis; species Thermophis baileyi. The sequence goes on from QLTV01001682.1 coordinate 5,179,195, forward strand.
AAGATTGGGGTGAATAAAAGGGGAGAAGCTGCTGCTCTTGCAGATTTGTCTGTGACTTCTATACATTTACATATGTAGGATGCACACTTACCAAAAATGATTTTTTTAAACAAAGTATCTTAGTTTGGGACATACTTTTTGAGGAAAATCAGCAACTAAATTAAGAGAATCATCTGTACTAGATAGTAAAATGCAAAACTGAGATCTAACTTGGTAAAATATTGAAGAATATATTTCTTCTGTTCACTGCAAACTTGCATGGCCATCTGATGAAATTTGAAATGACACTTTTCAAAGATGTACACTTTGGTTATCTTTTCACTTCTATATGTTTGTTTTTAGAATCTACGTTTTAGACAGTGAAGATGCATGTGTTTTAAAATTGAGCTAGCTCATTTGCTTCAGATTTCAAACTAAGATAGTTCCTTTCTTTGATTCACCATCCCTAACTTTCTCCTACTAGAAATGTCCATGAAATATAATAATTAAATTATTCTGAGCTTGGAACAATACCAACCATTTAGAATAGAATAGAATAGAATAGAATAACAGAGTTGGAAGGGAGGTCTTGGAGGTCTTCTAGTCCAACCCACTGCTTAGGCAGGAAACTTTACAGCACTTCAGACAAATGGTTATCCAATGTCTTCTTAAAAACTTCCAGTGTTGGAGCATTCAAAACTTCTGGAGGCAAGCTGTTCCACTGATTAATTGTTCTAACTGTAAGGAAATATCTCCTTAGTTCTAGGTATTAATTGTTCTAACTGTCAGGAAATTTCTCCTTAGTACTTAGTACTATTGATTAATTTCCATCACACGTTCAACAAACAAAAATGCACAATTGTTTTTAGTCTTCAAACTGTACTTACTTGGCTCTTTCCCATATCCTATGTATCCTGAACTCAATTAGCTCCAGCCAATGCAAGAAGAATTGGAATCCATACATGCTGTGTTACTAGATACTGATCATAGATGATTGGAACTCTTAAAATATTGTCCCTAACATCAGGAATGAGCACGAATTGTTTGATTTCAAGTTTAAGACAAAACTTTGAAATACATGTGCATTGTTCCATGCTGAGAATATTCACAATTCCTTGGCCATGACTACCAAGGGTCAGATCGAAAAAGTGGAATTGTTTATAATCATATGCATATTGATGCAAGGGTTAAGTCATATGAAATAGCTTGACTCATAGGCTGAAATATTTTGAAACAATTCCAATAATAGTAATAATGATATACTAACTGATGTGGATTGGACAGAATGTTAATGTGAAGTATATTACGATATTTGCATTAAAATTACCCCTTCTCTGATCCTACCAACTTTAAAGTATAAAAGATCAAAAGATTCATAATAGATTCTGAGGATACAAGCATACTTATAGTAGTTTCCTATAAGAAAGTACGAAGTATAAATATTCAGCTATTGGGAATATTCTCAGCATGGAACAATGCACAAATATTTCAAAATTTTGTCTTGAACCGAAATCAGACATTATGTTCATATCTGAATCTATGTGGTGTGAATAGCTATAGAAATTTAAATCATCATCATCATCTTCCAGGCAGATAGAAATGTTATTTTAAGGAGACATGTTGGGAATAAGAAAGTTAATGAATTACCTTAAAATAGACTTTTTATAAGCTGGATTTTGACTTGAAAAATAATATGTAATGCAGTCGGCCTTTATGTTGCTTGTTCTATGAGTGAGGGCTTAAGTGATTCTGCTGAGAGTTGAACATTTTACGAAAGACGATTTCAGTGATCTGTATGATGTATCAAAAAATTATTAGGAGGATTGAAATTGGCTTTACTATTTTTATGACATGTTTTATGTGAGCTTTAAATATGTATACTCTGAATATTTAGTCTCAGACTCTTTCTCTTTTTAGGACACACTCTGTTGTACTGAAAAAGTTGCCAATACTTGGATTTGTTTGTTAAATGCTATTCAGCTGCTCAGAAAAGTGATTTTGATATCACTGATGTAACAGTACAAATCTTTCATGTTGGATGCAATCTGGTAAACCCAGAAATGTTTGAGTTATCTTTAACCAAAGGATTTCTCAATAACCTCTAAGTCTTTATCCTCTTGTATGGCAACAGTGCTTCCAGCCATTCAGTATTATTCTGCCCTCCCCTTCTTATGGATATGAGAAAAATAAAACCATGTCAGAGCCTAACTCGTGCCATTATGGCTTGCTGTATTCCATGCCTGCAGGGCAGCAGCATTTCATTTCAAGAAACGAAGTTATTCAGTCAAATAGTGAAGTCAGCCAGCAAAGCTATAGTTTGTTCACTTCTAGCTGAATTTGTGTTTTACAAACCAACAGTCTCACACCTGTGGCTGTAAAAGAAGCACTTATTGAGAAGGAAATGTTTTTCTATGAAGTAATTCATAAAGAAACATAACTTTTTGTCTCACTATACCCAGTAGCTTTACCGTTCAACACTCCTAATTTTAAGACCACTTACATAGATGCACAAAACACTATCACGCCTTCCTCAGGTTATGTGCATGCATATGAAAACCAAGTTAGTGTAGGATGAATGACATAAGATCAAATAGAACTCTCTTAAAACTAGTTGACCATTCTAGCCAATGCATATTAATATTTACAAGCATAAAAAATCTGCAGAACTTTTTGGAGTATCATGAGAATGGATATACAAAGAATAAAGCCATGTCGGAGCCCAAATATTGCCATTGTGGCTTGCTATACTCTATGCCTGTAAGGCAGCAGCATTTCAAATTTAAAAAAAAAATAGTTATTCAATCAGGCAAGTAGCAAAAGCAGTTTGGTCACTGCTAGCAGGATTTGTGTTTTGCCAACCAACAGTCTTATGTTTGTAGGTGTAATAAAAGCATCCATTAGGAGGGGGGAAGCTTTGTGGGGGGAAAAGTAAGAGAAATTAAAGAGAGAGACTTTTTTTGTTGTTGTTAAACAGAACATTTTTTCAGTGCCTCTGTCCTTATGACTTCTAGGGTGAGGTTCAAACATATCTGGAAACCATGGAGCCTAGCTTTGAAGGCAACAGCTTCTTAGCAATGAGAGAAAGATTCTTTGAGTATGATTTTGAGGTAATCATATTTATCATCAGTTAACAGTATCTCACAAATGCAGAGAGGAGCTGTTTCAATCAACAGTTTATATAGATATGACTTAGGTTTCCACTGGTTTCTGTTGCCATCCTGATAAGAGAAAATTTTGTAGATTTTATTAATGAATAATGTAGGGTGGCATGATTTAATCCTGGACCTTTTGGGGATTCTGCTGTTGGTATAATAATCTCATCTGTGGCAGCACAGGATCTAGTACATATTTTCTGTTTAATAGTTTGTCATCTAAGGCTATGCAAACCTTTAGCAGATCACAGTAAAGCAAGAATTATACATTCTAGTTACATATGGTCAGGAGGTGGGCAACATCAGTAAGAGATGACTTGACTCTTAGTTCAAATTCTAGCATTAGACAACTGGTTATGGAATTGATTCAGAATTGTCAAAACAAAGCCTCTACTGAAACACTGAAGTTGATTCCTCTGATTTAACTTGGGCTGTGTCCACTTCACATATGCTTAGCAAGGGGGTCTCAAACAATAAAATCATCCTATTTAGATTCATATATCTTTGCAGAGTAATCCCCATCCTCCCCCCTCCAGCATCTACACTGCTTTGAAAAGATGCTCCTAAAGTTATCTTTCATAAAGTTTTATATGATTTCATTTTAAGCTCAACCCAACAAAAATAATAGAACTAGACATGTTTAAATCTATTCAGGTATGATGGCTTATTATCTACATATTCTCTTTTGTATCATGAGGAAGTTGCTTCTGTCCAGATATTGGAAAAGAGCTGTATTGGTCACCCCAATTTCACGACTTTTAGATAAATTGAGGCTGGGAATTCTGGCAAGTGCAATCCCAGTATCTCTTGGGGATTGCTGAAGTTCAGCTCATGTGATTTTGCTATCAGAATAAATGCTACAGCAAACATAATGAGATCTTACATCTTATAGATGTGTATGAATGAGGATTGTTTGAAACTAGGTGTTGCATTATAATCTAAATGCTCTGAGACTGATTGTTATTTCATGTTAAGACCCATCAGTCATTCGTTGCTACAAACAGGCAATATTGTAGGTAACAGTAGGGAATAGTATTAATAGTAGGGAAAATGCTGGATGTTGATAATTCTGAAAACCAGAGCCTCATATATGAATATTATTGGAGTTGTTTTAGAAATCATTGGCTAAAAGAGTATAGTAATTGACTGGCTTCTCCAATATGTGGCAAAGCTGAATTAGATAAAAAAAAAGAGAGACATAATTACTTATCAGGCTTAGCTAGCTAGTAATTTTAAAATAATAGAGTATACCCTTGTGAAAGAGTAATGGGTCTCATTGAGAGACTACTGAGATTTAGTAAATTGTTCTCTGTTGGTGACTTGGTACTGGAATAAGACTTTGTACAATGTAGAAGTATGCTAACATCTTTTCCTCCATCACAAATGCTCTGATTTAAATTCACAACTAAAAGGATGTGACATACACTATTTCATAAGTCTGAAAACATATGCTATATACTCCAGCGATCTTGTAACTGAAAACCCAGTGTACAGAGAGATAATGGTATGGCTACATTATATCTGCGTGAAGTGTAAAGTTAGCTTTTAAGTATGCTTATATTCAGATACGTTGAGTGTATCAAAAAAATGACTGGCAGCTTAGCTGAATGAAGCTCATCTCAGCCTGGTAGGGAATTATTTGGCACTCTGCCGTGTAATTCCCAAATGCTGCAGTAGCTCCGATGTCATCTGAAGGAATTTGAATTGGGACTGTGGGGAAAAAGTTGAGCCAAGTGCCTTTATCTTACTCTCTGCATTACATCATACGGGATATCCATGTCAGTTTGAGGAGAGAGAGAGACAGAGAGAGAGAGAGAGAGAGCTCTTTCAGTCTCATTTCTTGAGTATCCTAAATCTCCTAGAGCATTTGCTGTTGACAATCATGTTTAGAGCCGGCCCCCAAATCCTGAGTCACAGTATTGTTTCCATGGAAACAGACTTGTTCGTTATAATGCATTTTAGGGATAGTGAATTTATAGTACAGATGCTGCTAGGGATTGGACCTCTGCCAGAATCATATTGGCAAGAGAGATGCAAGATTTCATAATGCTGGGTGAGGGGCTCTTACTTCATCCTCTACCACTGTAGAAAGCAGTGTTGTGTAAAAGCATGCCTGTTGGTTTTAAGGGTAATATACCCATGTTTGTATGACAGCTAAGCCATGAAATTTACAGGCACATTTCATAATCATACAACCTGTTCTTACAACATTCTTACCTGTTGCTGTGATAGCTGAACTTTTTATTCTTCAGCATTGTTGCCAGAAAACCAAAAAAAAATGTTAAGAGATACCATTGCATATGCAAGACTGTAATGGACAAGAAGAATAGTGAAGCTACTGACCTGGCATTACGAATGTCAGCTTATTATCTGGGTTATTACTATATAACAGATGACAGATTATCAGAGTTGGAAGGGACCTTGTAGGTCATCTAGTCCAACCCCCCCGCTCAAGCAGGAGACCCTACACCATTTCTTACATTAAATTCTGATATTAAATCCATCAAGCTAATCTCATGGTCATAAATGAAATCTAAACTCTGAATACCAAAACTCTGGTCACTGAATAACAATGTTCAAATTAATAAACATAAGGGAAAATTGAAGAGGAGAGAGAGAGAGAGAGCCAAAATCAAAAGCCAGGAATTTCTTCATAGCTAGCAGCCCATTTTAAAGAGCTGAACCTAGATAGCAATAAGTAGCATCAGAGGCAACATTGTTATAGGAGCTCTGCTATTCTTAGGCTGATTCCAGAATACTAGAAGTCTCTGAGCAAAATTAACTGTGTTTAGGTTTGGTTTCCTTCAGCAAGTTGTTCCTCAATAGCCCTGCCTGGTGTAACAATATATTTACACAGCTGAGCAATCCTTCCGTTCTCCATCTCTGATCTAGGACTTTAGGTCAGGGGTCTCCAACCTTGGCAACTTTAAGCCTGGTGGACTTCAACTCCCAGAATTCCCCAGCCAGCAAAGCTGGCTGGGGAATTCTGGGAGTTGAAGTCCGCCAGGCTTAAAGTTGCCAAGGTTGGAGACCCCTGCTTTAGGTAACAATAACCCCAAGGATTGTGTGGTGGTGGGGAGGGAGGGAGCATTCTGTTGGGTACAGACAATATGGCGGTGATATTGTTGCTGGCTCAGCATAACTGCTCAGCTCTTGGGTCTCTTCCTCCTGCTTTCCCTTCTCCGCTGAGATAAGAGTGTGATTGGGAGTCAGCAGATGTCAAATCTTTGCTGACGTAATCCCAAATGAGGGACCCTCTGTGGGCATCAAGAAATAAAATTGGAAGTCAATACTAAACTTCAAGTGAAAAGCCATGTGTTAATAATTATGCCCACATCTATTTTCTGACTCTTTCCCACTGTGTTCCATACATAGAAACTTGAAATATCTTTCCCAGTAGGGATGCAGCCAGCATGGGCAGGAAAAAAGAAATCAATTCAGATCTATCCAGAAAGCAAGGCTAAGTCAAAAAATAAAGATAGAAAATGATGAAGTTAATCTAAAATAGGGGTTGGGTGGATTAAACCTGCAGATTAAAATAAATAGGTAAAACCATCAGAAGCATGTTGCTTTCATGTGGGTTGAATCTCAGGCCTTTGTGTGAAAAAGCTTGTGTTGTTTCCCTGATGTTAAGTGAATAGTTATGAAGGTTTGAGGGCAGAACACTTCACTGCCCCCCCCCCTGAATTTAGCCACTCCTGCCACTCTCTCAGGAAGTTTGCTGGGATATTTTCCCTCCCTTTTCCATTCAGTTAGAGTGGACAGAGTCCAGCTTTCAAGGTGGCAGAGAATATTATAACAGTCTTGTTTCATCTTTACCAAATGGGAAACCCTGCTGGTGTCCCCCATGTTTTTCACTTTGTTGCTTTTCCACAGCTTGAAAAGGTCTCTGTGGTACATGCAAAGTGCACGATGGAAGCAATGGAGACATAGGTATTGCTTTTAACTGCTTACTTACTTTTTACTGCTTACTTTTTTTCCCTCCAAGCTAGCAAAAGATTCTAGAAGTGTATTTCATTTATTTATTAAATTTATACACTGCCCATCTCACTGTCAAGTGACTGGGTGGCTTATGTGAAGTTCTGGGAGTAAACTCCCCTAGTTTTGATAATTTTCCTTCTATTAACCCTGAACAGAGATTAAAAAAAAATAGTAGCATTGTATTATAGGTCCCAGGAAGAGTTTTATTCTCCCACAACCCCTGTTTTGTGTGCCTTTGAGTCATTACTGACTACTGGTGACTCTCCTAGACAAGTCCCTGCAGGTTTTTTTTGGCAAAGTTTTCCAGAGGGGGAGAGACTGAGTGGCACAAGAGCCGAGGTGGCGCAGTGGTTAGAGTGCAGTACTGCAGGCTACTTTAGCTGACTGCTAGTTGCAGTTCGGCGGTTCAAATCTCACCGGCTCAAGGTTGACTCAGCCTTCCATCCTTCCGAGGTGGGTAAACTGAGGACCCAGATTGTTGGGGGCAATATGCTGACTCTGTGAACTGCTTAGAGAGGGCTGTAAAGCACTATGAAGCGGTATATAAGTCTAAGTGCTAAGTGCTATCACCCAGTTGGCTTTCTGCCTAAGGCAGCACTAGAATTCACAATTTCCCAGTTTCTAGCTCAGTGTCTTAACTATTACACCGACCCTTTCAGTTTGGTACACATGATTACTTAAAATACGAAATTTTACTTTCATGCACCAACTTTGAAACATGAGATATATTGTGGTTTACAGATAATTCAGGAAGTCTGTGGTGATTATTTACACCAGGGTTACCCAAACTGTGAGACATAGCTTCCTTGGGAAGGTGCAGACAAAATCCAGGGGAAATATGAAGAACCCTTTACTTCAGAGGTGGGTTTCAGCAGGTTCTGACCAGTTCTGGAGAACCGGTAGCGGAAATTTTGAGTAGTTTGGAGAATCGGTAAATACTACCTCTGACTGGCCCCGCCCCCATCTATTCTCTGCCTCCCGAGTCCCAGCTGATCGGGAGGAAATAGGGATTTTGCAGTAACCTTTCTCTGCCACGGCCACCAAGTCACGCCATGCCCACCAAGCCACAGAACCGGTAGTAAAAAAATTTGAATCCCACCACTGCTTCACTTCAACATTTTATGCTTTTATTAAAATATAGTTTCATTGTATTGTTTTTACTGTTCATTGGTGCTCATTTTGGTGTTTGGATATTTAGGGGAGATGTGTTTAAGATTACACTGAAGGGAGGTGTGATGGCAAAAATGATTAAAAACCCCTAATTTAGGCTAAGTGCCAGGTAATTAGGTTCAACCTGAGCTGGAATTGCAATTTTCAGAGGACATATTGGTTAGAAATTTTGGAACTGCACTCACAACACTTTGGGATGGTGCTAGATTGGGAAAGTTGATATAGATATATAAAGATGAAGAATATGTTTGGTTAGGCTACCCTGGCAATCTTCTCTTGCTCTTCATATAGAAGTTTAGTGTTGGGCTCTGATTGCTAATGGCAGGGACATTGTTAGTGCAGCTGCCTTGCAGAAATGTTGGCACAAAAAGACAGGAGGGCTTAACACAGAGAATAAGGGCAAAGGAGTACACTGCCATGCTCTGGAATGTGGTAATTTTCTTTGCTATGTTGTCTGGAAGAATATGTTATTAGGAGGTCTTGACCCATAAATACTGTGTCTCATAATGGTGTGGAAAAAGGGCAAAACATTTGGCTGCAGCTGATTTTTTTAAAAAAATAATAATTATATTGGTTCTTAATATCCTGACTATCACTTACTTTGTGGAGCCATTGTATGGTACCAAGTTAGCCTAAGCAAGACTAGCTTGAATTTCCTTGGCATTTCCAAACAGTTTCTTGTGCCAATCAGTCTTCAAAAGCATGGCTATCCTTGGCCTAGCATGGGTGGAAGATAAGCCAAGTGCTTTTGCTGTTTATCTGAACAATTTCAGAAGTAAAAGTGCTTGCATTTTCCTCTGAGAAGCACAGTTGGCGAAGCAAACAAAAGTGATACTGAAGTGAATATACGAATAAATGGGTGGGGAGAAGAGGTATGTAAGTCTTCCCTATTTTTATGCTGTCGAAGTGTGGGGGACTGTTCAGTAGAGCCCATGTTTGCCATGACAAAAATAGAAATGATGGAAGCTGTAGTCTAGCACCTTCACAAAGCACCAAGTGGAAGAAGGTTGTGATAGAAGAAAACTGACATATTAAGATGCTTTGTATAGGATTTTTTTTTAAATAATTGTGTATATTAGCCATGAATGCTTTTATATAACTAAGATAAAAATAGAGTCTTGGAAGTAAGGGGGGGGGGCAGAGGTTTTTTCCCCCTCCACTCATTCCCCTCATATCATTTCCCCTAATTAAAACAGCCTGCCCTAAGGCTATTTGCTTCACACAACAAAACCTCCAGATACCATTATAAGCAGGAAACTTTAGAGCAGTTCAATGAGGCAATAGATTCAGGCTTCTTTCAATATGCTTGATCATAATCCCACCCCTTCCTGTGAGATATTATCACCCTCCCCCCAGAAAAAAGGAACAAAACAACCAAATTAGTCATATTCTTTTCTCTCTTTCTCTTGTGTTTTGCTGTGACTGAAATGTTGCAAATGTTGTCTATTTCAGTAATTAGTATGGGTCTTGATCACTAAACTGTTAAAGAGACAGAAAATTACTTTCTAGAAAATTACTTACTTTTTTCCTGATTTTCTGTTGAATTCGGGTCATCCATGCTAGTGAGCCGAAAAGAAAAGAAAGGAATAGAACGGTAGTTTTATAAAATTGTAATTTGAAACATGCGAATGCCCTAATTTCCAATGGGGATACAGCACTATTTTCACTGATAGCGGAGGGGAATTTTCTGTAGGCATTAGATTTGCTGTTATATTTTTCATGGGAATCCTTTGGAGTCAGATAGGGCAAATGGTAAGCATTAGACAGAGGAGCCTTCCACAGTTTTCCTTAAAAAATAGAATCAGATAAACTCTTCATGTTTTGCCGTAAGTTTCTGACTTTATTCAAACGAAAGTGGGTTCCTTAATCATTTTGTACAAATATGGTCATACTCTATGTATTGAATTAGAAGATTTCAAGAATTATAGACATCACAGACATTAGAAAATGCAGGGTTGAGAAGAGGAAATAAGAAGTGTGAAATAAAACTGGGTTGTAAACTGACAGTGAAGCTTGTTGGTAAAAGAAGGATTTAGAAAACATATTTGACATCTGTCTCGACTTCTAGAGGACGAGGATTCATTTTTCATTGCCCTTACATTCTTGCCACTATCAATCCAAAGGAAAATTCCAAATATTTTAGAAGACAGGGGAAATGAGTACCAAAAGAGGGCAAAAGAGAGTGCTCTGTTGAAAAGCTGGAGTGCACATGAAAAACTAGATTGTCCACAAATAATTCATTTTTGGCAAGCCTTTATTCTTCTCACTTCAGTTTCCACATGGCCAAGAGTAAGGCTATTATATCTAGAATTTCCCAGCTATTATTTTGTTTAGCATCTGTATATTATTAGTATTGTAAAACCGAAAGAGATTTTAGCTAGTTAATGAGAGATTATGGTGGACATAGCAGATGGTTTATACCTCTTATTCAGTGGCTGCCTGTTGCAAATGAACTTTGCCTGTTCATTCTCCAAAATGGGGACGACTTATTTCCAGATTAGAAACTAGCTGATTGTTTTTGTAATAATTTTTTGTAATATAGCTACAAGAACCTGCTCCTGAGAGCATCAAGGTGCCCCATCCTGTCAAAAACTAAGAGTGCTTCACTTCAACAAAAACTTGGCACCCCCATGCTTCAGTGATATAGATTTTTAAAGCTGTTGCTGTGATCTTTCTTTAGAAGGGGGTACTTGTTGCCTTGATTTGCAGGATCTTTAAATCTCCAAAGTGTGGATATCTGATTTACCTCCTTGTCTCTCTTACTGATATGAACTGTGGAGACCTTCAGATCTGTTCCAAGACAATGTTAGTTGACAGAAGAGGACAGCTGTCTCTGCTGCTGCAGTTAGATTTGGCACTTTCCCCCCAAACAGATTCACTTTGATGTTCTGCTGCAACATTAAGGCTTTCCTACTTAGGAAGACATTTGGATTTTATAGGCTGGATTTTACTGTTGCTTGAAGTAATATGTCAGAGCTTCCTACATTTTAAATTTCTGGGTTCATGTATTCTGTTCCTGCTGTTCAAGTTGTTTATTGTTGTGGGACTGCCGAATTTAAATATGTTGCAGTAGACCACAATGAACCAAATAGCAAAGGCTAAGTATAAATTTAAATAGTTATGAATGCAGGAATTGGGGAGGACCTGTGGCTCATTGACAGATCATCTGTTTACATGCAAAAGGTTGTAGGTCCAATCCTTGGCATCTCTTAAGCAATAATGATGAAAAAGACCTTTCTGCATATGATTCTGGAAATACACTACCTGTCTGGTGCTTTTCAGATGCTTTAGAGTGAATAGGGATTATTAGAATTGATATCTGATGCATCTAAAGCATGGGCGTCAAACTTTATTGTGTCACGGGCCAGATTGTGATGTATCACAATGCTTTTTGCCTTTGCGGAGCTGGGGTGGGCGTGGCCTGCACGTGACATATCTGGCCCGCGGGCCGCCAGTTTGACAGGCCTGATCTAAAGGACATATAAGTGCAGAAGACTAGGTTACATAGATAATGTGATGATGTATTTGGCAGCTTCCCAGATTGATACAGAGGCTCTTTCAGGGATTCCAATTTTGTGAAGGAAGAACTGGTGGAATTTGGCCATTGGTTTGATGAAGACTTCAAAAACTGATGAAGTGACAGAAGTGTTCTTACTGAGGGTGTTTCTAACTCTTTTTTGCCTTCTGAGATATACTTATATTTACTTATATTTCAAGCTTTCCAATGAATATGCTGATTGTTGCAACACCAAATCAATAAAGTTTGTAACCCAATTGAACTTACATATACATATACAACACACACACACACACACACACACACTTATATATTCTCTACCACTGAGATTATTCAAGCCATGTACTGTACCTCAATATGTGCAGGAGGTTGGACTAGAAGATCTCCAAGGTCCCTTCCAACTCTCTTATTCTGTTATATATTACAGATTACATTACATATAATATATATTATATTACCGTAATATATTACAGATTACATTACAGACTATATATTACAGATTACAGTACACCTGTTATGGGTATGTCTCTTAGGGAAGCAATTATGAAAATAAATATCTCTGTTTGGCCTTTTCTACCTTCCTGCAAGAATGCTAAGTAACAATATTTGCTTGCTTACAAGTGCTCAAAACAGTTTAGAACTGTAGGGCTGATAATTGCTGCACAGAATGAGGTTTTTCATACAGAAATAAACAAGCATCTTTACAGTTTGAAGATCTAACTACTGAGTGAAGAATAATAGATTCATTTTGCCTTGCATTTGGTTTCAGAACATTCTCTCCCCCGCCCCATTTTCACATTTCACAGTCCTGAAGTTTTTTGTGGACAGTAATAGCCTTGGTTTTAAAAGATTAGTGTATGTCTGTATGGGATTCCATTCATTTAACGGGCATTTTTTTTTAGAACTGGAGACTGAAAAATATTTGCTTTAAACAGAGAATTTTGAAATAGAATTTCATCTCACAGAGAAACTAAATCTCTTTTTTTTTCATATCTCCCATATCATCTCTAAAGAAGTTTAGAATGTAAGTGACTTCAGGCAAGCATTCTTGGTTATTTCTTTTTGCAAAAGTGACCCGTGAACATTGATTACACCTTATAAATGATTCCGTTCTTAATCATGGGATTACAGATTGAATTTGGGGATATAGTTCCATAATAAGGCTTATTATAATTAGCCAGGTTTGCAAAATATTGGCCAACCTGATAGGGATAGGGTGGGTTAAATCTGCAATGCTACAGGTAGTCCTTGACTTACAGCCATAATTGAACCCAGAATTACTGTTTTAAGTCACACTACTTGTTACCATATGACCACGCCCAATTTTACAATCTTTTTTGCAGTGGTTGTTAAGCAAACCCATTGTCTACAATGGGCATATTTGGTTGGAAACTGGAAGCATATGCAGGTTTCGGGCAAAAAACCACAAATATTGTAAATCATGGTCATGTGACTGTTGGATGTTGCAAATGACTATAAATTCAGTCTGGTTGCCAAATGCCCAAAATGTCATCACATGACTGGGAATGTGCATGTGTAGCCTGGATGTTGGAATTTCGAATCCAAGTTGTAAGTAGCCCTGGGAAGGAAATTTATAATTTCGTACTGTTGCAGGAAATGACAAGACTCAGACCATGGAATCAAAATAAGCTTGATTTATTTGCGCAAATATGTTCAGAGCAATATAGCAAAAGCAACATCTGAACAAACTCTTATGGAAAAGCAAACACTTATATACTCCTCAAAAGTAGCAAAACACGGAAATATCAATGATTGGTTACATTATGGATTAGCCCTTGTTGCCATACTAAAGAAAGCTAAAATATCTTGTTCTTGCAAACGTATCTAAGTTTCCTGTATTACATTTCTGGTTAGCTAACTGTGAATATTGAGGTTTGACATTTTTCCATTTCCTTTGTTCCTTCATCTCAAAGTCTAAAGAACAATCTTTCTTTTATGACCTTCTTTATGTCTGGCTTCGTCTTGCCTCACTTTATGACTTTGCTTCACTTTATGTCCTACTTCAGTACAGTCGCTAAGTGATCAGTCATAAGTCAAAGACTACCTGTACTTTGTGGCAACATCTGTTCTTTTACTTACAGTATCTTATGCACAGATTCCACAAGGAAAAAAATAGTTTAATTTTCATGCATTTTTTGGAGTTAAAACATTCATGATCATTCCTGATACATGAAAACATTGCTGTTTTGAATCAGCCTCTGGGCCCATTCAAAGCAGTCCTGCTTTGCCTTCTATAACTGACATGGAGATGACCTAACCTTTCCCCCCACTTCTTGAGTCTTCTCTAGGCAAGTAATCAGTCTACAACACAGTCTCCTCTTGGGAGAAATCACCAAGAACTTTGGCCTTTCCTAAGTTAGACATTTTAATATGCTAAAGCAGAGGTCTTCAAACTTGGCAACTTTAAGACTTGTGGACTTCAACTCCCAGAATTCTCCAGCCAGCTATGCTTGGGAATTGAAGTCCACAAGTCTTAAAGTTGCCAAGTTTGGGGACCCCTGTGCTAAAGCCACAAGAAGCTTTGAGATGGAATAGTTGAACACTAATATATTTATAGCTACCGTATTCCTGAAACTGCATTGTATGTGTAGTTATGTTGTTGGCTGCAGAAATCTCTTCATTTTGTTGCCTGCCAGCTGCTGCTCTTGTTCTCCCATTGAGCTTTAATGGGCAATAAGGAGACATGAGATTTGTGTGTGCGTCAATACACCAATGAAGCAAACTGTTTTGGGTGTTTAAGCAATGCTCAGAGCAACTATTAAAGATGAAAGGTTGTGCATGTGCCTTTTAAGGGTGGATGGAGGAAAACTTCTTCACAATAAATGGGAGAGAAAATAGCAAACTACTGGTCAAGCAGAATAACCTCAGATTCTTGTTTGCAACAGGGGCAGATTAAAAAATTATTTAGGTAAATTAATCTGGGATTTACACAGCGTTTGTTGTCAACATTTTATGCTCAGTCTCTAAAACTGAAGGTCCCATCTCTCTAAGCTTTACCTGCTGCTACATAAATATCCTTTTCTCATTGTAACTGCAAAAACTGAGTATCTCATGTTTTAAAAGTAATGTGTCTCATTCCATACCACTTATTAAAAATTGTCTATTAAAAGACCATTTTATGTGTTTATGTGATTGATAATCTGTGGCCATCAGTCATTAAGTGAGTGGGAATACTCCATCTAATCCCAAATACCAGGCCTGGATATGTGTACGATATCTGAGTTTGCAAACATGTATTTTATTGTGTCCGTTTGTTTTCAGAAGTTTTAAAAAAATATATTGCGGTCCCAGTGCAAAGGAAGAGAGTTGCTAGACCAATGAATGAAAATATAGTTTCATATTGTGGGCTGCTGCTGGAATTTCTCACTTTGTTTACAGTGTGAGGAAGAATTTTGTCAGAAGAAAGGAGGAAGTTTAATTTCCTTGTGATGCAAAGAAATCGTATGATTGTGTTTATGTGTAAAGTGGGAAATATGGAAGCTTTCTTACTAATCTAAAGAGCAAAGTGAACCCAGATTCATTATATGCAAGAAGAAAAAAGTAAACAAATCCCTTTCTGGATTTTAACTCTAGTCTATTGTTTTCCTTCCCCAAGTGTAAATAAATAGCAAGTAGTAATTTTGAGTTTGTTTTCACTCATGTATATTTTGGTCCTGAGGGAATACAAGGCAGAGAGTCCTGATGAAATCTCTGATACTGTTTCATATTATGGCCAGATTTCATTTCTGATGGAAAGATCCATCAGTGTGATGTCATAAACTGAATATAGGACTTGATCAGACTGACTGTGAAGTCAGTCATTTCACTGTTAGCTTTATCTATCTTGCATATGTTGCTAAATATGGGGTATATCGAAGTGGTTACCCTAATACTTTTGGAAAAATAATAGGATAAAATTATGATGATGAAGAATGTCAGGTTGCCTCATATGTGTTGTAAGAGTATGTCCAGTTATGTACTTCTTCAAGATAGTCTACCCTGGAACTTTACAGGACATGTCTAAAATATTATGTGTTTATATCAGCTGGAAGAGATTCTGGGCTTATATAGTATTTTCCTTGTGCCAAGAAGATACTTCTCCCTGAGTGCAGCTTATATGGCTCATTCTGGGACAGAGTAAAAGTGCCAGCATAGTCTGTTCAGCCAAATCCCATAGCCAAAATGCAGCAAAATCTGTTTTCATTTCATTTGCATGTGCAGTCCAAAGGTATTGAATGAGACTATTATCAAAATGCTCTGTATTGATATCACCTTGGACTGAGGTAGAAGGAACTTGTAGGAATTAATCTAAACAGATTTACTTACTTACAAGTATGTTTTTGGCCACAACCTCCAGTGTAGGAAATATTTACGAGTGCTGTGTTGATTTATAGAATCATGAAGAAGATACCTTGGAGATTATCTAGTCCAACCCCCTGCCAAGTTCAAGAATCCTCACACCATTTCCAACACATGGCAATCCAATCTTTGCTTGAAAACCTCCAGTGATCCATAACACCAGGAGACAGGCTGTTCCATTGCTTCATAGTGTTATGGTTCCGAGTAATGCATCCGCCAAAAGCAGAACTCCGAGGCAGGTAGATTCCTCAAAGAACATGTTTATTGGATACATCATATTGGCACAGCTAGTGAAAACCAACTCTAAAAGTTCCCGTGGTTTTCCTCCTAATTAAAAGAGAAATTTCCCTCCCCAGATGTCACCGGTCACATTGTCCAATGAAAGTAGCTGGGAGACTGTTTGGTCACTCCTTTCCTCCTTCACTTGCTACCTGTTGGGATGACCGTGGTTCCCACAAGAAAACTTTTTGTTTTTGACGGTCTATCTACTTCCCCCCTCCCTTCCCCCTTTCAAAGTTCGTGGCAACTATGAGGCAGGGAAAGATGGCTTCAGCCAGGTTTGCTTCAGAGTTGACACATACAGTAGCTCTCACAGTCAGGAATTACTCCTCATTCAAGTACTGGTACTTAAGTTAAAAAGACCCACACCAACACAAATAAACAGTAAAGTTCACTTTACTAAGCAAATGCTGATTAACAACCTAGCAAGATATATGCAAAGATCTTACACTGCATGCAGGATGATCTTTTCACTCCCTCATTTCCAGCAGTTAAAAATCAAAAGATATAGCAATAAGGCACAACGGGAAGACAGTCACTGCCATCAGATTAAAACAGACAAACCCTGACTGTGTTTATACACCCAATGATAGTCTATTCCAACAGCCTTTGTCCTAAGAATATAAACTGAGAGGAGAATAGTTGTGTATTGCAGATGATCAGGGCTTGGCAGTGTTCGGCATAAATGCAAGCATAATAATAGAGATGATTAGGCTTAAAAACATGGAAAAAGTGATTCATCTTTCTGATTAATAGAACGGTTGACCAAAGAGGATACTTGAAAATTCTGTTTTCCATTAAGGCAGCGGTTCTCAACCTGTGGGTTGCGACCCCTTTGGGGGTCGAACGACCCTTTCACAGGGGTCGCCTAAGCACGCGCTAGCCCGCCATCTTGGTGCCACGCCCCATTTGTCAATTCATCGCGTGCGGGGAAGGGACGGGGCGGGGTCACGGCGGCGGGGCGGGGGTCATGGCATTAGGAAGGTTGAGAACCACTGCATTAAGGGAATTGGTAATATTGTGCAATAAAGAGGAAATACTGAAGTACAAGTATATAATAAAGGTGAATGTGGATATAAAGAGTTTCATAGATAATTCAAGAGATATTAAATGAAAGCAAAGTATTATCTTTGGCTGGATAGAATATAGCCCAAGATGTACATTTGATAAGATCCATGTAGGACTAAAAAACTGAAAGTTAACAGTCTATTTATTTATTTTATTCAATGTGGATGCCACCCACCTCTAACCAACTGAAAGATCAGAAGGAATGCTACAGTATATCAAAGTTGGTTCCCAGACACAACCAAGATATACTCTGGATATGAATTTTCACTGCAAGAACATATGATCGTTGAACATGAAGCCTGTCATACTTTACCTGTCAGGCTTGTGGATACATAGCATCCAACTCACAGAGATATCTAAATATAAACGTTTGCAGAGAAAGCTGCATTAATTTGACTTGCAATAGGTTCACCCGGAAATTAGGCCAATGTAGTTTCATAAAGAGATCAAAATCCAAGGCGGTCAGATGTAGTTATGCTCATCAGGGAGTAATAATAAATTGAGCTCTTAAAGCCATGGAATGCTGTGATTATCTAAATATTGCTGTATTACAAATCCCAGCATCTTTAGTCATTAACCGTGCCATCTAAATTGCAATTGAATATCAACAACATTAGTTAAGTATAAGTTCCTCTCCCTGTGGATAAGTGATCAGTTAGTTAAATATAGTTGACATGATCTTAAGTATGCAAAAGGGAGTAAAGATCAGAATATACGGACTGCAAGCAATGACCTCAGGGAGACTTGGTACATAGCTCCAAACATTGAGCACCAAATACATCTGCTGGCAGGATTTTGCTATTCAAGAGTCCATAGGGAACTCTTGGATGCGGAGTTCCGCTACAGGTATATTCAAGGAAACACTGATATTATTCATTTGTGCTGTGAGACAAAATCTGTGGAAATATCCATGGTACATTTATGAGGACAGGAAATCTTGACCACTCAATTTTTTTCGATATTCTGTGCTGTTTAAAGAACATGTATTTGCTGCAGAGAACATTAATATAATATTTCTGTTTCCCGTAGAAATCTTCCTCTGTAGCCAGGAAGCTCACAATAGTGATGCAGAGGACAGCTGGACATGCTATTATCCTGCAACAGCTGCACAACATGTTACCCATTGAAACAGTTAAGTATTGCATGATTAACTCCTTGTTCTTACATGCCCAGGCAGCACATTCTGGATGGTCTCGTGCTGCTTGAATTGTTGACTTATCCCACAAGCTTGATGTGAGGGTGATTGTAATTCTCTTTGGTTAGGATGACAAAAATCTAAATATTTGGGACAAAACTTCTGATTCAATCTGAACAATAGTATACTTGAATGACCTGCTATTTCTTTTTGCCCTGCTGGGTGCAGCACTTAGACAGCCTTGGTCTTCTTGAAAAGCTAAGAAGGATCCATCAAAATTTGTACTTATATGGTAAACCATCCAGAAATTCTGTAGGCATTTGTAGGCAGAAATGTAGGCCTGTAGACATTGGCATTAATAGGGACAGGGGATAGTCAAACCAATCAGTCTGGTAAAAGTAACCAGAGCCTGCAAATGCCTGTGGGTAGAGTGAGAAGTGGGGCAGGAAATTTTAGGATAAGGCAGTGGTAAACATTTTCCACATAGTTGCCAAGAAAACTACATTAACATATTGATTAGTCTGCCAGAATGAAGAGCAGATTGAAGGTATTGTTACTTTCATTTCCCTCAAAGTACAAAATATTGGGGAGGGGAATGTCTAAGGTCAATATTTAAAAGGGGAATAAACTGCCCCTTTTAAATATTGGCCTTAGACATAATTCCTTGACTTTAAACAACTGCTTATGTGGATATAAGGGTTAATGTATTGCACTAGGATTGGGGAGATCTGGGTTTTAGGTCTGGTTCAACCATGAAGCTCATTGGTTATGCGAACATACAAGCCAGTTGCTTGTATGTTCACATAACAGGCTCAGCCCAAAAGTTCTGTCAATCTGCACATTCCACCATTTTTTCTACCGGTTGTGTGTGATTCATTAAGCAAGCTTTGTGAGTTGCCTCACCAAAATCTGAAAAAAGTTGCACTGGGCTTCTAGAAACCAGGATTTCTACTTTGATTGGGTAAGCTACAAATTTTAAACAGCTAAATGAACTGTGGGAGGGCAACTTTCAAAGATAGTGCACATAATAACTCACAATTTTATTTAGTGTCATGTGAAACAGGCCATTATCTCTCAGCCCGATCCACTTTGTAAGGTTGGCAGGATACAGTAGAATATGGAAGGCTGACTTATGCTGACCTGAGATTCTAATAAATAATAAGGGTCTCTTCCCTTAATTGTTGCCATCTGAGATATGCTTTTTACCTTTTGAAAGGTCATGAAGCTCTGACTCTTCCCCCAAGGGCCAAGATGGGGATTGAGTCAGGAGGTATTTGGTTTGGCACCTGGTAGGAAGAATGCTTTCACTGATAAAAGTTTTTCAAATAATAACTAAGTTTCATTTTAAAAGCAAATTCTAGCAGTCTGTACCCTATTTTATAGCATCCTCCTGTATTCCACCATGAGAAGCATTAGATCCTTACTACCTTCTTAGCTGTGTCTCCCATTTGTTAGAATGTAAGGACTGTGCTTTCATGAATCAAATAACGTGTTTCTCCTTTCCCTGAGACATTTTACAAGCCCCCCTCCTTTTTTTTTTTTTACATTTGCAAATCATGCATTTCAATGATTAATTTTTTTTGGTATAATACTTGAAGGTTAGTTCAATAGACAGAGAGCTTATCTGCATTACTTAGTTGACTCATCATTAGAATGGTACAGCGACTTTTTTTTTAACAATAGAAATAGATAATTTCACCCTCTAATCATCTCCTTCCCATTGTTAATTCAACCCCCAGTGCATTTTCCAGCTGCAGTTTCAAAGTACAGGTAGTCCTTAGCTTATGACTGGTTGTTTAATGACCTTTTGAAATAACAAGGACCAAGAATGAGTGCTTTATGGCATGTAAAGCACTTCTGGCTGTTGTAAAATGTTGTACCATTCCTTCTCATTTCACTTGGCAACTGCTCACAGCAGCAGCATCACATGGTCACATGACTGGGATTTGCCAGGTTTCTTGCTAGTTTCCAGCAAAAAAAAAAATGCCCATTCAAAAAAATGGATTTGGTTAACAACTGTGGATTCACTTAATGAATATATATACCGTGTTTCCCCTATAATAAAACATGTCCCGATAATAAGCCCAACAGGGCTTTTCGGGACATGCGTTGAAATAAGCCCCCCCTGAAAATAAGGCCCCTTCCCCAACTACGTACACACACCCCCTGCCCCATCTGCCACCCCGAAATTGTGACCGAACATCTTACCAGAGTCTGGCAGCTCGCCGCTTCTCTTTCTCGGCCGGTCTTTGCAGGGAAACTCCTTGAAATGTAAAGAAGAACTTCTCGCGAGTGCGAGCAATTAACAACTTTTCGCACTCGTGAGAAGTTTTTCTTTACATTGCAGTTTGACTGAGGTTGACTCAGCCTTCCATCCTTCTGAGGTGGGTAAAATGAGGACCCAGATTGTTGGGGGCAATATGCTAACTCTGTAAACCGCTTAGAGAGGGCTGTAAAGCACTATGAAGCGGTATATAAGTCTAACTGCTATCGCTATCGCTAGTTTCCCTGCAAAGACCGAGAAAGAGAAGCGGTGAAGCTGCCAGACGCTAGTAAGATGTTTGGGCACAATTTGGGGGTGGCAGGTGAGGCAGGGGATGGGGAGGGGAGGGCTGCGAGACACGCATCTTACCAGCATCTGGCTTCTCTCCCCCACCACTCTTTCTTTGCCTG
>QLTV01001682.1:5203265-5216825 GCA_003457575.1 Thermophis baileyi
AGAGGACCCATATTCCACGCACGTTCTCCGCCCTTCAGATTCTCAGCGGTAGCAAATTCCATAAATGCTTCCCCCCCCACTTCATCACAGCCATTTTTCCTTTTTATGTTGCCGATGCCATATTAACTATCTACTGGTGGTGATATACATACATACACACACACACACACACACACACACACACACACACACACATATATATATATATTATATATATATATATATATAGGGTTAGGGTTAAGATATATAAATATATATCAGTATATATTTGCATTAAGCTTTTTCAACAGGAAGGAGAGCAATTGGAAGCTGGAACAGATTTTGTAGCCTTCAATCTGGGTGAAATATTTTGCAAACTGTTGACAAATGCCTCAGTCTGGTCATATTTGTCATAAACCGGATTAACTGTAAATTGCCAGAAGTGCAGGGCCAAAAGCATTTTAAATAATAATTGTGTGGATATGTGCAGAGATAGCAGTTACATTATCCAAAATGGTTTTTATTGCAAGAAATAGTATTACCCACATGTGGAGGCTCCAGCCAATCGCAACTGAGAACTGCAATATTTCAAGAAATCTGTTAGGCATATTTCCAGAGGCTGTCAGCCTTCCATTAGTGGAACCTCAAAAAAGGATTATGATCTATTCATCTTTGCTTCAAATCCTAAACTACAAACAACAGTTTCAAGTTCTTTCCTGTGAAATGGAAATAGGTCCACATACAAATCTATTCCATCTGGAGATGTTGGATCACAGCAAGGGTTCATCCTGTGAATTAAACTTTCAATATTGAGAATAAAGGAGTGATACAGCACTGGATAAGATAACTCTTAGAGTCAGGTAATGCCTCTAAGCCAGTGGTTCTCAACCTTCCTAATGCCACGACCCCCTCTCCGCCCCCTCCCTGCGCGCGATGAGGTGACAAAGGGGGCGTGGCACCAAGATGGTGGGCTAGCGCGCGCTTAGGCGACCCCTGTGAAAGGGTCGTTCAACCCCCAAAGGGGTCGCGACCCACAGGTTGAGAACCACTGCTCTAAGCAAATGAAGGAAGAAAACAGGTGTTACTCTTTGATTCCTTCTATATATTCTTCCAAACTGTTTTGAATGGTCAACCAATCTTCTGAAATTAATTTTTAGGAATATTCTTGAGGGGGGAAAGGGGAATTGAGAAAAAATATACAATTTTTGTCCTCCATTAATAAAAGTATCCATAGACCTAAATCTTCTGAACAACACTGTTGAACCCTTCCCAGTAGCAGTATCTTAATTTTACAGATCGTTGCTGTGAAGATCAGCATTTGACTCATAAAAATGTTTGTCCATCCATTCGCATTGCACAGGAAAAAATTGTTTTTTTTAACACTTTGCAAGAGATGTCTTCATAATTAGGCACCACAAGGCTGACATTTTGTCTTTTGGTATTTTTATGTTGATAATTTAGAAAATAAAAAATACACTATTGGATTGATTTTACTCAATTACTTTTTCCTCTTCAATAATTTTCTGAATCATATGTAGAAAACAGTTGCCTTTGGCAATCAGTTAATCAATAAGTGTGCAGAAGAGTCTCTGTCCCCCCGCCCCCCCCATTTGATTGGCTATAGCTTTATGTAGTCAGTTTGTTTAATAAGAAATGGGTATTCTGTGCAAGTAAATAAGCAGAATACCAGTGAGAACATAACCCTAGTGAAATGAGGAACTAGGTGAAACAGAACCTGTAAAAGGTCAGGAAGCAGATGAGTTGACAAAGTTAATTTTTCAGTAATCACACTTTGCATACCCATGGTTGTGTTCCCCCTTGTGTGGGTGTGTGCTTAATCCATGAAACGTGAAATCAGGATTGTGTATAAGGGAAAGGAAAGGCTAATTTACTGTCATTCTTCTGCAGGCGATTAGGCTGTGGGATGGTAAATTACACTTCTCAGTATGCTTTATAGGTAAAGATTTGAATTTGGCACTCCAACCTCTGCATCCTCTGGCAAGGCAGGCTGTACATTGCTTGTAAAAGCCATTTTCCCCTTCCGTTAACCATCCCAGGTATTGCTTTTTTTAAAAAAAAAAAAAGGGGGGGGGGATGAAATCCTTACATGGGAAAATCAGTCGCCAGCTCTTCTGAAGGATGTTTATTGAAGGAAAGTGGATAGAAAATAAGGTGATTCTTTTGAATTTTACCTTTTGTAATTGAAGTTCATATTTTAAATTTGTGCCTGAATTATATACATTATTTCCAGCATTAACAAACCTGGGGTCATACATTGCCTACACTCCTCAGCTATTAATACAGGCTGCCACAGCTGATCAGACTGCAGGGGACTGCCTTTCATTGGCAATGAAAATGTACAATTTTCACCTTTTTTTTACTAGGAGAGAAAGGGAAGCCCTTAGGCGTCTTTTTTTTTTCTCAGCAGGGGCTGAAAATGTAGATGTGTACATAAACCATTGTACTTATAAAGTCTTGAGATTACGGAACACAATGTTTACACCTACACAGACACACATACCTTTTGTAATGACTTCTTGATATTCCTGAAAGGAGGCTATTGTGCAGTGTGTGTGTGATTCCTGGGGGAGTATAAATATTCACATTCAATCAGATTGACTCTATTGTGTTGCAGATACTAAAGTGAACTGTGACGAATCTCCATGAAGGTGACCAGCCATGCAATGTTCTTGGAAGGCTGTCCTCTTACTTGCTTTGGCCTCCATTGCTATCCAGTACACAGCCATCCGCACTTTCACAACCAAGTCCTTCCAAAGTTGCCCTGTACCCAATCCCATGAATTGTAGCCTGAATCAGGAGGCTGAATCTGCTGACAGACTGTGTGACGAAAGCCCAACCTTTTCTTACAACCTTTCTAAGAAGACTCATGTCCTGATCTTGGCCACCACCAGAAGTGGTTCTTCTTTTGTTGGTCAGCTCTTTAATCAGCACTTTGATGTTTTCTATTTATTTGAGCCCCTTTACCATGTCCAGTACACCTTGATTCCAAAGTTAACACAGATGAAGGGCTCCATGGACCGACGGATCATGTTGGGAGCTGGCAGAGATTTGCTGAGGAGTCTTTATGACTGTGATCTTTACTTTTTGGAAAATTACATCAAACCCCAGCCGGTGAACCACACTACAGACAGACTCTTCAGGAGAGGGGCCAGCAAAGCTCTGTGCTCTGCACCAGTTTGTGAGACACTGGCACCGATTGATACCACTCTGGAAGAAGGAGACTGCGTAAAAAAATGTGGCACTTTGAACTTGACTCTAGCTACCGAATCATGCAAAGATCATGGGCACGTTGCTATCAAAACAGTGCGAGTGCCAGAGGTCAATGACCTTCGGGCTTTGGTGGATGATCCAAGACTCAACCTGAAAATTATACAATTAGTGAGAGACCCCAGAGGCATCCTTGCTTCCAGGAGCGAAACATTTAGAGACACTTACAGACTTTGGCGAATCTGGGATGGCACAGGTAGGAAACCCTACAACTTGGATGTGACACAACTCACCACTGTTTGTGAGGACTTTTTGAACTCCGTATCCACTGGCTTAAATAGACCCTCATGGCTGAAAGGCAAATACATGTTGGTGCGATATGAAGACCTAGCTAGGAATCCTCTAAAAAAGACCGAGGAAATATATGAATTCCTTGGTATTCCAATGGATAGCAATGTGGAACGATGGATACAGAATAACACAAGAGGAGACAGGTCTGCAGCCAAGCACAAATATGGGACTGTCCGAAATTCAGCAGCAACAGCAGAGAAGTGGCGGTTCCGTCTCTCCTATGAAATTGTAGCGTTCACACAGAATGCATGCCAGCAGGTATTAATACAACTGGGTTACAAACTGGTATCCTCTGAGAAGGAACTAAAGAACCTCTCCATAAGTCTGGTGGAAGAAAGGGATTTCTTGCCCTTTTTGTAATGCAGATGTTAGGGCTCCTATTGTAAGTTTGAGATGAGCCATTTGTAACTGTTGCCTTACTTTCCCTCTTCCCGCCTACTCTCTAAAAAATTTGCACTAATTGTTGAATGGGATTCTCAAAAGGAAAGTTCCCCTTCTCAAACCATTGTATAGATGGACAAATATTGGGTCTCTTAAGAGCAAAAACTAAAATAAACAAACTGTGGACAGGTAGCAATGTTTACAAATCACACACACTTAACAATATATAAAAGGGAAAAAAAGTAACCCTCGGCTTTCCACATTGATGGGAATCTGAAGGCTTATACTTTTGCACTTTTTACTTTTACAATGTAAGAGGTAATTATAAATATATATATAATTATAAATATAAATATATATATGTCTAATTTATGAATAGTGTTGTTACCTCCCTCCCAATTCTTATGAGCAGGTTTTACTGTTAGCTGATGGTGGAATAGTCTCCTTGTTTTTAATCTTGTTTTGATATATCTGAGTCATGTTATCAGGCTGGTTGCTGATCCACAGTTTGTTTAGTAACACTTATGACATTTCTTTGTGCCAAAAAAAGAAGAAAGATGAAAGAAAGAGAAAGAAAGAAAAAGAAAGATGAAAGGAAGAAAGAAAGAAAGAAAGAAAGAAAGAAAGAAAGAAAGAGAAAGAAAGAAAGATTTGCTAAAGGGGAACAACAATGCTTTATCTCTGTGTTTTCTTCAAATAAAGAATTCAATAAAATCAATTGTTCCTGGAGGGTAAAAGTCACCAAGCTAGGCTCAATGAATCTTGAGACTGTTGAACTCTGTTCAGGACAGCTATGGATACTATTTAATGTTATGGTGAGGGAGAAGGAGAAGGAGGTAGCAACTGCATTTTTAGCGTCAAGGATGGGCAATGGGAAGAATGATAATAAAACAAGTTGACAATCTGATTTACCGTAAGTGACAGAGTGCAGAAGTGATGGCAATCCTATGATCTGTATAGCTTTTAAACACTTGCCCTTTTCATTTGTAGTCAATTGCAGCAGGTTGCCTGAGAATCCACAGGTAGGAAGGAGGAGGCACCTGTTTGATGCCCATTACATAAATTGCATTTTTAAAGACAATGTCATGACACATGTGATACCATCTTAGCTTGTACTAGACACCTATGACTGGTAAACTCAGTGTAACAAAAATAGAACTCAGGAGTTTCAACCTAAAGAAATCTTGCCTGTCTGCCTGCTAGAATCATCATATATTCAGGGAAGGTAGCTTAATGGGACAGCTGGAATTCCTGATTCAAATGGCAAAGTTAAAGGAGATGGAAATGGCCAATACTGCCACCCCAAATCAAAAAAAACTTCTGGAGTTAGCAATAGGCCCCTTCCCTCACTTTCAGCATCTTGTTTAAACCATTCTCACTACCTGTTTCCCTGAAAATAAGACCTACCCCAAAAATAAGTCCTAGCATGTGTGCCTAATATAAGCCCTTCCCCCCCAAATAAGCCCTACTTAAGAGCCTGCGCAGCCGCCCACCCATTCCGTCTGGTTGTTCGCGGTGCCACAGCCACAAGGGGAGGTGGGGTGGTGGTGGAGCTGTGCCATGTGCCGGCTTACCTCAGAGCCCCTGCAGCCAGGCCATCCACGCCCCGACACCTGCCTCACGGCGGCAGCACCAACAGCCATGTGCAGCAGGAGCCCACATGGCTGCCAGCCTACTTCTGCTTGCTCACAGCCGCAACCGAGCAAGAGGCCGAGCAGTGTGATGGTGCCGCGGCCACGAGATGAGGCAGGTGGGGCGTGGGTGGCCTGGCTGCAGGGCCCTGAGGTAAGCCAGTGCGGGGCACATGGGGCAACTCCACCCATGCCTTGTGGTGGCAGTGGCATACTGCACTGCCTCCTGCCCTGCCGTGAGCAAGCAGAAGAAGTGTGCCTCCCGTACATGGAAAAAAATAAGACACCCCCGAAAATAACAGTGCTTATTTTGGGGCCCAAAAGAAAATAAGACCGGGTCTTATTTTCAGGGAAACACGGGTAGTCTTTACTATTCAACTTCTTTTTCCTAATCTAAACATGCTTAGCTTTCAAGTTAAGTGATTAGTTTGAGTGTTGTCAGAATTAATACTGGAAATGTAAAGCAGATCCTAGTGCCCTTACCAGCCTTAGATCTCAACAAAGGAATGGCTAGAGCTGGACTTAGCTGGACCATTGCTAGAGGATTATATGCAGGTGGTTGTGTCATTAACATGTTGAATTTTTTTTTTAAAGCATCCCCCTGGACAGGCTCTTTTTCTCCATGCAGCCCTTATTTGAGAAACACGCAGAAGGCATCAAAGGGAAGCAGGAATCTGTTCCACAGATGGATGGTTAGCATTGAACAAATCCTAAGGATTCTGTGTTAGTGATCCAAATGCAGTCAGCACTCCCTATGGAAAAGGAACAGCTGCTAAACCAACTAAAATATTTAGTGCATTCCTGATTACGGCAGGATTGAAATGGGGGAATTAGTTAGGAAGGGTAAAGTCTGCCTTTCCTGCCTTCTATGACCTGCCAGAATCTTGTACTGGAGCCCACACAAAGCTTTTGGTTTCCTCTGGGGAGGGGAGGGGGGCAGAATCTAATTGCTACTCAAGGAGAGGCTTTCTATATGAGCAAGGGAGCATGTGTGTGTGAGTGAGATATGAACGGTGTGCGTATGTGCCTTCCCCCACCTAGCTATTACCTGCTCATTTTGGTATTTGGTTCTTGGGAAAAGTATAACACAGGAAATGCACACATAAAATTAGCAAGAACTACACTATAAATTGTTTTTTTTTTTAAAATATACAGTGAGGAACAAGTTCATTCTTTCGTTATGATCTTCATGCTGAAGAGTCCTATCCTGAGCCGGTTTGTCACTGATGATGATAGTGTATAAAAACTGCATGTTTATATGTCTCGGTGTTTCCAATATTGTGACCATATTTTTGGTATGGGGAAAATTATACAAGATTGCTGTTTCCTGATCTGCAGTTCAGAAATAATCATGATAGTGTTGATCAGCTTAGCATCTTAGAAATGTATCTGGCTACAACATCTGTCATACCAGACAACAAGCCATGATGGTAGTTGTGGTCCAATACATCTGGAGAAAATCAGGAGGAAAGATATTCATCAAAACGTTGAATAATTTTTGATCTATTAAAAACTGAAACCTCCTTAGATAAGACCTATTACTTTTATCACACAGGAAATGCAACTTCTGAGAGAATTCTGTGAAATATGCATGCATTATCTAATGTTTGTGCAGCCCTATACTTGCCTACACAGAAGTACTGTCCCACCGAATTCAGTGAAATTTGCTTCAAGGTATAGGACTACTGCCTAAAATGCCTTTTCTTCTGAATGTTTATTCAAATACAATTTGTTCATACAAATTTGATTCAATTAAAATTCATATAAATAATTAACTATGATTTCTTTGTTCAAATGACAGAACTAATTTTATTGTTAAAAGGCCTTGGCATATAAAAATGCCAAGTGTTACTACTGCCTTTGTAGTAATGGAACCCTGCCTGAAGCCATTTTCTGTTCCAATAGCGGAAAAAGAGACAAGAAAGTGAGATGCAGATATAAAGCTTTGGCTCATATAAGCCCCTCTTCTAAAAGTTCAGCTGCTGTCTGATACAACTGACCCCAGGTTTAAATGGTTGACCTGGAATTTCCATAGGAGCTTATTATTATTATTTAAGCAATTACCCAACTGATGTGATTTCTTTCCCAAATATACTGGTGGGTATTTGCTCATCTGCCAGTCTTGAAAATGATCATATTTTTAAATTTTTTTAGAAGAACTGATATCGCTTTACTCATGCATAATTCATGTAGAAATTGTTTCTGAAGATAATTGGAATGGAAGTGATTTTTTTTGCCAATTTAAAAGGAAATAACATTACAAATGTTAATGGCACATCAAATCAACTTCGGTTTCTGGTGATTTCATGGACACAAGCATGCAGTTTTCTTGGCAACAATTTAGAAGTAGTTTGCCATTGGCTTCTTCCAGGATATTTTCCTGAACTATCCTACAGCCCTGATAGACCTCGAGTTTTCCATTCAAAAATGAGCCAGCTTAGAATTGCAACCCAGATAGGACTGGCCAGGTCCTGTGCTTTTGTGACAAGTGACAGATTTTCTACCACTAAAACCAAACGTGACCAAATTTGTACAGCTATACCACATTTACGGAGCAGCCTTGAAAGAACAGAACTCTCCACCTCTGGGTTTATTTTCTTCATGGTGGACAGCGGCCACGTGGGGAGAAGATACAAGTAGTCCTCAACCTACGACCACAATTGAGCCCAAAATTTCTGTTGCTAAGTGAGATGGTTGTTAAGTGAGTTTTGCGCTGTTTTATGACCTTTCTTGCCACAGCTGTTAAATGAATCACTGCAATTATGACTTTCGGACTTTGCTTATCAGAAAGTCGCAAAAGGTGATCACCTCACCCTGGCACACTGCAATTATCATAAACACGAGTCAGTGTGAATTTTTTGCCATGGGGAAGCTGCAATGGTCGTAATTGTGAAAAGCAGTCATAAGTCACTTTTTTCAGCGCCATTGTAACTTTGGATGGTCACTAAAATAATTGTTGTAAGTCGAGGATTACCTGTTAGTGAGAAAGAGGAGGTGAGCTGAACAAGTTCCTCTGCACTGCCTATGAGGGCACTGAACCCAGTCAGGCCTTGTGGATTTTTCAACAGTTTTCCTGTTCTAGAAGTGGAGTGGGAAGGTGGAAGAAGGCAGTCACACCCTCCTTTGAGGGCTGGGAACTTTGAAAATCACCTTGGGCCGTGAGATGGGCGGCAAATAAATGTGATGAATCAATAAATAAAATGGCCCCTTTGCCATTTCACCGAGGACAGACTATCGTGGGATTCCTTTCCACAGAGGTAAGTTGGCTTCCCAGTCTTCACAATTTGGTAGTCAAATTCTCAATGGTTCAGTCATGCAAACATGAGAAATGAAGAGATACCTACTGAATAGGGTAAGAAGGATTATTCACACACTGAACTTCATATGAAAGTTGGAAAAGAAAAAAAAATCTTGCTTTGTGCTGGTGTGGACTTTTCCCCATTTGCACCTAAATGCAAGGCAAACATACCCCCTTTTTTTTGCCTTGTCCCTTGACATTGCCTCCATCTCTTCTATTTGAGGTGGCCTTCAACTGTCCTTACTTGTTCTGGTGTTTCCATGGTGGAGCTATACTCAAACTTCAGCATTCTTTGCTGTTGGTAGTTAGTCATGTGAAGTGGTGAGATCAGCACAGCACCTCCTCATCGCTTCAGGTTTCTGGGAATTTGCTTGCCCTCTGAATCTAGCTATCCTCCTCTGTTTTGGAATACTGAAGAATCTGGCTTTTTCAAATTGGTCTCTTCACCTGTATCTGCTGCTTCCTGAAGTCCATAGAATTTGGTCCTGGTGGGATCTGCAAGAGAAAAAAGTGCTAAAACTGCACTGAAAACAAGTTTGATTGTTGGGTCTGGGAGACCTACTTGATAAAATGGAAGAAAGCCTTCCACCTTATATACACCAGTCTTGTAAGTTAGTTCTGACAAAAAGCACACCCACAAATACTAGCTCTAACTTTACTGTAAGGTTACATTAACAGAATCTTGCAAGTCTGAAAGTATATCTCTTCCCCATCTCTCACCTTTACAGTCCAATAAACTAGGGAAGATCCCTGTTGGGGCATATACCACACCCACATTCTTTCTGTGACTCAGCTGCTACTTATGTGACTGTTGTCTAGGCAACAGTCTTCTTCCTGTCTCCCAAGGTTATTTCCACCCACTATTACATTCTTTCACTCCCTCCACCCTGTACCTTTTGGTCCGGTCATCTACCACAGCAATGGTTTTGCTTTACACACCCTGCATAGCCCAACATCAAGTATGGATGCTCCCATACTTCAGCAAGCCAGAACAAAGGATAGTGATGGTAGCATAATTTATGCAGTATAGTTTTCTAGCCCTCTGAATAGTGAAGGCATAGTTCTTAAAGAGCCACAAGAAAAGGCCCAAACTTACAAACATTTCTGACATTAAGTCCATGAAGATTCTCAGCTATCCAGGCTGAGTTGTCTGGAAGTTGAGTCATGGCAGCTGGACTTCTTTTCTTTTGGGTTTGAAATGTTTCACTGCTTATTCAAGTAGCTTCTTCAGTCTGAGCGACTGTCTGGCTTGCTCAGACTGGAGAAGCTACTTGGATAAGCAGCAAAACATTTCAGACAAAAAAAATTCTGACATTATTTATGATGCTTAGTTTCCTCTTTTTTTTTTTTTTTTTTTTTTTTTTTTTTTAATTTTTTTGTTTTTTATTATAATTTTATTTTTTTTTTTTTTTGGGAGATAATCAGAAGCTAATGTCTGAGTGTATTGGTCTGGACTAAACAATCTTCTGGTTTCTGATGAACTTCAAGGAGAAATCCAACACTTCCCAGGTTTGTGAGCAATGCATATTTCAGGCTGAAAAGCGTACACAAGCTCTTAACAGGAAAACAAATGGGGAAAAGGCAGACTATGTTAACTTAACTGTTCTGTTGATGTTTCTTCTTTGAAAGAGCAAAAGCAGGAACTGCTGCCGTACATGCCTTCCTGCTGGAGAGGCTTCACAAGGTATCCCCTCAGCTTGGAAGATGGAAACCCATTTTAAGTGGGAATGGCTGTAAAAGGTCAGCAGAAAAATGAGCTGGGTGGCCTATCCTCCAGGCTTGTAGGAAAAAATATATATCCAGTGGAGTCTTATAAATCATGTCCGCTGTCAAGAGAGAGATCGAGTTGGATATGTGGTAGCCATACAGGACTAGATAAAGAGGAAGAAAGTTTCCTGCAAAAAAAAAACCTCTTCATGTTCCATAGAGCGCATTTGAATTCATTCTGCACTGTCCCAGCACTGCCTGCTTTACACTCTTTGTACTATTTTCCATCAGACCATGAAGCAGACACAGAGAACCTTTCATGATACATGGCCTCTATAAACTACTGTGCAAATATCCATTGGCATAGCATGAAATAGTTGTCATGAATGGTTTCGTGCTAAATATGTTGTAATTGGACTCAAGCAAACATACAAATCCATGAGCTAGCCGTAAAGTAAACGTAAGGGGGGGAAAGACACTAGTGGGAATTGAAATAAAATATAACATTGATTCAATCTTAATCTTATTAAAATTATAGATTATATAGAAGCATACAACCCCGTCTCTCCATTCTTAGAATGTAAAAACTTTTCAAAAATTGAGAAAGAACCCACTCCTTTAATAGCAATAGCACTTAGACTTATATACCGCTTTACAGTGCTTTACAGCCCTCTCTAAGCGGTTCACAGAGTCAGCATATTGCCCCCAACAATCTGGGTCCTCATTTTACCCACCTTGGAAGGATGGAAGGCTGAGTCAACCTTGAGCCGGTGAGATTTGAACTGCCGAACTGCAGCTAGCAGTCAGCTGAAGTAGCCTGCAGTACTGCACTCTAACCACTGCGCCACCTCGGCTCTAAAACACCAGGAGTGTAGATTTATTTCCCTCAAAGTAAAAGGAAGGAAGAGCCGTGGTGGCGCAGTCAGTGGTTAGAATGTATTAGTACTGCAGGCTACTTCTGCTGATTGCTGGCTGCCAGCAATTTGGCAATTTGATTCTGACTGGCTCAAGGTTGACTCAGCCTTCCACCCTTCTGAGGTGGGTGAAATGAGGACCCAGATTGTTCGAGGCAATATGACGACTGTAAAACCACTTAGAGAGGCCTATAAAGTGCTGTGAAGTGGTATATAAGTCTAAGTGCTATTGTTATTGCTATAAAACTCTAGGCTTGATAAAGCCAGAATACTTAATAAAATATCAAAGTCCATATATATAAATAATAATAATAATAATACTCAACAACAAATTGGGGGAAAGGACAAGCAATGATAAGACTAAGACAAAAATCCACTGCAGGGGAGCAGCCCATATTCCATCTCTCAGGGTCTGTGGAAAATAGTCAGATTTTTAACCCTCATGAAAACATAGGATTGGGACCGCACAGGATTCAGGAGGGATGCTATTCACATAGGACAGAGTAACGACAGGGAAGACCTGTCTCCAAGATCCCCTCCCCCATGACATTGCTTTACTACATGAAACATAGCAATGTGAGATAGGTTTTCCAATAGTCCAATCTTAGTTGTGTCAGGTCATGTCGATTACATGAGATTTGCCCAAAGGAGATCACTCAAGAGAAAGTGATAAAGATAAGATCATCTTAGCAAAAACAGCAGGTATCACCTGCTGAAAGGGTCTTGCAAGAATACAGCTGAAGTGTGCAGGGGTGCCCATTCCTTTTGATCACAAGAACTGTTTTACCCTGAAAATGGAAGCTGAAGAAATGTAACCCTAGCTGAAATGAGATTCATGAGATTCTTATGAGTGGACTCCTTCCATATTCCTTGATAAATCAGGTTGGCATCACATGCCTTTTTTTAAAAAAATCCCAAACTATTTGTTTACATTTACATATGTATAAATATTATGGAACTAGATTAGCTGGCGTACCTGAGTTATGGTAAGTGGAGATACATTCCTCCTCCTTGTAATTTTTTTTAAAGAAATGAAGTCAAAGAATACTTTTAGAGAGCTCCTTCACTACAGCTCATAAAGTCTTTTATATGTATATAATGTTCAAATGAACGTTATCAAATAAATGGTTGAAAGTCAAGGGTCCTCTTCTTCTGTAGCAGTGCAGTGTAACTATTCCTCCTTTATTTAATCCTCGCTACCGTGCTGATGGTGAACTGTGCACTCTCTGTGTTTAATCATTTAAAAATGGCCATGGGCTACCCCGCTGGATGAGGATGGAATGAAAAGTAATACATCCATCTCTATAACATTAGTTTGAATAGGGATATTTTAATAAATGAAATAGGACAATGATCCTTGAAATGAGCTCGTTTATTACCTGTATTTACTTCTCCACGTAATTAAACACCATAAAGGAGTTACTTCTTAAAAGTGCATTGGTTTTTATTTATTATTATTTTTTATATTTCTATGCCGCCCAACTCCCAAGGGACTCTGGGCGGCTTACAACAATATAAAAAACTATTAAAAGAAAACATAATAAAAACATTTAAAAACAGTTAAAAACTCATACACACCGTTTCATGGTCGGATCTCGCCAATTACAGAGGCGAGATCAACGGCCCCAAGCCTGCCAGAACAGCCAGGTCTTCACCGCTTTCCGGCCAACAGGGTGGGGGTGGTCCGGATCTCAGGAGGTAACTGGTTCCAGAGGGCCGGGGCAGCCACAGAGAAGGCCCTCCCCTGCGGGCCCGCCGGCTGGCACTGTTTAGCTGACGGGACCCGGAGGAGACCAACTCTGTGGGATTTTACCGGTCGCTGGGAGCTATGTGGCAGAAGGCAGTCTCGAAGATAACCTGGCCCTGAGCCATATAGGGCTTTAAAGGTAATAACCAACACCTTGAATTGTGCCTGGAGACCAATAGGAAGCCAGTGCAGCTCGCGGAGTATAGGTGTAATATGGGTGTAGCTAGGTGCACCGACAGCTCGCGTAGCCGCATTCTGGACCAATTGTAGTCTCCGAACACTCTTCAAGGGTAGCCCCATGTCGAGTGCATTGCAATAAGCTAA
>QLTV01001682.1:5224775-5244209 GCA_003457575.1 Thermophis baileyi
GGCCCTCTGGAGGCCCTCCGGAGCCCAGAAATGGCCCATTTCAAGCTGGGAAACAGGCCCTTTCTGGCCTCTAGAGGGCCTCTGGGGGGGTGGGGAAGGCCGTTTTAGCCCTCCCCAGGCTCCTAGAAAGGCTCTGAAGCCTGGGGAGAGCAAAAAAAGGGGACTTCCGGTTCATCCGGAAGTCGGCAAACGGAACGTTTCCAGCCTCCGGAGGACCTCCGAGGGTGGGGGTGGGGAAGGCTGTTTTCGCCCTCCCCAGGCTCCTAGAAAGGCTCT
Source organism: Thermophis baileyi (assembly GCA_003457575.1). NCBI lineage: Eukaryota > Metazoa > Chordata > Lepidosauria > Squamata > Dipsadidae > Thermophis > Thermophis baileyi. The sequence goes on from QLTV01001682.1 coordinate 5,225,052, forward strand.
GGAGCTTGGGAAGAGCAAAAAACGAGCCTTCCCCACCCCCTCCGGAGGCTGGAAACAGCCTGTTTCCCGACTCCCAGTGGGCCCAGAAGGCCTGAAAATCAGCTGGCTGGTGCGCGCATGCGTGCCGGACCTGAGTTTGCGTGCCCACCGATATGGCTCCGTGTGCCACTTGTGGCACATGTGCCATAGGTTCGCCATCACGGGCTTAGGACATGCCTGTGGTTGCCATGGACTCCAAACTTTCCTTAACTCAGCTCCTGAGACATAGATTGTAACAAACACAATTTCAACAACCAACGTTTGCCTAATTCCAGTATATGGAGAGTTTGTTTTCCTGGTGCCTGGGAGAATAGATATAGACAGCAAAGGCAGAAAACAAAACATTGGCATGGATCAAATTCACAATTTTATTAGATCTTCACATGTGGGGATATGAGCTCTTAATAAACTAAGGGGAGTCAGGAAATTCTCTCATTGTCCCCAGGGCTTAATCTGAGCCATGGATTTATGATGAATTGGCCGTGCTATCTGGATATTCTGGAAGTCATAGTCCCAGCACATCTGGAGGGGAAGGGGGATGGTAAAATGTCTTTATCCATTTTCACAATTAGGAGTTATTTTAGTAGAGCTAAAGCAAGAAGAGAATGCTTTTTTTGTGTGTGCACAGAGGATAGGTCCCTCTGTGCTGAACGGTTACAATAAGTGGGATTCAATGAAATGCTCCCATACAGGCTGGAGTCCTGGTGCTTTTCTTCTTCAATGGAAGCAATCAAGCTCTGATCTCATCTGGAAAATCAGAAAGTTCCTTCTTCTCTCTCCTTGGCCTGAGAGAGAGATGCAATTACTCTGACCCGGCAAATGCAAGATAGTGGGGGGGGGGATGAGGAGGATTTTAATACAAGTTTCCTCTGCTCTGGCAACAAGGAAGCTGCAGAGATGAGCTTCCTATATGAATTCCATAGCATGATATATCTCCATAAACCCAAGGCCTGAGACTCTTATAGAACTAGTCAACTCCCTGGCAAGGAGAACCACCGCTATTCTTTGAAGAGGAGCTCTCATTGTCGGTCCCCCAAATACTGAGATTTAAAAACGTTTCATACAAGCTTTTCCCAACCTCCCACCTCCCCATGGATGTACTTCAACTGCCAAGATTTCAGCCATTAGCCAGAAGGCACAAAGTAAAGTCAGGGTAGTTTATACATCACTGGAAAATGGAAAGCCTTGTCACAAACAAAGGCCAGCTTGAGAAAAGCAGCTCATGATGAAACGGGGGGGGGGCATTTTATTCCTAGACATATCTGGAGAGAGGGAAATGAACAAGCCTTGGCTGTCAGATGAGAAGCTGTTGGCACCTGATCTACCACGTGACTTGTTAAGGTACACCTCTATCACTTCTTTTTTAAAAGAGAGAGTTTCAGAACTCCTGCCTGAGCTGAATCCTGTCCAATCATTTGTTGTTTAGAACCTAATTAATATGCCAGAAAACTAATGTTTTTCATCTTAGAAAAACAACTTTTGACATTTCTCCATCCCTATTACTTTCAGTGTAGACTGATCTGAATTCAGTACTGATCCAGTCAGTGGATTTCATGAACTATTTGACTGAAAGACTCAGGGACAGGTGCTGAGGCTGAATAAATAACAGGGCTTCTGAACTTTGGAATGTGTTGCCCAGTGTCTGAAGCAATATATTTTTGCTACTGCTAGCTGCAGTTCGGCGGTTCAAATCTCACCGGCTCAAGGTTGACTGAGCCTTCCATCCTTATGAGGTGGGTAAAATGAGGACCCAGATTGTTGGGGGCAATATGCTAACTCTGTAAACCGCTTAGAGAGGGCTGTAAAAGCACTATGAAGCGGTATATAAGTCTAAGTGCTATTGCTATTGTTACTTGAAGTGGCCCAAGACTGAACACATGGAGGATCCTTGCTGGGATTTCAGATCAGTACAGTTCTCACCATTGAGCAATTAATTAGGTGTATCCATGACGGTCATGTTTTAAGAATCTAAAACTGCTTTGCAGGCAAAATTACTGATAATACAATCACATTCTGTGGGTTTTAAGCAGTCAGCAAGTTCTAAGACTGAAACGGCAGAGCAACCAAAATGGCAGTGGATTGTTAATGAGCTAGGAAAACTTATGAATTATTACCAATGATATTCTGAAAAGTATGTCTGCCTATTGTTATCAATCACAGTAAGTCATCCCCAACCTTGTATTATATAGAAGGGTTAGTTTTGGTATGCACTTTCATATATTTATAGCTGAATGTATCATTTTGCATTGGCTGTAACAATGACAGTGCCTTGCTTATCTCTGTGAACTACAGCTTGGTGGTGATTGTGATCCTCACACTACATCTGGCTGTAGCAACACTGACTGTAAATGTGGATACGTACAGTAGAAGAGTCTTCACCACAGAGGAAACATTATTTTTTGTAATTACTATATGGATCCATAAATCACTTTTATTATGTTACAAAATTTGGGAATGGAACCAATTTCATTAGATTCTGGTTCAGGACAGCAATATATTTCCAGTCTTTAAGTCAAGATGCTATCAGACTTTTGCTATTGTTCCTACTCCAATGAACTAACACAGATTCTTCTCTGGCAGTGTGTGTGTGTGTGTGTGTGTGTGTGTGTGAGATGTGAATATGCACATACACACTGAGAGGCACAAATACTCATGATCATCATCCCAAATGAAGGTGTTTTCACTGAAACTGATGGATCATAATCTACCATGCTATTTCAAATAGGTATTTTTATAATCTTTTCAGGCTATGCCTCATAGAATGACTGGCCCAGAGTTATCCAGCCGGTTTCCATGCCTAAAGGAGGATTAGAACTCAGGTCTTCCTGTTCCTGGTCTGGCAGCTTAATCACTATACAACACTAACTCTTATATTTCCCTCTCTCTTTCAGAAAACTAGCACAACAGGGCAACAACATGCAAAACCATTATATTCTACTCTCACGTATTTATGTGGAAGAATTATTTTATTTTGATACAAAGGAATAACCATATAAGGCCCTAATTTGGATCAGAAGTGACATTGTCCATTCATAGTTGCATTACATTAGTGAAACAAATCCTTCAAAATACTTTGATTGACATCCATGTGTAAATGCTTCACAATTCATCCTGACCTGCTCAACTATTGCTGGAGGTAATACATTTATTACTCTAGAAATATTGTTAGCCATGGTTAAAAGGTTAGAACTCTCTTAAGGTTTAGTTATTTGTTAGAAGTTATATTTGCCCTTTCTTCCAAGAACTCAAGACAGGTTTACATGGGTTCACCCTTCATGTTACCTTCCCAACAGGAAGATTAGACTGAAAGACAGTGTCTGTCTCAGTTATTTTTAAAACATTTTTAATATGGGAAATATAGCAACCAAAATGTAATAATAATGCAGTAGAAATAAAATACAATTTATACACAATAGTGATTAAAATGAACTAAAACTAAAGAAATAAAAAAGAATCATATAACATACTAAATCTAGGCCAAAAAGAAACACCTTGCTTTGACTTCTCATTTTTACAATATAAAGACATTTCAAAAATTGCTAAAGATCCAATCTTTAATATCAGGAGCATATTTTTTTCCACCTATACCAATAATACACTCTGCTGAACCTATTTCTGGATTAAGTGTTTTTTCTCCGGTGGGACTGGTCTAGACCGGTCTATCAGGGCAACCTGGTCTACCCAATTATGGGATGGAACATACTGCTTCCATTTTCACCTTTCAGTCCCAATCCAGGGGCCTTTGCAGGCAGTCACTTTTGCGACAAACTATTTTTGTGTTAAATTTATGTTTTTTACCGACAATGAAATAAATACCTCTAAGCCATGGGAAAGGTGAAAATGGAAGCAGTATGCTCCATCCCATAATTGGGTAGACCAGGTTGCCCTGATAGACCGGTCCAACCGGAGAAAAAACACTTAATCTGTCCCCTGGTATAGCTGACAAAGCAAGGAGAACCCGTGACTTAGAGGTTAATACATCTACCTAATATGCAAGCATCCCGGGATCGAATCCCAGAAGGGTATAGCTAGCTGATGAGAGCTAAATAGCTTGAAATAGATCTATACTAGTCTCCCTTTATTTCTTTGTCGGTAAAAAACATAAATCTATTTCTGGATTGTAATTCAGCATCACATACACATCTTTAACTGCTATTATTTCCACCCAGTTATAGTAACCTATGCAATGGCTCAAAAGTACCCACTGATTCTCCAAGCTAGGGATGGTGTTGAGCCTGGATAGTCATTTCATAGTCACATATGTAACATTAATCTGAGCTTTTTCACAAGACTCTGCTGCCCTCATCCATTTTCTTCTGCATAGGTTCTATAAATTTCAAAATGAAATTTAATGTGGAGAAAACCAAGGCTTTAGACTTAGGCAGGAAAAACCAAAGGTACAAGTATGGATTAGGCAAAACCTGGCTCAAAAACAGTAACTGTGTGAGGGACCTTGGAGTCTTAGTGGACGATCCCTTAAATATGAGCCAGTAGTGAGCGGCAGCGCCAAAAATGCTAATGCAATCCTAGCTTGCATTAACAGAGGGATACAATCAAGTTCACATGATGTATTAGTGCCGCTTTATACATCCTTAGTAAGACCACCCTTGGAATACTGTATCCATTTTTGGTCACCACATTACAAAAAAGATATGGCTAGTCTAGGGAAAAGAAGGACTAAGGTGACATGATAGCACTATTCCAGTATTTGAGGGGCTGCCACAAAGAAAAGGGGGTCAAATTACTTTCCAAAGCACCATAAGGCAAGACAAGAAACAATGGATGGAAACTAATCAAGGAGAGACACAATCTGGAATTAAGGAGAAACTTCCTAACAAAACAATTAATCAGTGGAACAGCTAGCCTTCAGGGTGCTTCATCACTGGAGGTTTTTAAGAAAAGACTGGACGAGCACTTGTCTGAAATGGTATAGGATCACCTGCTTGAGCAAGGGCTTGGATTAGAAGACCTCCAAGCTCTCTCCCAGCTCTATCCTGATTCTGATTCCATAGGTTCTATAAGGAATAAAGGCTCCACCTTTTCACCCGGAAGTCAAAAGGAGAAAGAAAGAAAGAATTCTGACTGAAGATGAAGCATGTGAGCTTCCTTCCCCACTAAAGCAAGCCCTCTCATTGCTGAACTTGTCCTAAAACATGGCAGGAAATTTGATACCGTAGGGAGTTGTTATGTTAGATTATGGACACAAACTGTTTCAACTCCTACCCTCAAAACGACGCTATAGAGCACTGCACACAGAACAACTAGACACAAGAACAGTTTTTCCCCAAACGCCATCACTCTGCTAAACAAATAATTCCCTCAACACTGTCAAACTATTAACTAAGTCTGCACTACTATTAATCTTCTCATTGTTCCCATCACCCATCTCCTCCCACAAATGACTCTATGACTGTAACTTTGTTGCTTGTATCCTTACGATTTCTATTGACTGGTTCCTACTATGATTTGATTGCTTATTTGTACCCGGACTATCATTAGGTGTTGTACCTTATGATTCTTGACGAATATATCTTGATATCTTGTGTACACTGAGAGCATATGCACCAAAGACAAATTCCTTGTGTGTCCAATCACACGGCCAATAAAGAATTCTATTCTATCCAAAGATATTTCCGCGGTCATGTGGCCAGCATGACATCACGGAGCACTGTTATCTTCCCACCAAAGTGGTACCTATTTATCTGCTTGCATTTGCATGCTGTCGAACTGCGATCAGATTTTTCAGGTATTTTGATGGCGTGGGAGTTCTCAGTCTAAAAAAGACAAGAGGGAAACAGCACAAAAACAATCAGAATACAGTTAGCCCAGGAAGTCAGTTTATTTTCTCTGAAGCTCATAGCTATTGCTGCTGCAAACTCCTTATCATCACTCCGGTCTTATCGCCATTCACCCCCCTCCCCCCCACCATGTTCTGGCTTTTCCAAAGGTCTTTTCAGCTTCTGCCTCACTCAAAATTGATTTGTGGAGCAAGGAGTGGGTGGAGTGTATGTGCCACTTCTCGCCTTTGGAGTCAACACTCCCCTCCTCAGCTTGAGCCTTGCCTGTTCCTGATTTAATTCTTGCTCCACGTTGGATAATACAGACAAATCTGCTCTGCTTGGCAGATTTTGGGATGCATAGGTTATAAAGAGCATGTAGTGAGTGACTGGGTAGCAGTGGGATTAAAATGTGTGTGATTTAGCATTTTCCATTACATACCGTGCCAGACGGAGTCCTCACTTTCAGCTCCTTCCTACAACTTACTTACCCAATAGGGCAAAAGTAAGAGATTGTGCTTGGCACTCTTTTTATTTTGCAGTTAATGTAGAATACCAAGGGAGCTTTTTCCTTTCTAAAGTCTGTCTTCCAAGGAAGAATCACAGAACTAAGCCCTGTTCTCTTTCCAGAGCAGCTTTCCACCCTGGGACATTTTTCAATGTATGGATAGTTATTACAAAGGAGAAGGGAAGGGTTCCCAGCACAGATGACTTTAATTGTTCTAATATAGCCAATGATGTTACAGCATCAAAAGGCTTGCATTCAGTTGGAGCCCAGATAATGCACAGGCAGGAAGGATATTTGATTGTTTTTCAGATATCTGGTTTGAAAATAAATACTGCCATTCATTGTTACCAAATTTAACCCAAGTTTAACTTGGAGGACGGGACCTTCAAGATCCCTTCCAACTCTGTTATTCTGTTAATCCCAGTTGGTCTCTGGTGTTTCCATGATTCTCCCCCCCCTATCATTTCAGTGACTTGACTGATAATGATGCATATACCTTTTAGAGTGGCTGAAGGGTTTGGGCAGGGACATAGAGGGCCAGAGGAAATTAATGATGTCCATTGGATCAAATGAAGCATGGTATCTATGACAAATCTAGACAGCATACTAAAAAGCAGACACATCACCCTGCCAACAAAAGTGTGTGTAGTCAAGGCTATGGTTTTCCCAGTTCCAATGTATGGCTGTGAAAGTTGGACCATAAGGAAGGCTGAGCACCAAAGAATTGAGGCCTTTGAACTATGGTGCTGGAGAAGACTCCTGCAAGTCCCTTGGACTGCAAGGCGATCAAATTGCTCAGTCCTAGAGGAGATCAACCCTGACTGCTCTTTAGAAGGCCAGATCCTGAAGATGAAAATCAAATACTGTGGCCACCTAATGAGAAGGAAGGATTCACTGGAGAAGAGCCTAATGCTGGGAAAGATTGAGGGCAAAAGAAGAACGGGACGACAGAGAACGAGGTGGCTGGATGGAGTCACTGAAGCAGTCGGTGTGAGCTTAAATGGACTCCAGAAGATGGTAGAGATCAGGAAGGCCTGGAGGAACATTGTCGCGATGGGTCGGACACGACTTCGCAACTAACAACAACAAATCTATCAGAAAAGGACCCTGTTTGGTCATAACATTATACTTTGGAAAATATATTTGCAGTTTCATGCTGCAAATCTTTGTCACGCTGTATGCAGCCGTTCTTTGCTAAGGAATGTTCAAAAATTTTATTCTTAAATGCCATGTTCTTGATCAGTGATGTTTCTCAGTAGGAAACCACAGATGTGTTGCTGAGAGAAAAACCTTCCAGTGTTCCCAGCCAGCAAGAACACTGGCAAAAGCTAATGAGTAGTTTGGCTAACAATGCTTAGTATGTATTTAAATTGTTTTCTATTGTGTGATCAAAGTCGTTCACATTTTATCACATACATTACCATGCTAATTTTAAACACAGCCAGTACAGAGTACAGTATGTTGGCAGATCTTATTATCCTCATATTGCAGATTGGATGGGGGAGAGTAGGTTAAAAAATTGAGAAACAAAGTTAATTAAGTTTATAAAATGACTAATTCTCTTAGGTACATGTACCTGTTTCCAGCTGCCACAGGACTGTCAGAGGTGGCTTGAATTCAGCAAAATAGGGCAACTCTTTACAAGGCTTGGCTTACTAGACAGTTTTTTTTATTGTCCCTGTACAGCCCATCACAGTTTCACTGTTGACTTCTCCGCAGGAAACTGCTTGAGGGAACTCAAGATGGTAAATGAACATTGATATGAAGTGATTTCTTCTGGCAGCCATGAAGGTGAACCATTGCACATTCATATAATGGAAATACAAGGCTCTGGGATACACTCGGAGCAAAATCACACAAACTCTGATGCGTGCAGTAAAAATCCTGTGTATGCCAGCCAGAAGCAGCAGTATGGAAACAGCAACCTTGGACAAATACTTTATATAGAGATATATAAAACAATTGATAAGGAACTATACCTGAATTTTTGACCCCTTATTTAAAGGTAGCAATAAGGATAAAGGTAGTCTAGAGTCCATTGGAGTTGGGAAGCCAACAAATTTAAACAAACAGCTAACACAAATTTGAAGTGTTTTGAAAGACCTACCTGTCAAGCCTTCACCAAGCAAAGGTAGAATAAAGTTGTGGCTATTAGCACTGTAGTTCTATTCCTACATTTCTCTCTCTCTCTTTTTTTTAAAAAATATAATTTTTCAATAAATAAAAGTATAAAAATTAAAGGAAAAATGAGAAAAAAGATAGAAAAAAAGAAAAGTGAAAAAGAAAAGATAGAATTATTGTATGACTTTTACTTTCTTTCTATCAAATAATTGCTCTTTCCCCTTCCTCTTTTATCTCCAAATCCATAAATAATCAGGTCTGTCTTTTCTTCTTTTAGGCCAACTCTTTTCAGCGGAAATTTACCAAGTGCCAACATGTATTACTTCATAAAATCAACATAAATTGGGGCAGATATTATAGTGCATCCTGTAAGACATGTATGTTGCTAACATAGCCTAATGCAGTGTTTCTTAACCTTGGCAACTTTAAGAGATGTGGACTTCACTCCCAGAATTCCCTGGCCAGCAAGCTGGTGATCATTCTGGCTGAGAATTCTGGGAATGGTAGACCCGACCCTTTTGGCTGAGGAAAACTACATTACTAACTCCAGCTTGCTCTTCACTGTCCCAGCACTTTTCCAACTGGCAGCTTCCAATACACACACACACACACACACACACACACACACACACACACACACACAATGTATAGGACTAATATGCCTTTGAGATGACAGGTCTTAAAATATATATTCAGATGACAGGTCTTAAAATATTTATCCTTATTTCCCTAAAAACTATAATTAAATGATTTTTTTAAAAAAAATATTGAAATGTAACACTGAGATTACAATAAGGCTCCAGTCATATGGGGAGAATTGTTCTGGACATATGGAGATGTTTAAATCTCCATCCTCTAATCAAGGCCACTGAAACAACTGCTAAATAATCTAGTCCCCTGGAAATTTTCAAGAGAAAAGCATTCTGATTTTTTCCCCTCTGAAAAGGCCACATTACTGTTTACTCCCTTGATAATTCCAATCAACATGACAAATTTGCCCTGGCTCTGGCAATGCAGATGACAGACAAAAAGAATTCTCCACTAATTGGTTTGCTACTGGTGTGTCGTAAGATTGTTTCTGATTTTATTTTTGTTTTTTTTTCCTGAAAGGACTAATAAGTAGAGAAGTAAAAGAAAACATAACCATCAATAGCATCAGCAGGAAAGAAAACAAAGATATGTAAGAGAGCACTTAAAAGCTTTCAATAGTGGTGCATATATTGACCAGATCTGCCCTGTGTTTACACTTCCCATTGACTTTAGCTAGGTCAATATTAAGAGACAGAAAAGCATGCCATATATTGCTGAACACAGAAAAAAAGCATTTCAGTTTCATTTGTGGGGTTCATTACTGGACACCACAAATTTGTCTGGCTTTCTGTTCATTTTAATGGGAAAGTAAGTGGCTTCGCTACTGGTTTCTTCCAGGATGTTTTTTAGCCAAGCTTATAGCCATGATATTTCTTGCTAGACTTCCATTAACGTACACATTAGACCTGATCTGGCTTAAAGAAGGCCAGCCAGGAGCTATCTCCTAGGAGGCAATATGGTAGTTAGAGAGATAAACTAGTTAATTAGCAGGATAGGATTCAGAATCCACTTTGATTGACCCAGGAGTTTTTTCTGTTAGTTGTTAACTTAGGAATCAAGATATCAAGATCCTCACAGAAGGTAACCATGAATGCCAATATGATGTACGCTGCCCAGAGTCACTTGTTGAAATGAACATTATAGAAAATCAATCAATCAATCAATCAATCAATCAATCAATCAATCAATCAATCAATCAAATAAACAAATGCCAATAGGCCTTTCAAAAAAGAAGTAGTACAAACAATTGGCAGAAAATCCTGTCTACTCATATCCCAAGCAAAGGGTTAGGGTTAGGGTTAGGTTTTCTTTGACAAAGAAAATAGGCATAGTGGAAAAAATCCATTATAAGATTGGCTGGTTCTTTTTAACACTAAAAATCAGCTCTTCTCCCCTTTCCCAATTGTACTAGAGTTTACAACTCTGTTAGAATCCATTCTCCTGCATCATTTTTCCTTGCTGCCCAATTTTTATTCAAACATTCCTCACAAAAACATTCCTCACAAAAACATTTTAAAGGGGGCAGAATGCATATGATTAACCAAAGCCATCAAGAGATGTTCATAGTTTCTAGATCTCTCGACTCCATGTTAGATGCTAGATTAGCAGAGGGAGAACACTGTATGATGCTGGTATTGGCTGGTTTCCCAAGGTAACTTGACACATAAGGTTTATGTAAATTTACACAGTAAAATGCACCAGTTCCCTTAAGAAATATTCTAGAGTGCATGAACATTAGAACCTAATTGTTGCTGAAGCAAATTGCATCAGTCCTGCTTGTAAATATTGTAGCTATTCTCATTATAGTGATGTAATGAAAACATGGGAATCATTTCCACAGAGTTATACTCTTGTTCATATTTGCAGTCTCTAGGCCTGAGGGTAAATGGTGGCCACATTAAAGTAGTTTTTACGGTAATCCCATGTGCAGGTACATTTTGTAGGATCAAAACAATGAAAGCAGAGTTGCAGCACTGTGATGTAAATTCTGCTTGTAGGTGAAGACATATAAAAGAAAAGGAGCTTCCATTGGGATGGCATGATGTTGCTTCTGCCATTTGTTCATCTCACCCCCAGGGATACCTCAACCTGGCGCTAATTATCCACAGACAGGCTTTGAGCCTGGCAGGGGTTTCTTTATTCTCCTGCCAATTGTTTTTAGGTTACTTAGAAACACAGGTACATTTTTGGAACAAAGGAAGCCAAGGAGAGCTGTTCAGCCATCAAGTTAGTCATCCTGGAGAAACCACCTGTCTTTCGTTGAACTGCAATTCTTCAAAAAATTAAAAGGTGCAAGTATAAGCTAGTTGGTTTCTTTCAAGGCCGACAATGCTCTTCACTCCCACAATGGCACCCAGGGGATTCTTCCATGTGCCAGCTCATTGTTTTGTAGTGCTGCCTGTCAGCTCCTGAGTTATCATCACGTCAGAACAACTAAGATCAGCCTGGGCAGGGGATTGCAGGAGGAGGACTGCAGGCGGAGTAACCTGCTGTTACTGCTCTTAGCCCGATAATGAAAAGCAGATGAAGATTTCAGATCCCGGCGCAGGAATTAGCAGAAGAAATCATAATTCTCTCAGTGCATATTCTTATTAGGAAATTCTGTGACTATTCCCAGATCTGTTTTTTTTTTTAAAGGAAGAGACTTTTTAGGTAATTCTCTCTCTTTTCTTAACAATGGTTTGCTTTATGGACTACCTCCTACCCATACTTATTTCATAAGTACATTTTGATTGTGTGCCATCTAATTAGTGTTGACTTTTACTGGTCATATGGATTGACCTTCTCAGCATCTTCTAACGGTGTGCTCAGCACTACTGTAATCAAACCTATCCACCTTGTTGCTGGTCACTCTCTTTTTCTTTTTCCTTCCACCTTTTGCCAGGCATAAATGAGGAATTCCGTATAGATTCTGGGCAACGTTCCCCTTACCATCTGCTGCTATAGAAGTTTTAAAATGACCATTTTATATTTCTGCTTGCGCAGTGAATAGATTTCTAGACAATAGATGTCTTTTCCCATAAGTCAATAAACAATCTCTATTTCATTGATTTCATTAAAACCACTTTGGTGGCTCCCAATACTATTCCTAGTTGCTGAGAAATAATAATACTACACTTTATAGATAAAACAGCTTACCTGGCAGTTCTTCTTGTTTCCCAGATATCATTGCACAGATATTCCATGAACCAGATTTAATTAGTACAGCAGAATAGATTCTGCATTGAGAAAGTGATCTAATGCCACAATAACTGTTGTGAAGAATGGTAGAAGACTTAGAATAACTTTATTGTCACTTAAAATGTACACTAATTGGCATACATTAAATGAAATTTCATTGGATACAGCTCTCACCACCTCCAATATACACTACATAAACATGACAATAAACAAACAAACAAATATTATGCATATACCCACATATCCGCATATATTATATGACACGGAGAAACAACACAGTCTAGTTTGGATGTATACCAGTAGTGGGTTCTAAAACCCATTGCTACCGGTTCGTGCGTGCGTGCCACTTCTGCGCATGCGCAGAAGCATCCCGTGTGGGTGGGCGGAGCCTCCCGCCACCGCCACTACCGGTTCGCAGAACCGGGCCGAACCAGGAGCAACCCACCGTGATGTATACATGTACATGGCAAGAGAAACGAATCTTGTGAGTTTACCAGACAGATGGCAAGGGAACAAAGCTGTTACAGAATCTGGTAGTCCTGCTAGAAATACTTCGAAACCTCCTCTCAGAAGGGAGCAACAGTAACAGACCATGAAGTGGGTGTGTGGGGTTTCTAACAATGCTTTGAGCTCTAAGCACATAGTACTTATAAGCAGTATCCTGAATAATGGGAGGTGAACTTCCTATAATCTCGGCTGTCCTTACCACTCTCTATATGGACCTTCTATCTGAGGCACTGTGTGATGACCTGGGACAAGGCATGGAGGCAACACAGCCAGATGATAGTTCAAACTCCCCTTTATTGCTCCAACTTTCCTCCAAACGCTCCCACATTTATGGCAAGTCCCGGAGCAAAGCATTCACACACACACACACACACACAGCAGCCTCTGGCTGTGAGTAGTCCAGCAAAATGCTGTTAGCACAACAGCTTCAAAGCAAGAAGGCCAGCAAGGCAAAGGAACAAAGCAATGAGTCCACAAAGCAAGGAACAAGGCAAGAAGTCCTGCAAACTCCAGACGTCGGCAATGGCACACAAAAGTCCACGAATTCAGTGTTTGTTCCCAACAAACGCCCCTCCCCACAGTGTCTCCTTACGTCTCAGTCCCCAGGTGTGCCTTCTGAAGAGGGGTGGGGCACTCTCCTCCCGAGTTGTCGGGTCGGCCTGTGCTGTTCCCGCCTCCTCTCCACTCTCCATGCTCGGGATTAGGAGGGTGCGGTCCTTACTCGTCACCTGAGCTCCATCGCTCTTCATCTCTACTGCCTGCCCTCTCTCAGTCGTCCTCCCCCTGTTCTTCCCTGTTGGCAAGCAGTCCCAAGCCCGAGGGGCCTGGGGCTTCCTCCTGCTCCTCCCGCGTTCCTGCAAAGCCAATGAGGCCACCGCCTCGATTTCCGTCGGCCCCAGCTCTGGCTCGTCCTCCTCCGCGGATTCAGGCTCTGATGGGGGCATGACACACTGCTACCACCAAACCAAACAGTGATGCAGTTTGTTAAAACACTCTCAATTGTGCCTCTGTAAAAAGTGGCCAGGACAGTAGGAGAAAGATGTGTTCTCCTCATCCGACGCAGGAAATGCAGACGCTGGTTTGCATGCTTCACTAAAGATGATGTGTGAAGGGACCAATTCAGATTGGTAGTTATCTGCACTCCCAGATGCTTAATACTGTTGTAGGAGGAATTTGGAAGTTTGTGTTTATCATGCTGCAATTGTTAGAGAAACCTAAAGTCTCGTGGCTGCTAATTTTTAGAAAAAGCCCAGAAATGGATGATGTGCACAGAAAATGCCAAATCTGTTAATGAACATGTATTCAGATACCTGGGCAAAATGCTCTTCTACATTAAAAGATTGCACACTGCATAGTTACATAGCTACTTAAGGAATATTTGGCTAGAAATGGCTGAGTAGCCATTCATCTCCAAAAGATGAATTTCAGCCACATGTATGTCGTGCCTGCAACTGCTCCTCCTGCTCCTTTTAATAAGGTTAAAGATGAAGATGCTGGAAATCTTGCTGCACCACTATGAGGTTAGAGAGTGAGTAACCAGATCTTAGAGTTAGTGTCTGTCTAAAACTATACCTGCCCAAAACTGCAGACTACTTTGTATAATAAACGCTTGGTCTGTAATCAGGAAAATGGATTGAAAAATGTGAGGAAACTGAAATTGTATGATAACAGGATAAAGAATTATGTGCCAGACAAGTTGACAGATGCTGCAAAATTCAGGAAGAGGAGAAAGGAGCATCCTAGGGTAGGCTATATCTTCAATTTATTACCTTTGTATGTCAAGGAGCCCATGTGGAATTCTATAAAGCCAGCTCAACATTCATAATAAAACCTGTTATAATTTGGTCACTAATGCAACGCTGATAGAGAAACATGAGACACCTTATAAAAGAGAGCTAAAAAAATTAAATAAAAGCATGCATGCCCCATGCTGCTTTCCCCTCCCCGCACTAATGACAGGATACTGCTGTGATCTATTATTCACAGAAATTCTAGTTTCAGAATTACCATGCCTTAATACTTGTGAAGTGCCTAACATTTTTAAAGCACAATACATAATATGGAGCCCGCACGCTAGCTCAAAATCTAACACACATGAGACAAAAGAGTTTAAAAAAATCAAGAGAGAGAAAATCAAACATCGAGAAGGCAGCTCCTTCCTTATCTCGTGTTTTTCCTGGGTCTGTGAGAAGATGTCTCCTGGCCAGTAGAGGTCAGTTTGCCTCTAGCCTTCCAATCCCCTATTTAGCCATAATGTATAGAGAGGTGGATTGGTCATGCCTTAAGCACAGTCCCGCTTTCTAAAATCCTTGATTGAGGAAAATATGCTGACATGCAGAAACTGTAAAGTGCCTCTTTCTTTTATGTCAGTGTGAAGCAGGCCACAAAAAGCTTGGGAATGGAAGGTTTCATAAGGATTCCTGGACCTTTGTCCTATCCATCATTTGACAACTCATGTTTTATCATAGTTTTATAGCTTCTGTATAAGCTTTTGCACAAAAGGATAATATGGAAATTAGATACATCTATGCAACTGATAGACACAATAATTTCCCAAAATAATAAGGTAGAAGATATTTTTCCCCACAGTAATTATCATTCACTTGAAAAATGAATGAGTCTTATATTTGCTGAGAATGCAGTAGTAGAGGAAAATGTTACTGAAAATGAAAGAATGTGTGAAAAGTGGAAAGTGACTGAAAAGAAGGAAAGATTGAAGGAGGTGCCGCTGCCATTGCTTTGTAGGCATGGAGACAAGCAAACCAGGCCTATTTCCTCTTGTAGCTCTCCATGTGCAGAGGATGAGTTTTTGCAATGGGGACCCTCCATTGACTCTGGAAAACAAGCAGCCTCCATCTGTGCAGAACCTCCATGGATGCAGTTACACTCCATTGCAGACACTGATCTTCTATACTGAGAGGGGAATGAAGATGGCAAATAGACTGAACAGTCTTGGGACTAATAGCTACTGAACTCAATGAGGTATCTAAAGAATAAGCACCCATAGCAAGCATGCATAGATTTCCTTGTACTTGTAGTTCATCACAAAGGCCTCTTTGTGCTATATACAAAGAGAGTAATCAATTAATTTTAATAAGGTGGTAGTGACAATTTTAATTAGTAGACGTTGACTTACTGTTTTGTTTTAAATTTGGTTCTACTTGTTTTTGTTTTTTGGGAGTGTGGCTTCTAGTTATTATGTGCACGTTATGAGTTGTGCTTGTGTCTCCCTGTGTGCAAGTGTGCTCATAGACAGACTAGGGCAGTGATGGTGAACCTTTTTTTTCTCAGGTGCCGAAAGCATTTCCCGACTTCCGATGGGCCCGGTAGGTCCATTTTTCACTCTCCCCAGGCTCCAGAGGCTTTCTTGGAGCCTGGGGAGGGCAAAAATGGCTTTCCCCGCCCCTCCGGAGGCCGGAAACGGCCTGTTTCCCAACTTCTGGTAGGCCCGTTTTTCACCCTCTCCAGGCTCCAGAGGCTTCCCTGGAGCCTGGGGAGGGAGAAAACGCCCTCCCCGCCCCCCCGGAGGCTGAAAACGCCCTCCCAGAGCCTCCACGCAAGCCGAAAATCAGCTGGCCGGCATGCTGAAGCTGAGCTAGGGCAATGGCAGATATGGCTCCGCGTGCCACCTGTGGCATGCGTGCCATAGGTTCGCCATCACAGGACTAGGGCAATAATACCTAGGCTGTAAAAAGCCATCTGACCACTAACAAAGAGAGTTTTCCATATCTCTTTGCTGCCACTTAATCCATCTTTGTGGCAAATTGGTTTGAAGGGGAATGGGCAGTCATAGTTAACAAGGTAAGGCAATTTGGCAATGTATAGGTATGCTTGTGTGTGCATTAATGTTTTGTTTGATCTTCTAATCTTCATTCTTTGGGGTGGGTGAACTTAAATTCAATATTACTCTTCAATCAGGTAAATGAAGGATATACAGCATATCAATCCTCTAGTGGTGATGCAGCTCAACTTGAGTTTCAACTTGATAGCATTTATCTATGTCCTTTCTTTTTAAAAATCTGGACATTCTAATTGTTATTGCTGCTATATATAAAACTAGTATCCCTAAATTCCATAAGGAGCCAACTTTTAAAAAATGGTCAAAGGTTTTACCTGATACGTTGGCTATGCCTGATAGCATCCCAAAAGTAATTTTTTTCTAACTTGTACATATACATTATGTTCTCCCAGTAAGTTTCTATTAAGAATTTATTATTTAACATCTACCTATGATCCAGTTAGTAAGTGAAGGTGCTTTCATTCTGGTTTTATTATCGGAGCTATTATCTGTTAGACAGCTACCTTTCCCCTCCCTCATCCAGCTCCTCTGTTAGAGCAAGCTCAGTTATTCTTTATCTGTTGAAATAGATTATTATACTGCATCAAAGTATTGGTATACTTTTCCATCCTGGTCATCTTACAGTGAGTAGTCAGCCCATTATCCATCCTTTTGGGCTTAGGTAAGAAGATGACAGTTGGGTTTTTATTCTGCAAAATAGTCTAATACTTCCAGGAAAAACCAAATTGAGGTTCCTCTAATATTTACAGATTTGTGCTCATTACTGCTGTGAAAATTATTATTTTTTAATGTTGATATTCAGAAAGTATCTATTATGGCAAGGTCCGACTGAGGAGACAGGCCAATTTTAAGGACACAACTGAGTGGATTTCAGATGTGGATTTTGGAATTTTTCAAATGGCAGTGAATATTTCTGCAAAGACAAAATCTGAATAATATTAATCTCTCTGGCCCAGCATGTTCTAAATCCTAAATCTTAATATAAATTAGGGAGGATCATTAAAAGAACAACATGAATGCTGATGTCCTTTGAAAAAGATCTTCTCATTTAGTTTTTAAAACAATTATATTTTAACTTGATATTCTGATACTTCAGTGGTAAAGTCAGTAGACTGAGAAATTCTAGTGACTATGCTTCATACAAAATTGATGAACTTCAATGAAGAGCATAATTTAGCATCAAGATTCTAGTTTAATTCTCCCTCCACCCCCAGTCAAATCTTTTTAGCAGTTCTCATTTGATTGAGATCTTACTGCTAGTTAAAGGTAGCTGTTGTGGCACATCTTACGGAAGATTCACTTTCCTCTTTCACCCTGAAGTGTTTTTAGAATCTGCCTAATTTTAATGCCTTTGTGAGAAAACAGGTTGAAAAAGAGTGAAGAGGATAGAAAAAGGAAGTGGTAGCTGTCAGGAACAGCTGCCGGTTTTTTTTTTTTGCTGTTGTCATACCAAAGCATGTTTCTATTGGGAGAAGCTGCTTGTCAAAATTAATGATGAGGATGCACGCTTTTACATACAGACGGTGGCTCAGCGAAAGATCACTTCCTGTGAGTTACACTTGCTTGAAGCTGACAAGCCCTATTTAAAGTACACTACGACCACAATAGAGCTCCCAGCACCCTACCCTTCCCTCTTTCCCCTTTCCCCTTTCCCCTTTCCCCTTTCCCCTTTCCCCTTTCCCCTTTCCTCCTTCCTTCCTTCCTTCCTTCCTTCCTTCCTTCCTTCCTTCCTTCCTTCCTTCCTTCCTTCCTTCCTTCTTCATTTAAGAAAGGAGATTTGGAGAAGTCTCTGCTGCCTCTGAGGACAGAAGCATTAGATCCCCATTCTCAGCTATTTGCCAGAATTTTTAAAAGATCTCAACTTCTTTTCCCCCCTCTGGGAATGTTTAAATGTCCGCCGCAGTGCCTGCTGATTGTGCATGAGAAGGTTATTTGCTACACCAAAACCCTCAGCTACAATACATAGAAGGAACTGAAGAGCTCAGGAAATAGACACTTTGGTGCAGAAACATAAAAACATTTTTCTCCCCCGACAAGGGCTTTTCAGGCAGAAGGCATTTGTAGAAAAGATGTGTGCTCTTGGTTCAAAATGTTACCAGAGAGAAAGAGATGGAGAGAAAGGTAATGGAAAGGAAGAAAATCAGTCATCAACAAGAAGAGAAGAAGCTACGCATAACACTTGCCAATTTCCAGAGTCACTGATGCTGTGAAGATGTATGTTGGGTGAGAACAGACTTGTCACTTGATTTGGGGCAGTGACTCATACTGGCAAAGCTAAGGTTGGTTAACTATTTCTGCCTGTGTCAGTTTAAGCTAGATTGGATTCTTCTGCCTCCACATTTCTTAAAGTGGTCTGCATCCTGTGACATCTTCCTAGACCCGTGATGGCAAACCTATGGCATGCATGCCAGAGGTGGCACGCAGCACCCTCTCTGATGGCACGCAAGCCGTCGTTCCAGCTCAGCTCCACCGCGCATGCATGGCATGCACCTACCACCATTCAGTTGATTTTCGGGTCTCTGCCGCGCATGCGTGGGGTGGGGCGCATGCGGGAGATGCAAGTGCATGCGTGGGGGGTGGGGGGTCACACGTGCATGCACAGGGGTGGTGGAGTGCGGGGGGTCATGCGTGCATGT